>JBBMOC010000020.1:3583194-3660299 GCA_037975185.1 Centropyge bicolor | reverse complement strand
TTTGACGAATACGATTATGATACGAGTAAAATCCATCAATATCTGTGCTCGTGCTGAAGGAAAATCCTCATTGTGGAACCGACTGTCTTCGCGCTCTGTGATTGGCCAGTCACACACAGCACCCGCCCCTCCCTACACAGACACGTCTCTCCCAACATACGCGCAGTGCATTTGACAAGACAGAGCTGAAAACGGCTCGCGTCGCGTGGGTAAATGCTTTTTTAAACAGTCTGCTTGCTCTTAGTTTGGCTGGTGACATGAAGTCAATTGAAAAACTTTGCTCGTAGCCTACTGAACGCGGGGCTTTTGAGAAGACGTGAACAAGGCTGGCATATTATTTCCCTGTTTGCCATCACTGGATGTTTGCAGGAATCATGAAATTCATACAGATCATTAAAAAATAAACAGTCTCACAGACCATTTACACACATATAGCTGTAGCTGAACACACAAAGTAGCATATATTAATATTTTTATTGTATGTGGCTGCATGCAGTATCTGCCACTTTCTCTCTGCAGTTCATGAAAATAATATTATAAATATTATTGAGATATACTGTATATAGGCTTTGAATACAGTAGATTAGCAACTTCTGATCAATCCATATCAATTTCAGACTTAAAATAATGTACAGTTTTAAGCCTCACCCATTTCTGCACTCACTTCCGGTTTAGGCCCCGCCCACTCCGAATACGGATACAGATACAGATAATGTAGATGGTTAAACAGATACGGATACAGATACAGATAGTGGTGTACTCGCTCATCCCTAATTATGAACTACTGCGCAATATTTTGCCATCTCATCATTAGTCATCATAAGTTTTTAAATTCAGAATCCTGTTGCTCAAAGAGGACTTCCTGCACAGTATTTAACAGTGCTTAACGTTTTACTACAGGGCTCTTTTTAGTCTAAACGCCCACTCAGGCACATGATAATTTTCCCTTTACTAGGGTTTTAATACTTTGACAATTAATGAACTGTTTAAGTCATTTATCAATTAAAACATTCTCTATTTCCTGCTTCTCAAATTTGAGGATTTGCTTCTTATCTTTGTGGTTTGGATAGCAGGTCGGACAAAACAAGACATTTGATCGTAATGTCAGAGAGCAGGGGAACAGAATGAGACACAGAAATAAAACTTTCAATTTTGCAAACACAACTATGCAAAGCGACACACAACTAGGCACTGTATTGTTAATGTTAATGGCAGCAGCCACAATATTTCACATTAGTTTCTCTGTAAAATTTTCCACAATTGTTACGGTCACATGTCTGCTGCCGACCTTTCTTCACATTCTGATATAACGTTCCCACTGTGCTCGGCTGCATCTTGCAGACTTGTAGTTTTAATTCTTGAGGACGGGCACAACCAATGCTCTGGAGGAACACAGGTTACATACATGTAACAGTCACTACAACATTCATTTCAATCTCTGCAGTCATGTGAGGTGATGGCTCACAACATCTGTAGAATAAGAGACACACTGGAATGCTTTACTGACAATGAGTGGCAAGACTGCTAAGAGAAAAACATTCATATGTTTTCCACAGTGTTTTTCTGCAACAGTTGTACATCACAGCAATCGTCTTTACGAATCGGTCTGAGAGTTGGACGCTCACACTCCCGGCATGTGATCATCTGTGCCTCCAGCCAGACTTGGAGCCAACAGGGACACCAGGAGGGTTTTCATGTGGTGTAGTGCGGTCCGCTGGGTAAGCTCGCTGTTAATTCCCCCACTGTTCCCGACCCACAACAAGGCGAGGCCCCGGCCAGGCCGCGTACAAAGACCGGGTTTGTCAGATCTGTGACATAACGCTAATCTGTGTCCGCCACAGAGGGAGCCTCCCTGTGCCGTCGTCTCCTCCTCTGAGAGGGCCTTGTTTTCAGTCACAGAGATGATAACTGAGATGGGAGGGAGGGAATCTGGGCTGTTATATAACCTCCAGAGAGGAGCGTGACCTCTGAGAGAACAGAGGCCATGGACATTGCAGTTCTCGCTGCTGAGGACATGAGCTGAGAGGGACGGGGGTTTCTGAACCATTTAGTTTGTTATTTCTCAGCAAATAGGAGCTTTAGTGTGACAAAGGTTATCTCACAGACAATCTTCATGAGCTGAAGGACCAGAGCCAAAGAACCAAACTGCTGTGCTTCTTACAATGAAAGATATTGGGTGAACAAAACCTTCCATAAAATGAAACCTGGAACGCGTTCTGCATTATAATGTTAAAATACCTTAATAGACTTTTGTAACATGCGGTTCAGTGTGATGAACATGTGATTTGCATGCTAGCAATTACAAGCAGCAATGCATAACATTTCTTGGAATTTATGGCTGTGTGTGGTCTGTCATCTTCCTGTTTTTCAGTCTAACAAGAAGAGGAGGGCAGATATTCAACAAGACTGAAGAGTCTACAGCCGTAATAGCCGCCCTGTGGAGCTGTACTGAACACAGCTAAAAGTTATCAGCATGGCAACGTGCTGCCAATAACACTGTTAACACGCAATTTACCCAAACAAAAAATTATGACTAAGATCAATAAAATTCATCCTTGGGATCATGAGCATCTGCACCAAGCTTCATGGTGATCCATCCAATAGTTGTACAATATTTCACTCTTGACCAACTTGGTGGACCAACCAACCAAAATTATTATCCCTGGAGTCACGCTGGTAGGAAAAACTGCTGACAGAGCTGAATGTGTGATGCTGCTGCATATTTCACAGTCCGCAGACAAATCCACGACTTAAGAGATGCTGTGTTACAATAATTGTTGTTGCATAACCTGGCTAGTGCAGAAGTTAATTTGTACAGCACCTTTCAACAACAAGGCAAATCAAAGTGCTTTATCTAAGAGAGAGGCGCATTTAGAAAAGATATAAAAGAAACACAAGTCAAATAGCAGATAAAAATAAGCTTAAGTGCAACAAGATGTGTCCGTAGGCCATAGAATAAAATTAAAGTGCAGCTGCAGTAATAAGTTGATTAATAGATTAGTTCAGTGGTTCCTTAATGTGAAGCAATATCTCATAGTGTCTTGTTGTTGCATGTCTGTGAGTTGCGTTAAGAAATGCAAAAAGAGAGGCATTGTCTGGCCTCATTGTCACAAGCAACAACGTTTACATTACATGACATTTCATCCATTGTTAATGTTTAATAATCTGTCTAAAGTAAATACTGAAATAAATATCTCAAATGTGTATGTTCTAGCTTCTCCAATGTGATGATTTTCAGCTTCTGAATCTCTTTAGGTTTTTGCTGTCACTTGTGCAAAATAAGAAATCAGACATCACACAGAGGTGTGTGTATTTGTGATGGCCGCTTGTCCTTGTTTCTGACATCTAATGGACTGAACAGTTAATGAAAGGAATAATCTATAAACCTTAACATGTGCTCCACAAAAAGTGGGGGTCTACGCACTGAGGATTCACTCAACCAACGAGATAATCTCTAGTTCATACAAGTCTTTATGTGACCAAAACTCTGACACTGCTCTTTCATCACTGATGAAAGGTAAGAAAATGGAAACATCCGCTGACAAGAAAACTGCTCAAGATGATCATGATCTGTGAGTGTGTTTACTTCCCCCTCTCCAAGACCCTCACACACTGTACCAGGATGATGCTACGTGACAACAGGGAGGTCAAGACAAATACAAAGAGGCTGATCTGCTTTTACTGAGGAAAGAGAAAAACATTGTCCTGTGGCAGTCAGCTCAGGGTTTGAAGTTCAAAAATGAGATAGAAACAGGGAAAAATTTCAACACAAGAAAGAAGAAAAAAGGGGTTGAGGTATTGATGCACTGACACCAACCACAAACTCCTTTTCCATCCAGTTTTACACCACACACTCTGAAAGGGGCATCCTTTAATGGACTGAGCCTAAATCAGAAGCCAGACCTGGAAAATAAGATAATCCTATATTGATCCGTCGACCCTTTCATCTGAAAAACGTTTTAGCAACAGTTCACAGATTCTCTGCCAATAAAACACTTAGCTGGCCTACAACACAGCACCTCATGGTTAGTTTAGTAGGTCAGAGAGTAAGAGAGAGAGAGAGCAGCCAGTCAGTCTTTGTGCCTCAGGTTGGGTTTAAAAAGAAGTAACATAAACAAATGTGCCAGTGTTAAATAAATAAGTTGTCTGTGATGTTTGCACACTTATTTAACTAATGCAGGACACAGTGAGCATGCAGAGGCCCTTTTGATGCTTGTACACACCATGGAATTGCTTCATGGTTGGATGCCTCCACCAACCAGTCAAATTGCAGTTTACCTCCATGTCTGTCCAGACTCATATGTGATATGAAGTGAAGACTTTGAACGAATTAATAAAAGTTATTAAGTGTATTTTTTTGCAAACTGGAACCTATGACAACATTGACATGTATAATTCCAATAAATGATGAATAAGGAGTACAGAGGACTGAGAGAGAGCTTCATCACATGGTGCGACAACAACCACCTCAAGTTCAATATCAGCAAAAACAATGAGCTTGTGGTGAACTACAAGGCTTTAAATATGGATGTTGCTGCAAAGAAGCCACAAATTCTAAAGCATGGATGCTTCAGACAGAAGATCTGTACAATTACTACAGTTTCATAATTGGCACCCAAGATTAGTGTCACCAATTCAGTGTCCAAACAAATGTAAAATATGGTCACAACTTTCCCCTTCTTAGTAATAATATTGAATGATAGGCAGCAAAGGTGTTTTTGCAGAACAGTATGATGTCTTATCAAAGTTTAACTTCTTTTGGCCATAAAATATCAGATTTCCATGATTTGATCCTATTGTCATTGTCATATTGAAATTTTGTCATAAGTTGTGTATTTTTTTGAGTTGTTGCCAAACGCATGCTTTGTGAGGTCACAGTGACCTTTGACCTCTTACCACCAAATTCTAATCACTTCCTTGAGTCCAAGTGGACATGTGCCAAACATGAAGAAATCTCCTGCACTGTGTCACGTTCACAAGATGGAGAAACCCAAAAACATAATGTTTCTAGTCATCACTGCCACCAGCACAGAGGCATGAAAATCAGCTGAAACGAGTTCTACTTTCATTGCAGATGAATAAGGGTGAAACATGACACATTAACTTGTAACACAAGAGTACAAACTGACAACGACCAGGTTTCCAGGTCATGACTCAACCTGGCAACTTTAAAAGCAGATTATTCCCTGTAAAAAATGAGGCAGGAGTGTAGCACAAAATTCTGAACCCTGTACATAGACATTTCCTGTGTCCCTCCACACATCCACAGCTATTCATTCTGGTGTCTTTGTGGGTCCTCCTCACATGAGGGTCCTGCATACTCAGTCCTCTTTTTACCCATAGTCTGAAACCCCTCTGGTGATGGTCAAACAGCCTCCACACACTCACTCACTGTGTCTCGTCTTTAACTTTTAACAAGTGTAAAACAGTGGAACAGACATGTGATGAGACTTTCAAGGCCATATCATCTCATCTAGTGAATCAAAGGCATAGAAGGGAAAACAGATGAAAGTTGTTGATGATATCAAAGTCCGGGGAGGGAATCTGGAGTTATGTGACTTGAATGAGGAGATGAAAAACCCCAAAAACTAAATGAAAGCCATCTTCACCGCATAATTCACCACATCCGAGTGTCATTTAACCAGAGTCTACAGCAAGAAAAGCCACTGATCCACTGAGTCCACAGCAAGAAAAGCCACTGATTTTTTTGAGAAAAGGTTCAGAGTTTGTAGGCAAAATAATTGACCAGTGTGAACTGCTTTGAAAGGTTTTATTGTGTTTAGTCTAGCAGTCAAGTTGAGGTGCCACTGCAGATATACAGAAAGGCCACTTAACATGGCAACACCCTGTGTTTAAATGTGACTCAGAAAACCAGGGTTTCATTAACCAGCCTGAGCTGAGCAGCAAAAACCGGTGTCATGTACACCTGAACTACTTCAGTGCAAGAAAGTAGGGACTGCTTTAAAAACCAAATTAACAACATAACAACATAACAAATTCTACAAACCTGCAACAGCAAAGAATTTAGTCCATGATTGAATTTTATGATACTAATGAGTTTAACAAACCCAATCTAATCACCTGGAGCAGTTACGATAAAATCACTATTTTTAACATAACAAATACACAACAAAAACAAGATGCGGAACCACACAGAATATTACAGCCACAACAGAGGAGTTGGAAAGCTCCATAAAGCATTAAACAAAGTCAATAAATTCACTAAATAGCCCCATGAATGCAATATAAGTGTATTGAAGTAACTCTAATAAAGGAAAAATATTTTCTTAATTGTACTAAATTGTAACAAAAGACTTTAAATACCTCTTTAAGAAGTCTTGCATGTATGAAGTAATGTTTAATTGTGTTGTCATCTAATTGTGTGGTATTTTCACTTGGAAGAAGTTTAGTTTTAAAACCCCCATGAAATAACAACAAATAACAAGTTTTAAGAAAACTGTCCAAAAACTCAACAGCTAAACATTTAGCCCATGTCATAAAAGCAACAACAATAAAAACAAAACCAAATTCTCTACAGTCACTGCAAAATCACTGTATTGAACATAACAAATACGCCATAAACAAGATCAGGAACCACACAGAATATTACAGCCACAACACAAGAGTTAAAAAAAAACTAAGTATAAAATAAGTCTATAAATTCACTAAAAAGTTCCATAAATGAAGCATAAGTACTGTGCTAAGTGATTCTGATAAAAGAACATATTTCCTACATTGTAGCAAATTGTACCTAAATCCTTTAAAAAAGCCTCTTATAGAAGTTCTGCATATATGAAGTGATGCTTAAGGTGTTTTCATATGTTTTTACCTGGCAGAGGCTTTGCTTTAAAACCCCAATGAAATAATGATTTTATAGACAAATCTACAAAGATGTCAGACAGACATTTAGTCCATGTTTGGATTTTATCATACTAAAGAGGGAATAAGTCAAACCAAAATCCTATACAGTCACTTTATTTCACAATAAAACACACAAGATTAGAAACTATATAGAATATCATAACCACAACACAGGAGTTGAAAATCAAAGCCAATAAATGCACTACATAGCCCCATAAATAAAAGTGTGTTAAAGTGATTCTGATAAAGTAAAACTATTGTCCACATTGTAGTGAATTGTAACAAAAGAATTTAAGTGCCTCTTTGAGCAGTTGTGCCTGTATGAAGCGATGTTCACTTGGTGTCTGTGTGTATGTGTCTGTACCTGGTGGAAGTAGCGACAAAGTCTCCCTCCAGCAGCCGCAGCTTGCAGAACAGGACCCCGTTGACAAAAGGCACCGCGGTCAGTTCCTCCAGAGTCAACTGGGTCTGAAACTTAAATTTCTTCTTTTTCACGAAGAAGGCCATGCTTCTGCTTTCCTCACTCGCATAAAACACAGCTACAGCTAACCAAGAAACAAATGTAGTGTTAAAACTAGCTAAAGAGAGAGAGTCGTCCCTGCTGTTGTTGATGTTTCACTGTGTGTTTTCATGTGAGCTCCGCTTCTTCTCAGATGATTCAGCACAGAAATCTGAAAAAACACCGAGACTGTCCGTTAATAACGGGCTCAAAAGTAAAGTAAAAGTTAACCTTTGTGCTGTGAAAGAAAGAAAAACACTTACCCGGAGACATTTCGGACACTGTGAGTTTCGTCTGCAGCGGTTCAACAACACAAAATGACAGAAAAGGACGTTTCACCTCTTTTCTCTCGGAGGCGAGAGAAGAACTTTGAGCCAGTAGCATCAAGCTAGCCGAGATACATCGTGTAACTTCCGGTGGATACCTTTAAAATAAAAGCTGCAATCTATAAAAACTTAAAAATATATTCGAGTGTGACAACAAATGGACACCTGTGAAAACTAAGTACATTTACTTGAGTAGGACTTTGAGGTGCTTTTACTGTACTGAAAGAAATACTACATTTCAAACTTGTAGAGCAAGTATAGTTACAAGTGATATGGTATTATTTGGCCTAAATGACAAAAGCAGAGGTTAAACTTTGTACAAAATATATCTAGAATTATTGAAAGTAAGTGAGTAAAAGAGTAAGTAAATAGTAAATAAAAGACATTATCATATTCTGCTTTGTAATAATAAATATTCTTGTGGTAAACACTGCTTAACTCATAATTGACATTATTATGTTTTTACAAGTGATTTTAAAAATTGGGTATTTTTCGTTTTTCTCGTCGTTGTTAAAAAATGCTTTGTATGGTAGTGATTGTTCACTATCAATCATTCAGGCTGGTAAAATACAACAAAGATTACACTAATTTATCGTGTACTTGCTTGTAGATTTATTTTAAAAGGTAAAGCACCTAATTTCTGGTGCTTTACTAGCTCACCCTTGTTAACTTGACACAGCCCTCTGGACCTCTATTCACTGCCAGACAGATTACACCTAAGTGGTGAAACAGCGCCACCATTTGACAAAGGTCTGCGCCGCTGCTGAGAGTTCATTTGTGTCACTTTCAGGGACTCCGTGTAAACTCTATCTTCTCCTGACCAAAAATGCACTTAAAACGGAACTTATAATTTACTCGGGTTTATACATACCCTGATACTTCATTTACTTGCTGTTTGCTTTTTCTAGGCCTAAAAAAAACAGACTATAGAAATTATGACTTTCATGCTATGATCATTGTTTAGCATGACTGCTCTTTTATTCCAGAAATAGACAAACAATCAAGTTGTTTTGTTTTGACTTGACTAGATGAAAAAGGGTTGAATCCATCCAGTTAGTTTATTTCCTTCAAATATTCTGCCTCATTAAATAAACACATCTCAGGCGCTTTCCCGTTCATTATTACGACTTTATTGCAGGGTCGTGGCTTTATTCGTAATTCCGATATTTCTGACATCCTTTAAGGCGCCACAGGTAGAAGCTTTATTCCGACAGATTTTCTGTAAATCGAGCACCATTATTACATTTTTCTAATGTTTTTGTTTTGAATTACTGGTGACTTAAAGTAAAATCAATCCCCCAAAAACTACAATACAATACAGTACCACCACAGATATAATGTTTTTGTGGTGTTCTCTTCATAATGTATTATCACTTATATTTATGAAATATCTGATATTTTTGCATGAAGAAAGGTTTATTTCCAAAGTGAGAAATAAAGTATGTCACAGCAGGAGAGTATTCAGATTTGAGTGAACTTCAGGCTTAAGTTCAACCTACAGAGGGCAGCAGAGTACCAGAGAGGCCCAATCTATCCCACGTGTCTGTATTAACTGAGGGCAGCTTCTTGTTCAAACAGTGATGTGATACACTGTGTTGCTCTGCACTGTGCAAAGATTTATATTACTCACATGTACAGTTGTACACAGTAGTGTACAGTGTGAGTGTACTGAGTTATTGTCCCAGTAGACTGTGTATAATTTAATTCCAATAATAATAGAAGAGTATAGAGAACAATAAAAATATATATATATTTAAAGATGTAACATTATGGACCTGGTTTCAGCAAAAACAATAGAAATACATGGGAGACATGTTCAGCACATATGAGTACAATCAAAGTGTTAGCTCAGTTAACTCTAGTTTCTAACATTTTATTCAATTTGTTGGTAGGTTTCTATTGTATTGTATCTATTCTTTTTTATGTGAGTCACAAGACTTGACAGTCATCACAACACGTGACTTGGCATTGCAAGTTTCTGATACCAGTGCTAATGTGATACAGATTGTTTCTTAAAATGTATCACAAGACAAACAAAAAGCTACACTTATCAACAATCATGCAAGAAAGACTCAGATCTTCTAGGAGTATTATCAAAGTATCTATAGTAAAAGTCATCATAGTGCAGTGAAAAGCTTGCTGTCAGTGATTTACTATTACATGTGATGTTGGTGGATTAATATTCCTGCTGCATTAATGTATATGTTGCACTATACTGCTGTAGTTGTTTAAAGTTGAGCTCATTTTAACAGCTTTATATACTGTTGGGTAGTTTAACATACAGCAATGCATCATATTGTATAAGGTCATCATATCTTTGTCACTGTCCTGTAAAAACCATGTGTCAACAAAGAAGTCAATTTTTGAACTCAACCTGTTTTCAGTTTTGTGTCAGTGCATTTTTCAGCTAATCCAGGAGGGTTTTTAAATATTTTATTTAGCTGAAGAAGAAGTTTCTCAACACTTAAAGGAAAACATCATCCTTCAGTTTGTAAAAAGTATTTACCTCTGATAGTGGAATAGAAGCATATAGTTTGGAAAATGGAAATACTCAAGTAAAGTATAAGTACTTCAAATTCATACTTAAGTACAGTTCTTGAGTAAATGTACTGTTTATCAAATGTTAAAATGTCCTCTAAACCTGAGCTGCACAAGAACTTTGCTTAAATAGAATAGTTAATCATAAATCACGAACAATTCTCTATCAATCTGATCTGTCAGTCAGAAAACTACAAAATCAAATTCAGAGTCCCTGCTTTAAACTTTGTGCTTTCACTTCTTGATTGTTTGACAGGCTTCTGCATCATTTAAAAGGTCAACCCTTGCACCCTTGATAATAAGGAACATCCTGTTATCTGTCTGTCCTAACAACAAGCAATTAACAACCTTCAAAACACCTTCATCCAACTGTAAAACTGCGCCTCTTCCTCAGGAAGACAACAACGCCGTTATTGTACTATAACACTCTGAGATTTCCAGGTTATTGATGAAACCACACACCCTCACCTCTCACCTGTATTTGTCTGATCCTGCAGGTTAAAGTGCTGCTGAGTCCTGTTTGTCACAGACAGACGTATCACTGTCGTTATCATTCACCTTCTGCTGAGTGACGCAGAGGATTCAACAAGAGGCAACAACAGCAGCTACCCCAACATGTTTTCATTCACTCTGGACTTTAACTGGTGTCTTGACGCACTGCTGAGTTTGCAGAAATAAATGTGGTCATTTCTAAATCTTTGAGCAGTTCAACAGTACAACAGACACCAGTACTTTTAGACTGAAGTCACCAAAACACTGAGGACAAAACTGACTCACATGAGACCAGTGGTTGAAAATAGAATAGTAGATTTAGTGCTATACTTCAGCACAGTTGTGAAGTACAAAGACTTTTCTAAATTAGCCTCCTTTTTGACTAATTTATCATTTAATCTCCACTACACTTCAGAGGAAAATATGCAGAAGTGCAAGAAGTTCCTGTACTCCAGTACAAGCAAAGGCCCTACACTCACAATGCTCCTTAAAGATTTAAACTGTTATACAGTGCAAGGCCACTTCAGGCTTTTCTACTCAATTTATAACCTGCTGCAGATTTGCTCTCATTTAGACACGTTTCATTAGTAAGGTCCAACACTGATGTTAGATGATGAGGCCTGGCTCACAGTCAGTGTTCCATCCAAAGGGTGATGGATGGGGTTGAGATTAGGACTCTGTGCAGGTCAGTCAAGTTCTTCCACAGCATAGAAAAGAAAAACATGTTTGGCTTTTTAGTTTTACAACAACAAATAAGCAGATAAAAGAAATGACACAGATGCTCATGCAACTGACAACTCAACAATAGGAACAAATGCGACAAAAACTGATGTAATAAATAAATGATTTCACAAAACACAAAGAAAATAAATGACAATAAGAAATACACACAGTCAATACACACAGACAGTAATCATGTAAAAAGAACCAATATGTATAAGTAAAAGTGAAGAACTACTCACACAAGAACTACTTAAGCATCATAAATTAAATGTGATAACAACTTCTTTTTAAAAACATCAACAGACAGTGAGCCCTTGATAATGTGTACTTGTGATATCTGAGGGAACACTGGCCCTGTTTGAGTTTGCAAAAACAAAGCTGTCAGATTGTCAGTCTGACCGGTTTTATGAAAATGTATTTGAGAATATTTGCTGAATATTTAGAACTTAGTTAAGGAAAGTTCAACCACATGCAGAGGAGTGTGTGAGTGTGTTGTGTGTAAACCCAGACAGGATCAGCTGACAGCCTGGGTTCAGCTTGGCGTTCCTTCAGTGCCTTTTTTGGCTTTTGGCTCTCATCCTTTGTCCCAGTTTATTTCTACAGCCTTCATCCCACCAGCCTGTCTGCCTCAGGCTGGTTTTCACAGAGAGAACAGGCTTAGATGTAACTACTCCACAGTCAGCAGCCAAATAAAATTATGCAACACTGTCTGCAGCCGAGTACATTTTCATACAAGGAAACAAAATGAAGTACGACACTGATGAAATGTTGCAGAAACAGAACAGGGTTTATTTTTGGTCAAAAATCAAAACTTGTTTATCAATGTCACATGTTTGATTCTGTTCTGCTTGCAACCAAGTAGGTATTACTTTTTCTAACTGATATATATTTCTATTTTATTCTATTCAGTCTCTTTTGATGCATTTATTTTTGTCATGCAGCAAAAGCAAATCTGTCATGCAGAACAATGAAGACTGAAGTGAAATTACCATTAAGCATTCAGGATTGAAGTTGTTTGTCATTGGTACATTTTTTCCCCCAACCTATTAAGTAATACCTGGCTGCAAACCAGATTTCCTTTGGGATAATAATAAAGTTGAAGCTGTAGCTTAATTGTTAATACCCACAAATTTACCATAATGTTCAGGTATTTAAGCTTAAAAAAACTTAATATAACTTGCAAGACTCAATAACCAAGCAGGTAAAGCATGCAGCTGCTCACTTTTACTTTGCACATTTTAGCAAACTTGCCCTGTCTTGTAGAGGCAGCATCAATGGTCAACAATAAAAATGTTTTGAGGCATCTACAAACACTCTATTTTGGAAATGTAGATGTGCACACAAATTCAGTTTAAGAAAATTCTTATCTACCTTGTATACATTTGGAATTATAATAATAATCTATACTTTATTGCTCTACCTTGATGTTTTACTGTTTTATAATCCACTTGTCATATATTCACTTTATTTCTGTTGTCCATGCTTGAATGCTTGCTTGTTTTTTCTTTGTGTTATTTGCAAGTTATTTTATGACAGACAGACAAACAAGTCCATGGTTATTAATATCACTATTGTTAATATATTATAATCAGCTGTATCCATGGAATCACGTTATTACAGTATTATAACAATATTAGTGCACCTATTTTCTCCTTTAAAAAACCATTTGACCTTTGTGGATCTGTTTTCTGATGTTATTAGTAGTCTTATTATGGCTCGTTGACCGCCGTCAAGCAGCCACTGTGTCCGCTTCTGCCATTGTTTGAATGAAAGTGAAGGCGGGATAGGTCAATCTTTCACACGCTGGATGAAAGCATGAACAGGATTGGTTGGCCATTCCACGTTTCTTTAAGGGTTTACAAAAGAAGAAGGCGGGACCGAGTCGAGCGAATCAATGAGCGTCCTCGGTGATTGGTCAATAGTAAAATGACGTTTGGAGCCGGCGAGTAGTTTGCACAGCCAATAACGGCGAGTTATTCCTGTAAGAGGTGTGTCTTCTGATCATTCTTTAGAAAACCGGCGTTTCCTGACTCTTACCGGCATTTCAGTACCACACTGTGAAGGAGACACACAGTGTGCTATTTATTTATTTATTGTAATTTCTTTTAAAGTTCCCGGAGCCAAACATGCTCGGCCTGTGCCTTTACGTCCCCGTGTCCAACTCAGACCCGGTTGAAGTGGAATATTTTGAGTCTAACGGGCTGCCGTCCGAGCTCAAGTCCCTGTTTAACAAACTGAGCGTGTTCCTGCCGTCTCAGGAGTTTTCAAGCTACCAGAAATGGCGAAAGGTAAGAAAAAAATCCAACTTTTCATAGTTTTAAATGTGTAAACAAAATTTGCTAAGTACAATTACCTAGTTCTTTAAATCCCATTACTTTGACCGTCAGTTAATCCATTCTTACCGGCGCCGGAAGGATTAGCACCGGTTTGTAAAAAGCCTCACGACAAGGCCGCAAAGCTGACCGGCTTTCAGAAAGGTCGCCGCTGACGTGGTTCAAAAATGTTGTGGAAAAGCTTGATAGCATGTTAACTTAAAATTAGTTTAATTAATGGTGATTAATTTTCGTCCATCTGATCTAATCGCCATGAGTTTTAAAACCTGAACAGAAGCGGCGCGCGCCCTGCTCCAGACGGTGTCATTCATTCTGCGGGAAATCCACCCTAAAAAGGAATTTATGCCATGTGCTGTCATAGTGCTGTGAATTTAGGGAGTAGCTGAGGTCTGTAGCAACCGTCTGTTTAAAGTATAAGCAGACATTTTATAGCACATGAATTTTTCACATAAATTTTTTAGATATAACTGCACAATTTTGACTATTCATTCTGTAAAGCTGTGAAGTGCAAATGGATAGTGCTGGTTTCTGGTGGCATTGCACTCCTATGAATTAACTTGTACAGACAGTTTGTATTTGCAAAATGCATATTGCAATATATTTTGCTTTTTTAAATCATTTTTTAAGTCATTTAAATGCTTGCATTTATTCATTTTACATAGTTACATCTGTTGTCTACCTCAGCTCTGCTGTAATATCTCTACCGCAGTTCTGCTGTAATATCTATATTTTTCCTCTGAGGACTGATAAAGTCTGATTACTCACACATGCACTTTCCTGAAACTAGACAACTGGTCAACTGAGCCCTTTTGTCTTTTGTGCTCAATGCACTGGGCTGTGACTCATGCTCCATCTGCAATCACTTGGACGCTGACTCTTTGCCGACCTGTGAGAATTTTCAGTTCTTGCACTGAGCTGAGGTTTACATTTTTGTTAATGAACTTATAGCAATGCAAGTGTGTTCAGTGAACATTTATTTTGCTGTAACAATTTCAGTTAGCATCTTATGCCTGCAACAAAGTCAGCTGCCTCTTTTTGTTATCAGTAGAGCAGCTGCAATATTTTCTGGCTTTCTCTCTGGGACTTCAGACATTCAGGAAAAGGGCAGTGCAACTGAATGAACACTTACTTACACTGATTAAAAATGTCGCTTGGTGCACATATAACATGATGCAAATTCTTAAAACTCATGACCGGGCCTTCCCCTTTCAACCATGGGATAAGTCACATTTATGCACTTGTGCAGGTGGTTGAATGAGCTGCGCGGGAGAGCAGAATGTCCTGCAGAGTGTCATTACTGGGTTACAGTCATATGCCTGAGCTGTGGGTAGAGGGTCAGGTATCAGCACTGGCCTACAGGCTGGAGGACTGCCGGTGTCCTTGTCTTGTTTTAGCTCAGGAGGTTTGAGCTTAGACTGGATTAAAGCAGTTGGCGGGTTGACCTGCAGTTAAAGAAATGGATGTCATGCCAGTCATTCAAGACTGCCAAGAGCACTGCAGCTTTGCAAATGGGTCATAATGCTGTCCTGTGGTGCTCGTGAAACACAAGCTGGGTGCACATCTACAGTCGTATTCAAAACTGTGGGGTTGGCATTTAGACAGACTGCATTTCAGAACTTGATGTACCAGTTCATAAGCGACTGAGCACAGATAACTCATCTGCATACCTTTGCAAGATGTCATCTCCAGTTGAAACTGTTTTATCCCTGAACAAATCAACATAAAACAGTTTAACACTGTAGAGCTATTCTCACTGTATTTAAACTCTACTCCGTCCTCTTACATTGCAACAAAGTAGCATATCTCATGGCTTGTATTTTTTTTCTTTCAGAAATCCTTGAAAAGGGAAGAAAATAACTCAGATGGACAGCTGGACTTTGAGGAGTTTGTTCACTATCTGCAAGACTATGAGAAAGACCTGAAGCTTGTGGTGAAAAGCATCAACAGGAAGAATGCAGGTATGAGGAGATTTTCAGATGTGTCGCTACTCGCATGATTTCATCTTTCGCTTTGTCAGTCGTTCACCTACAATATGAGATACTTTTTCTTACAATGTGTCTTTGCCTCCTTTTAAGGCCACGTTGATCCTAAGGAGTTCATGCAGTCTCTTTGGGACCTTGGTGTGCATATTTCCCCACAGCATGCGGAAAAAGCCCTTAAGAGGTAATTTCATTCATCCATTTCATCCACTGCCGTCCCGGATTGTGTGATCAAGGAGCTCAACATCTTACTTTTGTTTTTATCTTTTCTTTTTTTAAAGCATGGATCAGAATGGAATGATAACTATTAGCAGTAAAGACTGGAGCAACTACCCCATGGTGGAGAAGACGGAGAACATTCCTGAGATCATCCTCTACTGGAAGCACTCCACGGTTAGTTCAGCGGTCTGCACTGAAACCGCAAATTTTGCCAAAAGGGAACAGATGTAGAGACAGCTGAGCTGTGACAATGGTGTTCTTTCACTACCAGAACCCAAACAGGGAAGATTTGAATAAGTAGTTTGACAAATCTAGCTTAATTTGGAAAGAACTAGAATGATCCATTTTTGGTGGAGAAGTTGGTATTGCACAAATACGCGGATGTCCTGTGTTCACCCAGTCTTTGATCCGATAATGGTATCAGGTTATCTGATAATGGTATCACTCAAGTTGAAGCTATTCAAAGTGCACAGGGTGTTGCACCTTCATCCTGTCTCTGAAAAACAGGTCAATTCAACAGCTAATTCCCTGAAAGGTTCCATCAGCACAAGTTGTGCGTCAGCAATTAAGCTCTATTAGGCTATGAAAGGAATTGGTCCCATTCTGGGAAGCTTATGTCGGAAGGATTTGTTGAGCTGTTATGTAAAAGAGAGCAGCAGTCAGTCATAGCAGGTGGAGACTGAAGTAATACAGCACAACTCTTCTGGGAGCACAGTGTGATCTTGGTTGTTGTACGAGTTATTTCAACGCTGTGGCCTTGACTTTGTACAGAGGACCCTGTCTTGCAGAAGCAGGGCCAGGAATAGACCCGGAGTTACCCCTCGTGAGAGGCCAAGCAAAACTCAGCCAAATTACTGATGAAACATGAGCTGCTGGATCATTTGAGTTGTTCAAAAATCTGATCGTTAATGGGCTGTGTGGTCAGATGTTTAATCCCCACAGCAGAACCAGAGTGTCCCTGAGTGACACTGAAACTCCCTACCAGCTATTTATTATAAGAAGTCTGTTGATGTCGTTGAATCAGGGCAGGGCAATGTGTGGCTGTTCTTGTTTTGTTTTGTTTTAAATCAGCTCAACAGAATAATGCAATGATGATGAATCAAAAATAAAATTGAGATGCCGTTATTTCTGAGTTTATACCTGCTTTTTTGTAGAAGTTTATATAATTCAGGCTCCTCTTAAAGTCGACCAGATTTAGCATTGATCCAGAGATAGAGGTTTAGATAGATCCAGTGGTGTCCCATGTCCTCTTCCTGCTCCTGACCTGGATTGTTTCGAAACATGTCTCCTTATGGACATGCGTGTCTTGCCCTTTGAAATTTGAGCCATAATTTTAATGAGACTCCACAGGCAAAGCAATGCAGTGTGTCCACGATTAACCACTGAAATCAATCAAATCTTCACCTGCACTGCGGTGTCTGTGAAAACAAACCTTTTGCTCAATGGTGGTCAGAGATTTACAGTTACTGTGGAAGGGGGGCTGGTGACGCATGTTCAGCTGCCACACAAGACTGCGGTCAGGTGCCGCTAACAAGAAAAATGTTCAGAGCAGTGCACGTGCAGAGCTTCAGTTTTCTGTGCCCCATGTGAAGGGTTTTTTTACTTTTCTTTTTTACTGGCTAAATGGATGTTTAGATGGGAATAGGAACTGTGACTGAAGACAAACCAATAAAAACACAAAATAGAGGTTCTACTAAAAAGACCCATTCGGCACATGACATTGGCCGCTTCTAGGCTGTTGTCTTTGTCATGACTTCCTAAAGTAAAAAGAGGAAGTTAAAGGTTATAGGGGTTTTCTTAAACATTTTTCAATATCTGCTCTGTGCCTAACCTCTAATTACATGTCTCTCTCCTTGGCAGATATTCGATGTGGGTGAGAACCTTATGGTCCCTGATGAGTTCACCATAGAAGAGAAGCAGACAGGGATGTGGTGGAGGCACCTGGTTGCAGGTGGAGGAGCTGGAGCTGTTTCAAGGACCTGCACCGCCCCCCTGGACCGACTCAAAGTCATGATGCAGGTAAGACGACCAAATCAAGCTTGAATAAATCAGTTTCAGCCTCTTAGCTTAAAATGAAAACTGGCTCTGAACTGGTAAAAGTATGGGAAATGTGATTTGAGCTCCCAGGTCTTGGGGAGCTTGGGAACTGGACAGTGTGTGGAGGAAGTTGTGGAAACTAGTATCTTACTCACTATTTGCAGTAGGAGAGAATTTATCATCAGCTTGTGGGTGACATGACCCAGTTGTCAGCTGTCTTGCTTAGCAACCAAGGCATAATGTACATCATGCTAACACCTACGGAATTAATTGGAATCCAGAGAGCTATGAAAACACTTTTTGAGTAAGGAAATGTTAATGAGATTCTTCTTGAGGTCATAATGTTCTTTACTGCTGGCAGCAGGCTCAAGATCAAGTTACCTAAGGGCCATAAACAAGTTAATGTTTAATAGAATGTGTGTAATAGTGAGGGGCCAGAGTCCAGTGGCCAGCTATGTGTCATAAACGGGCTACACTGTCGACCAATGGTGGCTCACACGTGGTCGTCACACCCTCTGCGTAATTGCCACTGTAAACGTCGGGACGAAGGTCTAACTGTGCACATTCAGGATCTGTGTCAATGAACCTGATGTGCGTCAGTTGCTATGAGGAAAGTCGACTTTCAACCCTGGTGACTGGGAAAGATATGCTTTGCTTATTTTTTCCCATTAAATAATTAAACAGACTGAGTTGGATTTGACCTGTTTTTGGGTCAAAAGAAACTTTGGCCCACATGGCAGAAGCCTGATTTATCCCGTAATTCAACAGCCATCTTTTTACCAGCCAGTAAAATCCATGGCAGACTTCCAAACAGTAGTTAGTTCCACACCAGTGCAGTCACAAGTTGAGGGCCATTTTGGTCAAATAGTTCCATCTTGTTGATTACATCTAATTGACCACGTCTACTTCTCAGGTTTATGGATCCCGAACCAACAACATGTGTATCATGACCGGGATGATGCAGATGATCAAAGAGGGTGGCATGAGGTCATTGTGGCGAGGCAATGGAGTGAACATCATCAAAATTGCCCCTGAGTCAGCCCTGAAGTTCATGGCGTACGAGCAGGTATGACTAGGAACTGCAATTAAAATATTTAATTTACGACTCTCTGTGTTCTTGATGTCCATTCACTAATGCACTTTCTTTCTCACTTGGCTTCTCCAGATTAAACATTTAATTGGCAGCGATAAGGAGACTCTGAGCATCTTGGAGCGATTTGTTGCTGGATCTCTGGCTGGAGTGATCGCCCAGAGCACAATCTACCCCATGGAGGTGAGTATTTAAGATTATTCTGTAATCAATTCTAAAAAAAAAAAAAAAAAAAAAAGGCATCAGAAACCTTATTTTGGACGAATATGACACATTTTGAAGTTCAATGATACATCTTTTCTGAATCTGTCCGTAGGTCCTGAAGACTCGTCTTGCTCTGAGGAAGACCGGGCAGTACTCTGGTATCTCAGACTGTGCCAAGCAGATTTTCAGGAGAGAAGGACTTGGAGCGTTTTATAAAGGATACATCCCCAACATGTTGGGCATCATCCCCTACGCAGGCATTGACCTGGCAGTGTATGAGGTGAGCAGCCACTGCTACACAGGCGGTTATCAGTGGGTTTATTTTTACCTTTCCCTCATTCTTTAACCTTGATAGTATCAGTTTGTCTTTGTATTTTATCATCTGGCTAAAAAACTCAGTACATGCCGTTCTTCATGCCTCAACCTCAATTCAAGAGTCTTTTCAGTTATAAATTCACCACATTTAGAGTTTTACTTGTCTCTTGACTTTGCACACTGATAAAATACAGGTGATAAAACACTGTTTGTAAAAGAAAGTAGTTGTTCAGTTATCTAAAACTGCCAAAATGAATTGCATTACGGAATCTGAAAGACCAAATGACATAATACTGAGAACAATGCGGTTGCAAATACACATCATTGAAAGAATTTGCTTTTCTTTGTTTTCTCATCTTGTACATTTTCCTCCTCAGACGTTGAAGAACAGCTACCTGCAGCAGTACGGCACCAACAGCACTGACCCCGGCGTATTTGTCCTGCTGGCCTGCGGCACAGTGTCCAGCACCTGCGGCCAGCTCGCCAGTTATCCTCTGGCTCTGGTCCGAACCCGCATGCAAGCGCAAGGTGAAGCCTCACACCATTTTGTCAACATGAATCTGACTTATTCAGGCTTTCAGTATAGGCTTCAACTCAAGTTTCAGGGTGGAAATAAACAAAACATATTTTTTAGACATCATTTAACATAGTTTCTTAAAGAAGGAGCCTCTCCCTAAACAACCACACCTGCTTTTATGTTTCTGTGGTAAGGGAGGATACCTCATAACTGTGGTCAGGGAGGAACATTCATATCATAATTGGATGAGTCAAGGATGTCAATAAAAAGATAGATATTGACCTGATTGACCTCCCCATTTTGAATAAGGGGGCAAACAAGGAAGCTCCTGCCACACCTTAATATTGACACAGTAATATTTCCTACATCTAAATCTGACCTGAATTTTTTTTCTTTCTTTCTTTCCAGCTGCCACAGAGGGCAACCAGCAGGTGACAATGACTGGTCTCTTCAGACAGATCTTGCAGACAGAGGGCCCAACGGGACTCTACAGGGGCCTGGCCCCCAACTTCCTCAAAGTCATCCCCGCCGTCAGCATCAGTTACGTTGTATACGAGCATCTGAAGACGCAACTGGGAGTGACATCACGCTGAAACACACACACTCATTGTCATGTGACTTCAAAGCTTGAATGTGACAAGTGACCCTCACCCCTTCCCACCCAAACACCCCACCACAACCACCACCACCTCCCCCCTCTCCCAGGGTTAATGCAAGGGAATCCCAGGGACCTTGTGTGGCCCCTCTGGGGGTTCGTGGAGTGATCTCATTCTGTGAATGTCAGCTGAGGAAAGACGAGAAAGGACACTGAACGTTGGAAAGGCCAAGTAGAAGGATATGGACTCTGTGAGCTCAGGTTGTAGGGATTATGACTGCTGCTATTTATGTTTTAAACAAGTTCTGTTGAGAGTTGAAATGAGAAGCGTGAGGCATGTGAGTGACTATAAATCAATGACCAAATGGTTTTGCTCTTCCTGCCATTTTGTGTTTTGGTGCCTGAGCAAATATCCACTGCTTTTTTTTTCTCTCTCTCTCTCTCTCTCCCCCTCCATGTTGGTGTGTCATTACAAACTTTCGTCAGTCAGAACTTGCCTCACCAGCAAGCTTGTTAAGTAACACGACTGCTCCCCTCCAGAGTACTTTTTACATGGCAGATAGCATTAATAAGCTCTTTAACAGTTCTGCCTGTAAGAAGAAATGATTGTGTTCCTAAATGAGAGGATTTTGCACATGTGAGTTTGATCTCTCTCCGCCCCTGTCCTGAGAGTGAATGACTGATTATAGAGTATTTATTTCCATCCATCCTATATTTATTGTTTTTACTGTCTAAAAGAGAGAGGAGGTATAATGCTGCATGTTTTGTCTGAAGAGCCAAATGTGCGATTGATATCAGTTTTAAAATGCAGTGTGACTATATTCAGGATGGGGAAACTAACACCAGGCAACAGCCTTAACATGTGGCTATCAAACACTAAATGTAGTTGCCTGGTAAAAAGTTGAAGAGACGGTTGGAGTTTGTCCTCATGAGTCAATGTGGCAGGTTTTTTTGTTGGTGCAAACCGCTTCAGATGATGTCTGTTAATGTGTGTAGATGTTTTTTTGCCCTTTAAAGGTATAAATGTCTTAATGTTCACCTCAGGTTTAAGGGCAGGTTATTGTTTAATTCACAGAAGAGCACACATGGTTTGTTTTTTGTTTTTTTGTTTCACAACATTTGTACTCAGAAAAATAAGGGCTTGAAAAAGATGAGCGACATAATGCACTTTAATTAATGCTGGATGGGCCTCTGAATGTTATATCAATTCAGGTATTACAGTTTAATTCTTTTGTGAAGAATGAGTTTTAGTATTGTTTTAATGGACCATTTTGATGCAATAAAATGCAAATTCTTGTAATATTGAGTCTCATCTCTTTTTGTGTAGAATATTTTAAGTAGATGTAAAGACAGCTGCATCACAGTGTCATAGACCAGAGAAATCAGATGGTGTTTTTAGTTGAATATAAAATATGCAGACAACTCTCATGTCTGTTCTGTACAAAAGTTTGGAAATATGAACACCGGTTTTCGAAAGTATTTTCCCCACACACAGGTGAAGAGACGTTGCATGTGAACAAGAAGGAAGTGGAAGTAGATTGGGGCTTTTTGATATTGTGCAGTGCTTTTCCTGTTAGGAACTAGTTAGTCTTTAATGAGGGAATAGGCTGATTTTCATATCCGTGAAACCCTGCTCCAGTTTGGGTAATGATCAACAAGGCTTTACACCATATTTTGAATTTACAGCAGCTTTATGATGCATTCGTGCTCTATAACTCTCTACGGGTTATCGTAAATACAAACTTCTGTCTTGTATAAAACTTTCATATCAACATCCAAATTGTAACTACTTGAGTTTAGAATTGGCTCATCTGCTCATATTACTCATAGTATACTTATCAGTATCTGTGTTCATGACAGCTGACAAATTATTGCAGGATGATACATTGTTATCAAATCGTTTAAGCTCCCAAATATTTATATCAATATCAGCCTCAAAAAGCGATTAACAGTGGGTTTGCAACTGGGACAGTGATTTGTCTGAAAGTGCCAATATTTGCGATTGTCAATTCACAGTATTTTACACACAAACTGTCTTAATGACTTGAATGTTTGCTTGTTGTTAACATAGGAAACTTCTACTATCCACCCATTATGACATGAATACATCATCAGCGACTAAAATATTGGGATTTTTAAGAGCTGCATACAAAATGCTCAGTACACCCAATTTACAAAAAGAGGTATTTTTGTCCCTCCCTGCGTTAGTGACATTGAGCTATGCAGATTAGATTTGAACACATCTGAAGGCCCTTCAAAGCAAATAAGCACAAATTGAAACAATTTGACTTCATTACAAATGTAATTTTTTAAGCAAAAATGTCCCTGTTATTCTAGATAATCCACAGAAAGAATTTGTGTGGGCTATTTCTCCAGTAGCAAGTATATGCAGTAAGATAAAATGTCTGTGGATCATTCTCTGAGGACTCAAATACAAATACAGCTCCACTGAACTGAGGTGGAGGCAGAAATCGCAGTCAGAAGAAAACTGAAACTCTCTCCATGGACAGATAGCAGCAGAAGTAAAAGAGAAATATATCATGGTTTTTTTTTATAATTGTGGTGAACTGATCCTATGAGGATGGCCTTCTCATGTACACAGTGAGCTGGAGGATTGAAGAGTTATATAAGAAACATATAATAGCTCTCCTATACCTACCTCAAGTTGTTTCACAGTCACAGTTACATAAATACGAATGGGGTTAAATGAACTAGAAAACATTCCTGTCAGTGTCAAAACAAGTAAAGCATTAATTTCCTGGAGGGTTTCACATCTTTGAATGAATCAGCTGTTTGCAGAAGCTACAGGAAGTTTCTGTTCTGGGAAGAGAAGAGGTAAAAAAAACCCACTGTTCTTCTGAATAAATTATGAAAATGAAATGGATGACTCATTAAATGCTGGTGTTTTCAGTGAAGAGTTCTCACACAATATTCAGGGATTTAAATTTACATTTGAATGATCATTTACTGATCTAGAAACATTATGACACTATTACATCATGATACTAATGATAATATCTGGATCAATTCTAGGCCAAAGTAAAATCAACTATAGCCTATATATATACATATTTGAGAATTAACCCAGAATAGAAAACAGTAGAGGCTTTAATAGGATGGGATTACAGACTGAAGAGTAAACAGCGTTGTTATATAATTTTGCTTGACGTAGATTTACTATTTTTATAGCTCATTTGACTTTTCGCGCAGGGTTCAGCTCACGTATTTTGTCCTCCGCAGGTCCCGTATGAAAACAAGGAAATGGCGATGTCGCACCAGGATGGACAAAATACAACCAGACAAAAGATTATGAGAGTCACGATTACTGCTGTAACTAGCTACATGGCTACTTTATGAACCCCAATTTACTACCTAGAATGATTAAAATTGGATTTGTATGTATCTATTTTCGTAACGTTAACCACTATGTTGTTTTAAAACTGCTAACTAGGCTAAACAGTTAGCTAGTTAGCATCGGTGCTAATTATAGGCATTAAAATGGTGCAGAACATGTTTCGGACCGGGTTTCTGGTTCGGGCCACACACACCCTGCTAACCTGGGTCACAACTCTGGTACTGTTCCTGCACAACACCGGTAAGTTAATTCAAACTGGGACAACTTTCTACCTGTTCAGTACCAGAGGGAGGTTACAATGGGGTCAAAACATGAAGTACACTTGGCTCCAGCAGGACGATGGTAAACAGCAGAGTAGTTAGATATTGGTTTGTTCCAGGACTCCCTGTTCATTTCCAGGTTCCCTGACGCAGGCAGGTGTCCTACAGCGCTGTCAATGTACTGTACTGTCTGCAAATTCACAGTCTTAATTTTAACCAGTTTCAATTGTCCTGAAAACTCAAATACCTTTATATGCACCTTCACTGGACTTAATTTATGTATGCTGTATGTTGTTTATCAGTAAATAAAGGATCAGAAAGACAGAACAGTTTGAACATGCAAGCCATCACTAAGGTTATGGATTTGATTATTACATTGAGGTGTGGGTTATATTTAATATTATTGGGGTACCCCAATTATTTAGTAATGCATTTACATAAAGATGAGGAACCTTATCAGTAGAGGCCACATTATACAACTGTAGTAAAGTACAGTAAGTAAAGAAGTAAAATTACTACTAAGAGATAAAATGGTAAGGGTCGCTTTAATATTGCTGTATGACAAAGCATAATGTCCTGGGGTTTGGTTATTGTAATATTGTGATGATATTGCTTTAATGTCATATTTTGTATTTTGTCATATTCCTGTTCTGAAAGTCTATATTGTATATATGTTAGATTGTGCATGTTAGATTTAATATTGCAGGCTATACTTCTTAAGCTCGGTTGTCTGTGATGTGTGTGTATATATGTGTGTGCAGATTTACGGAAGTGTGAGGAGCAAGGCGAGCTGTTGCTGCCGATCCTGTTCTTCCTCCTGGTCGTGCTGTCGGTGCTGTTATATTTTGCTGTCTCTTTAATGGACCCTGGCTTCGTTCTCACTGATGCTGTGAAGGTGAGATTAACTAACAAAACCCCAATCACAAAAAACAAGCAGACGCAGAAGTGAAATGTGAAATGTGAAATGAAACTGAATGTTTGTTTCTACTCATTTATTGCACTACGATGGTGCGAGATCTGAGAGTACTCAATGCACTGTCACTTAGGAAAACACATGCAAATAGAAAAATCATCAGTTTGACAATACGTGCAGCAAATATGTCGTCAAGTTAAAGAAGATATTTTCTTGGGTTTGCTTGGTTTTGTCTGTTTGCATGAGTTTTCTTAAGTTACAGTGTGTTGAGCTCTCTCTGCCACTCTACTCAGGCCTGAAATGCTGGAGCTTTCCACCATCATATAAAATCACATTTGTTCCTCCAACTACATGTTTTGGCATTGATAAGGCGACTAATCCAAACATACACAAGTCCCAGACTACGTTTCATCACCCCTCACGTGTTTTAAAGTCTGTGGAAGTTCACTAATTGTTAGTTGTCTAAAACATACAGTAACTTGGGTATACAGTCTTTTGCGTCAATGTCACAGTGGATGACGAGTGCGTATGTGTGTCTACACGTGTGACCCACATCAGTCTGTGTTGCGCAGGGTGTTCAGGGTTCAAGCGAGGAAATGGAGTCGATGATTCCTCAGTCTTCGACCCCTCGGCTGCGGCGCTGTGGATACTGTCTGCTGCAGGTAACCAGCTGCCCTGTGTTCCTGTTCATCGTTGACATGTGTGTCTTCTGTTTCTTCTCCAGCTCAAACAGAGATTTTCTTTTTCTCCTTGCTGTGTTTAAAACACTTGAGACACACGTGTGATATTATCTTGATGTGTATGCATTTGGATTGGAATTTCATTTATTTATTTTTGTAGTGGCTCAGCAACAACAATGTAACTTTGGCTACATTACAATCAGACTGTTCACTGTAGTAGAACATCTAGTCTCCCAGTTCCATGATGATTCCGATCAGTGCAATCTGTCAGGCTGGATGGGAGATCTAACTTCTTTACAAAAAGAAATTCTAGTATTTCGTCTTATTATATTCTCTAAATTTCAAAGTCAGTCACATCTCATGGTTTTCAGTCGTCCGTTTAATGCAGCTCTGATATGACAGATACAATAAAAAGTTGACCAAGTTTGACATTTTCATTTTTTGTGTCAAGTATCAGTCAGCACCATCAGACCTGTAGCCGTGTGCTACAATAACAAGGAAACTTTGGTATTTTCAAAAAAAAGATGAGTGATCTGAAAGACCTGAAAGAGTCGTTTAAATTTTCCCAGTTGAAATAGCACTTCACACACTCTCTCTCTTTCTCTCTCTCTTTTCCAAGCAGCAGCCCATGAGAGCGAAGCACTGCCAGACGTGTAAACGCTGCGTTCGCCGCTTTGACCACCACTGTCCCTGGATCGAGAACTGTGTGGGAGAGAGGAACCACCGCTGGTTCATTGTGTACCTGCTGGTGCAGCTGCTGGCTCTTCTGTGGGCTCTTCACATCGCTCTGTATGTCTGCCCAGTTTATATGTCAATGAAAAAATTATGACATTCACTTTGTTCTGCAGTTTTATATGTACCACATTGGGAAACACTTAAGATTTTGAGATTAGGCTAATCTCTGTTTACTTTTGGTAAACAGGAGCTTTAATATGTTGCTCAAGTGCAATTTCACAGTTCACCCTCATTTGAACGCTCATTTTAGAAATTGATCCTGCAGGCTCTTAAGTTGTGAAGTGAAGTCAGCTTATGTATAAAATTCCAACAAAATTGACCAAAGTGTTGCACAATTTTCAGGGCAAGGTTTAAAAGCTGCGATAAAACACACAGTTAACAGGATGGCTGTTCCACAATTTAGCAAAAGCTTGACCCGTCCTGTGTGATCATAGTACTAGACTGACTGTAGTTCAGAAGGCCTGAGGGTCGTTAAAACATTTTTTTCCAGGAGACACAAGTAAGTGTGGAAAGGTCATTTACTACAACAAGTGGCATGATATTGAAACTTGACAGAGAGTCTTTGATGTTTTGGAGATGTTTTGATTGAAGAATTACTGTCTGAGCCGTTGCTGGATAAATGGATAACGCCAAAGGTAGTTTTTTATGAATTCTTTGCCAATGCTATGGCTTGGTTTTGTTTTGTTTTGCTTTGTTTTTTTAATTAATAGCCAATCATATGGCTTCCTTTTTTTTCTTCTTTTTTTGAATTCTTAGTCAATGCTGTGGCCTGCTTGGTTTTTTGTAGCCAATGCTATGGTTGACTGGTTGAAGGAGTAATACAATTTCCCACTCCTTGTAAATTGTGGGATGAATAAAGGAAAATCTTATCCTAGCTTATCAACCCATAAAATGCTAACAAAATGACCAAGAGAGTTGACATAGGGAGTTGGAGGGGTAAACCTTAGAAATACCTTTGAAGACTAGTTTGAAGCCTCATTGAAAATAGACTGGGAAAGATGGATCAGAACATCTAGCATTGAGCTGGATACCAGCAACAAGACCTTGTATATACTGAGGCTTGAAGTGGCGAACGTCTTATCAATGGCAAATGAAGGCGCTGACAGTCCTGACTGAGACAGGGTTTGGTGGGACATACAGGGAACAACAGAACAGAGCAAACATTTTGCAGCCAAAATTGTAGCTTAATGATAGAAAAGCTCAACCTTTTCTCATGTAGAACCTGACTAAATTTATCAGGGCAGAGAAAGACTGAGAATAAATAAAACCACTGGTTGAATTTCTCCTTAACACTAGTGTGCATCTTTCAGGTCTGGCATCTCACCCAGCAGCACGTGGGAGCTGTGGTTCAGAGTGAACGGCTTCCTGCTGGCGGCGCTGGGCGTTGTCGGTGTTTTCTCTGTGGTGGTGGTGCTGCTGCTGGGCTGCCACCTCTACCTGGTCTCCATCAACTGCACCACCTGGGAGTTCATGTCACGTCACAGGATCTCGTACCTGAAGAACTGCGGGAACGAGGAGAACCCTTTCGACCGTGGCGTCTTCTGCAACCTATGGGATTTCTTCTGCATCTGCAAGACGGTGGTGTGGGAGCAAATGTACCACAGAAACTCCCCAAATCCTGTCTGACCTCCACACAGACAGCACATCATCGTCCAGACCAGAGTCAGACACCACTTTCAGGGGAAGAAAATAATGGTTCAACCTCAGTAGTGGAGGTTTGAATTCTTTTATTTTCTCTTTTGGGTCAAAGTTTACAACTGAATTGAACGATAAAATGTTGATTTTTTTTTATATATATATACAGATAACAAAGCATGATACCTTGCTTTGCTAGCTAGCTAGTTAGCTAGTAGAAAATTGTTTTTCTATAAAAAGCCATGAAATTTTGTAAATGAAATCTCTTAATTAGTTTAGACATTCATGTTCCCCTCAGGATGAATTGTAATCACATTGGTCATCTAGCAACTGTCATCAGGTCAAAATGTAGAAGTTTTGACCCGATAGCCATAAATCTAATTCCCATCAGCCACAGCTGTACTTTGTGTTTAACGCTAATTAACAAATTCAAAAACCTTACTCCTGCTAAATGTCAGCATGCTAGCTTCATCTCTGTAAGCACGTTAGCATGTCAACGTCAGCATTTAACTTAAAGCACCTCAATGCTTGCAAATGAATGTGTGTACTCTGCTGGTGTGTGTGTTACCATTTCCAGTCTGAAAAGAACAGAATTATACTGAAATATTTTCCAGCTGTTTGTTGAAGGAAAAAAGAAAACCACTCTGTGTGATTGAAAGATTTTTTTTCCTCAGGTCTGGTCACCACTTTCTCTGCTGGAAATGTTGCCTGTGAGAGTGGTGACCCCACGTTATGACACTAATTGCCTTTATGTATTTTGTAATTAATGTATTGTGCCTTTGGTTTAATGTAACTTGTATATTGATGTAAGTAATTGTTTTTAATTAATTTAACTGGAGATAATCTTCACACAGGGAGCCAAGTATTTTACAAACATTGTTTTTACTGTATTTGTTCTGTTTGTATTTATTGACAACGAGAGTACATTAAAACACTGATGATATGCATGTTGCTTATAGATACATCTATACAGACTGACATTCCTAGTCAGGATGCTTCACATACTACATACATAAATACAGTACTGACACATAAGTAACATGTAATATTCAGCAGCATAAACTTAAAGTGCTACAGCAGCTAAATCAACACTGGCCGGTTGTCCTGGTACATTTTACTGATTCAGCTGACAATCTCATCCGAAGCAGGTTGAGGGTTCAGTATCTCGCTCAGGGACACTTCAGCAGGACACTCCGGCCTTTCAGGAGGTTGAAGCTTGTTCTACACAGTAATCCAATGTCTTTAAAGAGCAACTTAACAGCCAGGTTGAGCTTGAACACACCTCCTTCACATATTCAATAGTGCTTTCAAATCAAGAGCACCCACCCATCCTCTTCACAGAGGTGACACGTATGGAAGTAAGTAAACAGCAAAAGAACTGAATGAGCACTAAAATGTCTGCAGGTAACATTTGAGAGCACAGTTTTGTGCACGAGAACTGTGAGCATAACAGATGATTTGAGCCTAAATGATCAATTGTTAAAGCAAGTAACTTGGCTTCTCTCACTTGTTGAGAGTTGCTCAATCTCATTTTTGGCAGTACAACCATGGATGTACTAAAGGAATATGTAGTGTCTGCATCATTTTAGAAATCTAATCAAAATTTACTTGTAAATCAAATTGCTTAATCTATGTTTCATATGTTACGTAAATTTTTTAAACCAGCTTGGCAGAGTCATTTACAGAGTAATCACAACCCCAACATGTGAATATGGGTGTGTCCACATTTGCTCATCAAAAATGGTCTCAAGTACTGAGAACCTGCCACAACACCTGGAAAATGACTGGGAGCAGACACACGTGCATCTTTGTTTTAATCAATGCAGTTGTTTACTCTGGCACTGGCCTGGTGCTCGGGGGTGTATAATACAAGATAACGTCAAAGATTGTTTAGGGTCTAGATGAAAGGTTTACTCACCATTTCAACCTGCTGTTGCAATGAACACTTAAGATGTAACTAGCTCAACTGAATGACTATAAATGAAAGTGAATGTAGTGTTAAGTCACTCTTTAAAGTCAAATTTTGATATACTCCCCAATAGTTCCCCCAGCTCACCTGTAGTGCTGAAGTTTTTAAACTCAGATGTGAGTTATAAAAATGAGCTGGAAGGAAATATTGGGAGCACTTCAACAAAATCAGGGCATGCATCCTCAAGCTTCACCCCTGCTCCTCTTCCTCCTCTTCTCTTATTGCACTGACATCATTAGAGCTCAGTATCACAGAATATGATTTGCTAACTTCAAAATACATATATTTTCTTACTATTATGGCTATATTAGATTCTCTATGGCTTCTTTTATACCGCTAGCAATTATTGTACAGGATATTCTAGTGCACAAGTTCACCACGGTGCCATGCACTTCTACCATTGTAACAGAAAACAGTTGGTCAGGAGGAGACTTGATATGTGAATGCGCAGGTCTTTGCTACGAGGGAATGACTTGACGAATACATGAAACGTGTCCATGTCGGATTTTTAAAAAAAGGCTTGAAACCAGACATTGGGTTAGCTTGTTTGTTTGGTCAAGGCAGTGGGCAAAGCCTGTCACAGTGATGCATAGAAAGGGCAGCACATACTCCACCTCTGAGGGATCATTATTGGAAATAAACATAATAAGCAAAGGCCACAAAGCGAGCTGGGTCTGTCTGCAGCGCACAGGATGCTTGAAGAGGATACGACTGATTGTTAATTGCACCTCGGCAATGTGGGAGAATGACACTGATTTATTACAAATAGCAATAATCTGCACACTTTTTTTCGTTACAAAATTCAATCAATTTATAGATAATTTGTGTTCATCATTTCACTGTTTATACATGAGAGTGATTTTAGCTAATCCTCACGCATTATTTAACGAGGAAACCTGTATGATGGGAAATGTCTTTACGCTTTATTTCATGTTTTGTCAAATGTTTCTCATTGTTGGAATAATGAACTGGATTAGCATGAAAATAGCGGCAGTTAGCATATTAACATTTGCAGTGACTAGCTCCTTGCTAGTTCAGCTAGCTCTGACAGTTGCTTCACTAAGCTGAAACAGTTAACGCTTCAGAGTTGGGGGCGTTTTTCACACGTCATGAATTTGTTATTTAAAGAATTGTGTGAAGCTAATACTGTAAATAATTATTGAGACTATTGGATTGATTAATTTGACTCTACGGCTATTTGTTTAGGCTATTGATTTGAACATTTTATTGTGTTGCGAAGGAAACTTTCAATCAAGTGGCTTTCAGTCAGTGTTGTTGACTGTGTACATTCTTAGTTCCTCTGGGTGCCATTGTAGTTTTCCTATGCCATATTATGTCATCAGGACGTAACGTCACGTTTTGAAATATTTCCTCTTAACACATTACACAATTTATGACTGACACACCACCAACCGAAACAGCAAACACTGCCAGTGAAACTGAGTCAGTGTCCTGTGTTGACTTTCAGAGCGGTATGACAATCATCATTTCATACATACATAATAAGGCAGCTTACACATGCACAGAGTCTATGCGCTTGCGGCTTAAACTACTGTATCGGATGCAAAGTTTGCCCAATTAAGTAATCTAGCAAGAGGAAAAGTGATGGATTTCTGACGTCAAATGGAGAAACACTAGATCAGAGACGACCAATGGTCACATGACTGAGAGCCACAATATTTCTTAAGATTTAGTTTGCACTATTTTGTAAAGGTGACATGACTGGTACATAGCAAATTATTCCGTAATTGGAGTATTGATATTAAACTATAAAGATGTGGAAGAAAGAGGTGGTAATGTTATAAACTCTTCAAGCATCCTCTATCAACAATCTGCTTGTACAACATTTCACCAAATCTCATGAATAAACTCTAATAGCAGGAGCAGGTGAGGGTAAAGTTGTATTACTGCTTCAACAGTCAGAACAAAGCTTGGCTCTCCACAGAGAATATAAAGGGCTACAATCGCTTTCTTTGCTCTGTTACAAACAAGAAAAGGTGCTGCCTGGGTGTCTGATTGACGATTGGCTGTCGACCGGATGACGGTGAGAACAGTCAGCGTAATCAGCCATGGGATCGTAATGGAGTATCCTGTTTGAAGGTGACTGAGCTGCAGAAATATCCACGGTGTTTGTCCATTTGGTTGTACTGTCAAGACCAGGGTGAGAAACTTTTTGTAAGTGGTCATCAAGTGAGGTTTCTCCTGCTGCAGAGGACAAAGTGACTGCACAGGGTCTTGAAGGTTGTTGATCAACGCAAAGAACTAAATCATCACTGGGAAAGGAGGTCAGATTTCTGGCGTTATAAACAGTTTCTAGCCTGTAATCTGTTTTTGAACAACACATGGCTCCAACTAACAAATCAGGTCTTTTTTATGGAATAGTTTGACATTGTTTGCGTCTTGCCAAAAAACTAAACACTAAGGACCAAAGTTTTTAAAAGCCCTGTCAATGTTCTTGCAAGTCCCTGTATATACTCACAGATAACTTATCAAATACTTATTTTACCTTTAGTGTTTTTGATTCAAAAGATTATAAATACAGTAGGTGGTCATTCAAATTATTTTAATTGCCAGTAGGGGGGCTGAATGTTTGTAAATGATGATGATTCGTTACCTGTCAAGTGGCCTTTGAAGTGGACAAACTCCGCAGCCATAAAACAAACGTAGTACAGGTCTGGTGCTAATTTCCCACCCTGGTCTTTTCATTTTGTCTTTCATCCATGCAAGGCGCAGAAGTCGAAGTCTGCGAAGGCTTCCTGCTGCTCGGCAGAGAGGCTGAAAGGCTTGGAGGGAGGCGACAGGATTGGCTGGAGTCGAGTGAACTCGCTGTCGAAGTTGCTGACATCCATGGACTCTTTGATTGATGGCAGGAATGGAGGTTTTACTTTCTTGGCCAGCAGGGCTTCCCAGTCGATGGTCTGAAAGACAAGGTTCCATCAAGTGAACATACTGAATTAATATTAACTGCTGTTCACACTGTATTGTCATTTTGAACAAATGCATATACTCATATATACATTCTGGCCATAAGTGAATCGTTAAACTAACACTATCAGTCACACAGGCCTCAGCAATCAATCACTTAGTGGAGTGATGCAAGATGTTTGCGTGGACATGGATTTTTACCAAATAAACAAAATGGCTTCAGAGTTTGTTTAAAGAGTATATGATGTTAAAGATAGTGAGGGGAAAGTGCTTTACCTCAAAGAACTTCTCTCCTTTGACTTCGTTTGCGTCCCTCTCTCCAGCTCCGAGCCTTTTCAGAGGATTCTTCTTCAACAGCTGTAGACAGATGATCACCGTTTGTTAACACTGTCTTTTTCAGAGAACTGCTAGGCAGTCATTCTTACTGATAGAAGACGCAGTGCAAAAATGATTAGGTTCCATGAGGTACAGATCCTTATGTTTTCAAATAAAACAAATTATGTTCAAATGAATTCATGTGAGATGGATATAAAATGAGGCCTAAATATGGAATAGTTAGATGAGACTGGGAGAGCAACAGGTTGAGAGACTTTTACCTTCTGGATGATGCCGACAGCACCAGGAGGAAGAGACCCTGGATACTGCACATCATCATTGACGATGCTGTCAAACACCTCCTCCTCATCCTCACCAGGGAATGGAGACTAGTAACACAGCAGAGAGATGCTGAGTGAGTCATTTCACTCTTTTATTCAGAGCTTTGAATATGGACATGAATGAATCAGAAAAAAACAATGACAAGAAAAAGACACTGGAACTGAGGAGAGGGGGAACAACTAAAACTATCCACAGAATTGTAAATGCGTTAACAACCTCTCCCACAAGCATCTCATAGATGAGGACACCCATCCCCCACCAGTCCACTGCTCGAGTGTAGTTGTCGTCTGTCAGGACCTCAGGAGCCAGAAATTCAGGAGTCCCACAGAAAGTCGAGGTTCGATCTCCATGACCCATCCCTGGCAAAACAATGACACAGCAATCATCAGTTTAGTGTAAGGTTTACATCACAAAAAATAATCATGAGTAATTAAACCCCCTATGTGGGGGATTTGACCATTTCTGACTGAAACTAACACATTACACCTATTTTCTCTGGGATTTGCACATTTCTCTATGAGCAAAAACTTCCATGAGAATAATTTGAAAGTTTGAAAGCATAATGAAAAAATTAGTTGTAGCAGGTTTGTTTGTTGGGGAAGGCAGAAGAGTTGGGTGATGTATGTACAGTGTGCTAAATCAATTCACCTTCTTTACAAAGTCCAAAATCTGTGATCTTCACAAATCCATCTGCATCCATTAGGAGGTTGTCCAGCTTCAGATCTCTGCATAAAACATGCAGAACATGTAATTATACCTGAGGTTGCAGTACCTGTACAGTGACATGACATCAGCGGTGGTAGGTGTGGCTTACCGATAGATGATTTTATTCAGATGCAGGAACTCTAAACCCAGCAGAACACATGCTGAATAAAACCTGTGCTCAACAAGAAGAGATGTTAGATTATGAATCATAATACTCAATATGAAAACAGATGCTGAGCCACATAAATATCTGTAGAAAGAGAAAAAGTAAAAATGTTTTTCAACCGCACAGTGCTTCTTTGATGTAGCCTCTTATAAATAACTTATAATAATTTTATTTAAATAACTACCAAGCTATTTTTAATTGGAAAAACTCACTGCTACAATATTTACTGAGTCTCTCTTGATCAAAGAGGGACCCCCTGATGGTTTTTATAGTGTGCTGATCTCACAGTCTAAAAATGTTACACAGATATACTATTTGCTAACAGTGGAGAGTCTTTGAACAACAGGAGGGCACATGAACCTGGTCTGGGCCTCGGTGAAGACGTTGTTGTGGATGTGGATCATGAGGTCGCCGCCTGGTAAGTACTCCATGACAAAGCAGACGTGGTCACTGGTCTGGAAGCAGCCGTGGAGGTTCACCAGGAACGGATGTCTAGATGCGTTGATCATCTCAAAGATCCTCTTCTCACTCATAAGGCTTTAGAATAACGCCTCAGATTAACACAGGTTACTCTTCACTGCAAGTCTTGAATGTGGTTTCATATAAAGTTTTAGCTCACATTGGAGAACTATGACTCAGCACTTACATATGACCTTGGGTATACAGCTAAATTGATAAAAATTGCTTCAAAGTGTCTTTTAAATATAAAGGTAAGAAGATACAAAAAATGGGCCCCTAAACTAAATGCCAAAGAAATTCAATAAGCTCTTTTCTTCAATCTCTGTCTTTTAGCTTAAAACACATTTAAATTTCAGCAAGTATATAATCTGTCCTTATTTTGCTGTAATTGTTTTGCTAATTTATTGTTTTGCTTAGTAAATTTCCCCTAAGGGGGATCAATAAAAAGTTATCTTATCTTAAGTTATCTTAATTTGTTGATGGAGAAATCAATAAAAGATTATTTACTCTGTTAAACAGGCTCCTGGCGCAGCTATAGCTCAGGAGGTAGTGTCCTTGGGCAAGATACTGAACCCCTAATTGCCCCCAATGGCTGTTCCATTGGTATGTCAATGTACGTCGCTTTGGATAAAAGCGTCTGCTAAATAAAATTGTAGAACTGTAGGCTTTAATGAAGTAAAATGCATTAACAAAACCAAAAGGAAAAAATCCTTTCTCAAGATGGATGATTGGCTTTTCAGTAATTCTTCTTAATTTGAAGCTCTCAGTTTGGACTGAAAACTGCCAAAGTTGGTTACTACTGAAGTTGAAACAGTCAGTTTACAAAGGTAGAAGCCTATATGCCTGTTTGTAAGTGTAGTTTTTTAAATTTAGATACACTGACTCTTTAAAAGTGTTCCCCGTCCGTTTCACACACACCTGTCCACTTCATCACGAGTCACGATGTCTTTTTTCTTCAAGGCTTTGATAGCATACAGTTTTCCTGTCTTCTTAAACTCTGCCAGCAGGACCTAGACAACAACATTCACAACCAACCACATTAGGACAAATATGAGATGTTTTGACCAAACATGATGTGCTCAAGTGAAAAACTGTTACCTTCCCAAAGTGTCCTCTGCCCAGAACTGAAATATATTTGTAATCTTCCATCTGCATCCTTGTAAAAAAAAAAAAAAAAGACAAAAATAGAAAATAAAGGCCATGCTTCATTCTTAACATGAGCAGTATGCAAGATAAGTGTGAGTGTGTATGTTAGTGTACTTTAGAGCAGATACAGTCTGATCTTCATTTCCTTCTGTGTTGTTTATGGATGACTGCAAAAAGAAACAAAGTTCAGAACACTTCACCATTCAGTCAGAAGTATGATTCACAACATTTATGTTTTAAGCCATGCTAGTGGACACGTAAGCATTTAGCTAAAAGCACTGTTGTTTTAACGAAGGAGATCAATGACTTCAGGCTTCTGCTACTGTTTCACTCTTTCAAAGTCACCTTGGATAAAAGTACAAAAAGAAAGAGAAAATACCCCAAAAAATTCAGGTTTATCAAAACTCATTTACCACATTTTCTTGCGATCCAGGCACAGATGAGGTTTTGTGTGCTGTAGTGATGATGGTGGAGGCGTTGTCTCCCTGGTCGAGGCTGGTGGGAGAGGGCTGATCCTCAGTGATGCTGAGTCTGATTACCGGAGCTTCACTGAAGATGTACAGAGATAACGCAACAAAAATAGCTCAATTGTTCAGTTTCAACCTAAACAGTCATGAGCTTTTAATTTGATTCCAACTGTCATGATATGACGCTTAGTATGTTTCTGACCTTGGCAGTGGTGTGGTGGTTTGAGGCTCCTTCTCAGTAGGGCGTGGGGTGTTGTTGACCACAAGGTCAGGGGTCGTAGAGAGGGATGAGCTGAATGTGGTGAAGGAGCTGTAGCGAGGAAGGATGCTCATCATCAGATGACCCCACGTGGCAAAATTCATGTTCATCTGGGCCGCTCTGAGAAAGTTCTTCCCTGAGGAAGAAAAAAATGTACATAGACATTTCAAGTAACAGATGAAAAGCAAAGAAACCAAGGTACACTGTAGAAAGAGAAACAGCAAATATAGATGAAACCTATATCTGTATATAGGTTGTCTGTCTGTACCTCTCTCTTTAGTGAAGATACATCGCTGACGTCTCAGTTTCGGCTGACGCTCAACAACAGTGTCAATGAATCGAAGCTGTAAAATCCACAAGACTTTGTTTTGGGAAATTCATGTGTTTATGCTTCAATCATCCTCTTTTAACACACACATACACACTTATTTATTCATTGTGTGAAATAACAAAATTGATACTGTGTGAATATTAACATACTTAGAAATCAAGAAAATTACATTTAAACACTAAGAGTATTTAAGATTACAAAAAAGAAAAAGAAAAAAGCAGGAAACAAAGTATCTAAAAAGTGTGTTCCAGCTCATTAAAATGAACCTTTTTCCACAACAGTTTCAGGTCAATATGACAACAAATGACCTGGAGTTTTTCATTGCAAAATTCTGAAAAGACATTACAGAACCTTTATTATACATCAGGCAGGTTATTGAGTGTACCTTGGCGTGGAGGAGGCCCTGCGGCTCCAGAGATAACTGGTTGTGGTTTGGATTGTCCATCATCTCCTCCAGTCGCAGGAACTTGACAGCACACATCATCCTCCGGTCCTGCCAGAAGACTCCGACCTCCAGCTCTCGAGACTATGAGCAATTTCACAGCAGACACAACAAGCACACAATTAATGCAATGCAACGCTGATGTTAATGCAATAATATTTCTAATCGGAAAACTCACTGCTTTACAAGATGACAGGATTGTATTTTCAAGCAGGCTCACAAGTTTCAAATTGAGCATGAAAAACAAGGCAGGATTTGAAACTGGATCACCCTGAAACCCTGTGATAGCATTTACTGATTTCAACTCTCAAAGCAAGAGAACAAAACTTCTAAGAACTTCTAAGAACTTGTACTACAGCACTGAACATGCTTTCAGTTGTTAACTTTCCCTACATTTTCTGTATAAGAACTGACTGAGCTTTTGAGATAAACGAATATCTGCAGGTATTAGGGAGACACCTGCTGGTCACAGACAGAACTACAACAATAATAACCCAGTGGTATAGCTGCTACAAATAACTGAGTAGAGAAGCACAAAACACTGTACAACAGCTTCTCCTGCTGTCGGGAGGACTGACCTCCTACCAGTGAGACACACTGAACACATGCAAAGTGGTGGAAGTAAAACTAACAATACCACAATGCAAAAATTAAAAGTACAGTTCCGTTCATAATGTACATTTTTATAATAGTTTTTGGGGGCCACTTTTATGTGTCGAGCATCTGTATATTTGTCCCATGTACTGTCTGTCCTGCACGGTGCCCTTGTACAGTCTGTAAGGCCCTGTGGTTACTGTATTAAATGTGTCAGCACACAGAGCGTTTCTATGGCCTGTAAGCTGCTGATGCACTTTGTATCTGCACCAATGTCACACAGGCCAAGTCCTGTACATTCATCATACAAGGAGAACATTTGCCTTTGATAGTGTTCTGTGTCTGTAATTCAACTTTTTTCAGGTTGAAACAGGATGATCAGGAGGGAAGTACATGCACAGGAAAGACTGCTCGAGTGTGGGTGGTGTGGATCAGAACGAACATGAAAAATGACTCACGAATACTGGAAGCTTGCCGACAGTAAAGGGGGTTTATATGATGGGAAATCTGTGTTGGAGCTATTGTTTGAGTTTCTCTGACATTCTCTGCATAACAAACTTGCACAAACACTATGATTGACATGCTCAAAAATACTGGCTGCATTCTTTGACATTTGTTGTTTAATAGTTTGTTTAATAGCTAATAAGGTAAAAGATTTGTCAAACAATATCCCAGATATGATTAGATTTTTAGAGTACTCTGGTATTCCAGTACCACAACAGGGCTAGATTCATCTCATGCCATGTTAACTACTTCACTCACCTACATGTGACTGACTTGTAATAGCCTGTTAACTGTGCCAGTTCATAACCAGCTTCATGATACCAGCTATCCAGGATCCTCTGCTAATCCAAAGAGAGTCACACTAAGCTACATTTGGTTTGTAATACAAGACACTGGAGAAGCTTTAATCCAGGTTTTGAGAAACCTGAATATGGTAGCTGGAGTATTATGATAGAAACCAGTATACTGTGGCAACACCTGATTCAGGTTTGTGATTATTGTCTGCCATGTCTGCAGGTGTATTGTCCACCCCAATTACACATAAGTTTGTCAATAGACCTAAAGATATAATGAGTAACAATGTAATCTAGACTCAAAAGGTCAATTAAAGCTGACTCAAATGTCATCATGTTTGCTGAAGAGATGAAAGGTCAGAGCATACTTACATTATCTTGTCACATACAGTACATTGTTCCTAATACTCAAAACAGAACTTCCATGCTCAAAATATATGACAAATAATATAATGATGAGCCATTGACTGACATCAATAATGCTTATAAACTGTAATGTTGCTCTCATTTCATTATAGCCATAAGCCACACTGGGTTCATTCTCAACTGCTAAGATCCCTAACATGACACAGTGTGTGAGCATATTTAAGATGTCAAAGTCAAAATCATGCCTGCACTAAAACAAATGATCAAAACTGACTGCATGCTTGTGACTGAACTCACCCGCTCCAGTTGGATGTAGAACGTCTGATCCCAGCTCAGCCTGCTGACTGCTGCCCAGCGTGTCCGCCCGACCACTCTGGTGTCCAGCCTGAGCACAGCGCTGATCTCCACTGAGTGAGAGGAAAAACGTGTCACTGAAAGTCAGCAACAGTTTTAAAAGTTGGCAATGGGACGGCTGTAAGAAAAGTCAAACACGAGGGCACAACTGCTGAGCCTGTGAGGAACAAGCAACAGGGGAACCACAGGAACAGGTAACAAGTAAGCAGGACATATACACACAACTGCCTGATGGGGGGGATGAGGGGCAGGTGTGCTGGCAGGTGGAGGAACAGCAGCAGAACAGACAAGGGAAGTAGTGATGAACCCAAGAACAGGGGATGTATCAGATGAAACAGATGAATACAAATGTAAAAACGAGGATTTGAGTTTCAGTTGTTTCATCACTACAAGTGACAAATTATTACAATGAATGTAGACAATGATTCAGTGTCCGTATAAATATATTGCTCAGTGGAGGTTTAATTAAATTCATCAAACCATTAAACAGCAATGACATTCCTTTAGTTCCCTCATTAAGGAGTTGCTTCAATGCACTTCAGTGACTTTACTCTCAGCACCTCAGGTTTCTGTTCATGTTAGGATATTGACTGTAGACACTACAACTAAGAGCACCAGCTAAATATAAAATTAGAGTGGGTCATCCCAGCTGGAATCAAACCTGAAACTCTAATCCTTTTAATGGCATGCTATTCCCACTGAGCCATACAGGGAAACTCAACAGTGAGTGAGTAATTCTCCTACTTTCATAGCTGAAAACTTATAATCAGTTCATACTTGTTTATCATTTGTCTTCTCTGTTCCAGAAATAGCGAATAAATGTCAGACCATTTAGCAAATGACTTTTTTGGATGACATCCCTCCAACATCCCTGGTCAGAGGATTTAATGTAAGAAAATTCAATAAGCGCACTGATAGTGATATTAGATTAACCTTTATGCAAAGGTGTCAACAAGCATGTTTCCACGTGAGTAAAATGTTTTAATACCTGTAAGTAACAACTGCAAATCCATGTAAACAAACCACCACTCTCTAATTATATTTGAAGCGACATTAACCTGTCTTTTCAATCCTGGCACCAGTGTTTTTAACACTTGTTACATCGGCCACTTAGTGAGCAACTGTCTGACTCAATTCAGTTCTTGCTAAACTCCTGGATTCAGTTGCACCTGTTTCTACCTACATTTGATGGTCAAGGAAGCCTGGTTTAAAGATGAAGCACATGCTCTCTAGCAGGCCTCCAGGAGAATGGAACCCAAAAGGCATAAATCAAGACTGGAAGTTTTCGACCTCCCATGGCGTCAGAGAGTATTGATTATAAATGTGCTCTGTCTGCTGCAAAACAGCCTCTTTCCCTCTGCCTAATCAGTCACAGTAAACAGAATCCTAGATTTCCTGTTGCAGCTTCAAAAGGAGACACATCTGAAAAACAAGCGAAACCTTTGGCAAAAGAGTATAACTTAAAAAATTAACTTAACTTAAAATGTTTTAAAAATGCTAAATGCCCACCTACCAGAGGTTCTGTCTGTCCTGTGAGCAGTTGGTGAACTGTCCTCAGTGGGACTCAGATGGTTTTCCTGCTCTGTGTTTGTAGGAGGTTTCAGTAAATCCTCACATCCAAGAAGCCTGACTTCAAGTTTGCCTGAAAAAAATAGAAAAAAAAGAAAATTTGATTGTTTGACTCTCTCAATTTACAACAGTAGTTCATATCCATGTTTCTAGGGGCTGGTAATGATTCTCAGTTAAAACAATTGACTAAACGAACACAGCATTTCATAATAAAACCATTCATTTGTCGGCATGAGTAAATATCTCGGACCGAAGCCTTTAATCAGTGCTGTCTGGAGCTGCACACTGAGCATTCACATCCTCATTTTCTTCATTTCACTGTAGTGCTAACAGCTGTGGAGCAGAAAATCACCCTGAGTGTTTCCACCGCTCTGAGACTCGCTCTCATTATTTGCTGCCAACAGAGCAACTCCAGGATTTGTCTCCTTGTTACATCATCAAAAGGATTTTTTTTTTTTGCCTTGTGCAGGGAGAGACTGGCTTACAACTGAACGGTCCAAAATCAACAGATTACATGTCCTGATTATCCACTGCCAGAGGTCAGCATATGGCAAACCGTGTTCAAACATGGGGTGTTCATGATACTATTGAGAACGGCAGCATATTTGAGAGAAAAAATACAAAACATTCAATTGCAATTACTTTCTTAGAAGTAAATCTGGTTTAAAAATGTGATATTTTAAACAAGATATTAGACATTTTCAAGGTGATCTGGTGCTGTGCAGAATCTGTAACCTACACATCAACCTGAATATGAAACCTGAAGTATTAGAGAGACTCTTTCTCATCCAGACCACTTAGACACTCAGACAAACTTTTTAAATGCTTGGAAAATAACCATGAAGAAAAATCTATTTCTATACTCACAAAAAATGCAATTTGATCTTTTTTTGCCATTATTGTTCAGAAACATCATTTATTTGCAATGATACGTACCAGTCAAGGAGGCAGGTCTGATAGAGAAGATGGACGGGGAGGTGGACAGGGGACATCCAGGTCCGGAGCTTTTGGGAGACCGGGGTTCCTCTGAAGGGTTGACCCCCACTGCAGGCTGCTCGAGAGGCTCCTGGTTGTTTTCCTTCAGGCATTTCTCCAGGGACAGCCGCAGAAGATCCAGCTTCTGGGAGGACTCTTGAACTCGAGACTGAGCCTGACGGGAAGATAAACATTGTGTTGTTATGTTTGGTCGTTTTAAACATAGTGCTGTTTGGTATTTTGGGATATGGTTAGTGTTGCTCCACTGTGAACATAAATATGCTTTCCAGAGTTTAGGTTTTAAGTAGGATTGATTTTTCCTCTTATTTTGTGATTTTGTTTAATATTAGATTTTGTTTTGAAACTAAACAGGGCCACATAAAAGCCAACATGAAAGTTTACTTTCATTGCTTAATTAATGATTTTAATTAACCCTTAATGCATCATACTTTATCTGTGATGTTGGATGCATTAGTCCATTTGATACAAATCATGAACACCTTGTATGCCTGGTTTCTATTCAATTCTATGTGACAAAAATTTAAATGACAAAATAATCTAAAGGCTTTTTCAGAGGCTTTTCCAACCTGACAAGAATTCAGTTATCAGGAAATGTGTAGGGTTTTGACAAGAAAATGGCCCAGCTAAGTTATTCCACAATGCAGTTAACGGGTAAAAAATGTGTACAGTTAAATATAATGCAATATCCATGAATTTTTGATTTACACAATTTCCCACACTTATTAACAATAATTAACCACAGTTTCACACACCTGCCCACACTACTGCCACCCTGTATCTATTTCTGCATATTTAAATTGAACGCATTAAATTCAGCTCCCTGGCTCCTCTGAACTTGAAAATGAAATTGACTGAGAGGCCTTACCTCAACCAGTGCCTTCTGGTCCAGCGATGAGATTCCCTCCAGCTGCTTCACCACATCTTTGGCCAGCACCAATGCATCCGTCTCTCTCTGCATGTAGTGCTGCAACTCTGCCAAATGAGCATCCACAGAACTGACAGCAACCGGAGACATCCCTGAGAGGAGGAGAGGAAGAGGGGGAGAGAGAGAGAGAGTATTTCAGTATGAAGGAATTAATTTCAGACAAGCGAGACATCCTTATAGATCCTCACTAAAACTCTTTTCTTTTCAATCCTCCAATCAATATTTATAAAGCTGAAGTGAGCCATTTTCTCTAAAATGTCACTGTGCTCCAGGCAAAGGTCTTAACATTACATTTTTTATGTTTCTGGCATTTAGCTGACACTTATCTGAAATGTATGAAAGCTCTTAAAGGGGAGATAAAAACTGACTGGGAGAAACTTGTTGCTAAGTTAATGTAAGAAGACAAGCTCTGGGGGAAAAGCAGCTTGATAAAATGTGGTACTTTAGACTGAAAGAATCTTTGCTTTTTCCCTTGGGCTTTGGTGATATTGACTTATGAATGTCTAGTTTGAAAATGATGACTCATTCATCATGATATTCCTGAACAACTTGAATGATTCTATAAAAAACAAATTGTGTCCTGGGGGAGGACCTGTATCATTGATATTTTTCATTTTTTGTGTGTGTTGATATGTTTGTATATTGATATTTTTGTACATGATATAAGGAAATGTATCAATGCTTTACCTTATTTCTCAACATTTTGAATCAATAAGGTGTGGAAACTTAACGTAGTGCAGCAGTTTTTTCATTTCTACTTTGATTAGAAATGTGATGCTTTGCCTACATAAAGATCATGACATTTGTGAACAAAGCAGAGACACTGTATGTGATTTGTAATGTGTCCTTCTTTCATGTATTATCATTGCTTTATTCACGTTTAGTTGCCTGTAATAGTTGAGGACTTCGGTTACTGGCACATCACTACATTATAAGGAATCAATGAGAGGAAAGGAGGTCAGGGGTCATGGAAAGAAACATGAGCAGAGGAAACAAGGTACAGAGTTGCTCGTCTCATATTCCATAATCTTTTACTGTCGAGCCAGGAATCATTTTGCAACTGTTACTTTTAGAGTTTTCAAATGGTACATGTCTCCAGTTTAGAATTAAACGTCACATTTACTCTCTGTCCCTATTAATGCTGCCAGAGTGGTTTCACTTTCCAGATTACACAAATAACACCCACAAAGATGACAGTTGGGAGGAAGCACTGTGCAACCAATATGGGCTTTTGATACCAACACTGATATTTCTGAACTGAAGTTTCTAACAGGCAGCACATCTACTGTTAGTCTCTGAACTTGACCTTTTAAAGCAAAAACACGCACCTTTTCATATGAAATGCTTTCAGATCATCTAGACCGCTTTTGGAGCCACTAAAATTTTCCTGAAATGAAAATGATGACCTTTTGAACAGCTTGTCAACCTAAATCGATTCGATAAAAAGGAAGCTCTGGTGTATATTACTGCCTTTAACTGAAGTGAATCACTCATTTTCAAACCACAAATCTGTATTAACAACAGCAACAAAGGTGTCTGGGATACCTCAAAGAGAAAATTTTGAAAATAGTTATTTTGAGGTCTAACAGCTACAATTACAAGCATTCATACCTATAACTCCCTCTTCTAACTCTACCAAGTAGTTCTCAACTGGTTTACCTTCTGAATCCCAAAAACAAAGGTCTCTCTAAGTTGTAATTCCCAAAACAGAGGAAGGACATTGACTGCTAACACCAAATTGCCAATTTTTAAAAGAAACAAGTATGTTTTTTCCTGCCATGTCGCAAATTAAATAATTAAATAAAAACCATGACATACAGCATCAGCAGGGAGTGATTGGATTGGTTATCAATACCAATGACTCAGTGTTTTCTTTACCAGATGCTGAGGCTTCTAGCTTTCACAACTCAATTTCTAGCCTGAGTCCCCATCACATTTGTATTTGTTCAATTGTGGATTTTTAGCTTGGAGGTTAAGAGGCTTTTGAGGTTCTCAAGCCAAAAAATGGCATTACTGTTGCATTATTCCAATATGTTGTTAGCTATTATGTTTCCATTTCTTGTTTCTGATAAATTCCTGACTGAATGAGAAGAGAAAATCTGACTGTAACAAACAAGCCATAAATTGTGTCACAGAAATATTGATGTTGGTGCAGTTGCTAGTGGTGACAGACAGAATTTAATGACTGTAACACATGATTTCATGCCTCTTTTGAGTTAGTTTACATAACAGAAGAAGCTAAGAGGATATTATATCTGTAATTTTACATAAAGAAGACATGTCTCTAAAAATTAAACCAATTCTGACAATTTGTGTATATGAAAAAAATGCTCTTCTTGACACCAAGTGACCCTGTAAGGAGGTCATGGCCCAAGACTCTGACCTCCATGTGTAGAGCTGTCCTGGTTGCCACCACAATCACAGCCAATACCGCCGCCTCCACTGCCACTGCCAGCCTGGGTGACTTTGATAATCTGCAGTCGGATCAGCTCAATCTTGGAGCGGCTATCCTGCAGCATCTGCTGAGCTGTGGACAACATCTGATCCTGGATAACGACATCACATCAAGAGACAACAAGCCCCACTTCATCACCATGCTTTTCTCCCCTGACAGGTCAGCTGGGATGGAAGCACGTTGTTAAACAACACGCTGACTGAATACAGCCATTATTTATCATAACAAGTGAGGAACAAGAGGAAATCACCAGTGACAGAGCTGCACATACATCTCATTTCCATACTGGACAAAACAAGTGCCAAAGAAGAGACGGAATAAGTGAGAACAACACATTTAAATCAGGTGGAAACAGTATGACTTTGCACTTCACTAACCTCAGGGTGATGCTCTGGCTCCTTGCTGAATAAGGACTAATTTGTCATCCTCTGTAGAGGTGCAGGGGGGACTTCTCAGGTTGCGCCTGTCCACCTTCACTCTCCTTGAAACACAAGTCCCTGATGTTATGGTGCGATCACACACACACACACGCACTCTGACTGAGGGCTCTTCTGATGCGGCTCCTACATCTTGAGAGACCAGGATCACACAGCCTGTCCTGTTTGTTTTTGCCTCCTTGCAGACTCCTCTGCAACATCCCCTTCCCACCGCATCCTCATCCTCCGCTCTGTAACCAAATCCCTTTCTCTCTCTCTCTCTCTGTCTCTTTTAGGGGGGTTTCTCTCTGCAGGGGGACGGCAGAGTTCCTCTCCTGTGCCAGAGCTGCTGCTGTTGCTGCTGCTAGTCTGACAGTGCTGATCGCCTGCTCTGGGCTCGGCATTGGCTGCTGCATGACCACATGTTCCTGTGCTGTCACCAACCAAAAGACAAACACTGAGGAGCTGCTGCTGCTCTCTTTGGGACAAGACAGAGACCAGCCTGCAGCCTTTAGATGTGTTTAACCTGCTCTGACAACAAGGGGGTGTGAGAGACATTAGTAACCACACTGATCATAGTCAACATACATGGGGAGGGGGGGATGAAGGAGCAGCTGCTTGTGTGCTGAACATGATCCGGGACATACAGCTAGGTTTACAGACAGCATTGTGAATGTTACCCCTGTGTGTACACTGTCTGCATACAAGCACACATGCATGACAGCCCTGTGGTTGTTGTTGTCTTTTTCTCAGCTGCCCTCTCAATTGATAAAGAAGACTGATTTAAATCCATTCATACAGGAGTTACATGTAGACAAGAAAGGACACACTTGAATCTAGTGCCATTCCTCATTGTGCACTTGTTATAAATAGGCAGTTACACGTCTACTAGCTTAAATGTTATCCTCGCTAATAAGGAAAATGTAAAGCTATTATTTAAACATGGCTTTGTTTATAAAAAATAATAAAGGACTATATAAGCTACTGAACATAACCTAAATCAATATCCTGTTTCTTGGGCCTTTTCTTATCTAAAACTAACAATTAGCTCAACAAAAAACTGTGGGCTAATTAGCACTGACCACCAGAATAAGGCTCCACTGATATTCAGCGTCTTTTTAAAAGTGCGCAAGTGCGAGTCGGTCCAACTGAAGGTTTGGCCTGACCTGAATAAACGAGCACATTGGCCGCAATTAATTTTGAAAATCGCTTAGGATAAAAAAATTGAGGTTTACTTTATTTCGGGGTTTAATTTTAAAAGGAGAGATAATAGTAAAATCTGATAATTGGAGCCGAGCAGTGAGACCTATTTTGAGAGGCGGAGCTCGTCTCTTCTCCAGTCGGTGAAGCGCGTTCTAATGAAAGGAGCGCGTGAGCAGCGCTGGCGGTGACTTCCTCGCTCGTCGGCCGCAAACGTTACATTGTGTGGAAAAGCAGCAGCACGTTGTTGGGCTTCTGCACGCTGAACTTTACGCCGATTTAACGTTCTCCTATTTCAGGAGAAACCGGATCCAAAGCTACCAGCTATCTTCTCAGACGTCTGTAAGTTACCCCAGCTTGCGAAAACATGTCGGCCTCGGCGGCAAAAGTGAGTAAAAAGGAGCTGAACTCGAACCATGACGGAGCGGACGAAACCTCCGGTAAGGCGAATGGCGGCCTCCTGTTCACCGCCATTTTCACTTTCTTCTCTAACATAATTTGCATTGCCAGAAGGTGCGATATTGTTTATAATTATTATGTGAATTGCTTCGATTTTGCTAAACGCCCCTGGACCTACTTTGCGGTTAACCATATCGGTCGCAGCTTGTGTTCACATTTCGAGAAGAGCAGTTAGCTCAGCAGCTAACGCGTTGATTAGCATGCCGCTATTCCTGCCTGCTGTTGTTCAGTTCAGACCGGTGCTGAGAGGCCATGTTAGCTAGTTGATTTAGCATCATCAGCGTGGCCAGTTGTGTCGTTGGCTACCGACTGAGTGGCCGTGTGCGATGCTGGAGGATCATTGTTCTGTGTGCTGGTGTAAAATCGCCTCAAGTTGACACACCCATGTTGATATAGCCATCGTGGTGGTTAATAACCGGGAAAGTTTACCATTCATTCGGGCATTAGCAGTTAGCCAGCTAGTGTTGTTGTAATGTTACCTAACGCTAGCTGACGACGTTGTGTTTTGTTGCTGCTCAAAATGCATTTAAATCCCCTTGCACCGCAATCAGTGAAACTATGTGATTCTTAAATTTGGACCACTGGATGCAGGACTCCACCGTATGAGCAACTGTTTGACAATGAGGGGGGGGTCTTTACTGGCATCTGTCCTGGCTCGCTCTCTCACGTTATCGCGGCTCTGTGTGCACTCAGATGTCCCACATTTAAACCACGCGGCCTTGTCGGTAGCAGCCGGCAGGAAACGGTGAGTGTCTGAGCCGCTAGAGCTGCAGCTATTGGCCGTTTGTATTACCCTTACCTCCGGGAGAGCCCGGCTTTCTATCTGTCAGATGACCTGACAACTAACGTTACCGACCGCGTGCTAAGGATGGATTTACGATTGTAAACACGGAAACGATTGGAGGAGCAAAATATCCTCACTTTGATCGCTTTTGCAGCGAACTTAGTTGCAGCAGTAAAAAGTAACTCACAGTGATGGCAGATTAACTTTAATTTATATTCTGGTAGTTTTTGTACGAGTACATGCAGCTTTTAAAAATTATTAATAACAATAGTTATTAGTTTTTTGTCACAGTCTGGTTGTTGATGCGCTTAAACTTATGTGTAATAAATCCTACACGTATTATAACCCATTTATTTCTTTTTCTTCCACAGAGAAAGAGCAGCAAGAAGCTATTGAACACATTGACGAAGTTCAAAATGAAATTGACAGGTAATTTTTAATTTTTCAATTTATTGTAAATTTGGAGGGTGTTGCATCATGTCACGTTTGAGGTTTTCTGTCCAGCAGGAAAATCAAAGAGGTGATTGGTACATCTCAAAGCAACAGGAACTAACTGGTGAAATCGGATGCTGTAATCTGTGGTTATCATGAAAACCTGCAGAATCGTAGCTTATCACGATGCATTGTTTGACACCCCTGTGCCTATGCTAGTATTTTTTTTTTGAGTATTTTGTCTTTTTTTGTACACAAAATTGACTAATTTTTTTAATTTCTTCTTTCCGCCCTTCAGGTTGAATGAGCAAGCCAGTGAGGAGATCCTCAAAGTAGAACAGAAATACAACAAACTCCGTCAGCCATTCTTTCAGAAGAGGTCAGAACTGATCGCCAAAATCCCCAACTTCTGGGTCACCACGTTTGTCAACCATCCACAAGGTGAGCAATTCAACAAGAGGTTTTTTTTGTTTTGTTTTTACAGAAATAGTTAAATTGCAATGGCAAAAGTTTGTATGATTTGGACAGTAACTCACGTTAAAGTTTGGTTGGTATAATCTGTTTCCCCCACAGTATCTGCCCTACTGGGAGAGGAAGATGAAGAAGCACTTCACTACCTGAGCCGAGTGGAGGTGACCGAGTTCGAAGACATCAAGTCAGGCTACAGAATAGATTTTGTAAGTATTGTAGCACTGCACACACATGTAACATGTAGGTGGAAGTTTTTCTTATTTTCTTACCTGAGTGTATTATATCTTTCAGTATTTCGACGAAAATCCGTACTTCGAAAACAAAGTACTTTCCAAAGAGTTCCATTTGAATGAGAGCGGAGACCCATCTTCAAAGTCAACAGAAATCAAATGGAAATCAGGAAAGGTATGTTGTCAGAAAAGTTTAACTAAAAGGGCCATTAATTTTAGACCTTTTTATTTTAACTGCAGAATTGTTTTTTTTTTCCTACTTGACATTGTGGCTGTTTTGTTTTTCTGTAGTGAATTACAATTGTGTTCTGAGATTTATTTTTTCTAAGCTGCTATGCTAGCTCTGTGTTTAACTGAAGAACAACAAATATTAAACTTATTGAAAGTTTTCAGTTAGACATTTTTTTCCTCCATGTATTTGCAGGACCTGACCAAGCGCTCCAGCCAGACACAGAACAAAGCAGGAAGGAAGAGGCAACATGAAGAGCCAGAGAGCTTCTTCACTTGGTTCACTGATCATGCTGATGCTGGCGCTGATGAGCTCGGGGAGGTCATCAAGGATGACATTTGGCCAAACCCTCTGCAGTACTACCTGGTATGTTTATGAAAAACATTAATGTATCCTTGCTTGTGGCATTTAAATTTCCCAAGCTGACACTTTCCACAATAAACACACATCTTTTAGCTGTTTGTTTACTTCAATATATCATTGTGTGGGTGTTCCAGGCATTGTATCTTGCTGATGAAATGTATTCAGTCCGCCAGGGCAGAAAACTCTGAAGTCTAGTGTAAGAAAAAGGCAGCTGCTGAATTTGATTCTTACCCTCAGGTCCCTGACATGGATGACGAAGAGGGTGAAGGTGAGGATGATGAAGAGGATGAGGAGGGTCTGGAGGACATAGATGAGGAGGGTGATGAAGATGGAGAAGAGGATGAGGAAGATGATGGCGAAGATGGAGAGGTAAAGTCAGAAAGTCAAATGTGTGCTGTTAAAAGTAGTTTATTTCCAACACTCACTGACCGACATCTTATTCTTTCAGGATGATGAGGGAGAAGACGACTAAGAAATAACATCATCTACCCAGACCCTCAACCTTCTATTCCCTATTCGGTTTTTCCACTCACATTCGGGAGCAAAGGTTTTAATTTTTTTTTTGGAGTTTTTTTTTTGTTTTTTTTTTTATCCGTGTGCGCTTCATTTTCCATTCTGAGGCCTCTTCACCTGTTGGTGCCATGTTATGTTCTCCTTTGACTCATCTTAGGCCAATGGCACTTTGCCCTGAATTGTGAGTACCATCCCCGAAGTCATCTCAAAAATAATAATAAAAGTATAAAAATAGAATCAGCACGGCATCCTGAGTAGAATTTGAAGACGATTCACACAGAATTTCTCCTGTTAAAGGTTGTGTGGTAAATTGACTAAAGCCATGGTGTAGTGACCCAGCGCTAGTTTACCTCTCAATATTTTCTTTCCCATATCATTTTTTCCCAGTTGGGGTGTTGACCCCTTGAAAAACTGTTTTGTTTTTTTTCCCCTATGTGGTTAACGAGTACCAGCTCATTCCTTTGACTTGTAATGTTTAGGGGGAGGGGGGGTGGGGTAAGCTGGGGAGGGGCAGGAGTATGTTGGTTATTGGGGAGAGTGGTTATTTTGACACCATTTCTATGGGACTTTTTTTTTTCATTGCATTGTTTTACAGATATCCATGAGATTTGAAATGACGTTTTTAATAAAGAACAAAATGGAAAAAAAAACAAGCTTGTAAATTTTGGCCCCCATTGCTTCATGGGTAAAAAAACAAACCTGTTATAGAATTTACATTTAATCACACTTTCCTTTTCTGCTGGGGGGAAAAGAAACTGTTTTAAATTTGAGGTGTACAACTTGCTTTGTTACAATAATAAAACTTACTGTCTTTACATGTGTGGGAGTTTTCAAGTGGGTGCATAGAAGTTTATTTTAAAAATAGTTTTAGGTAGCAACAAAGGCACCTGGGTTAACTGTACAGTCAACAGTCCATCAGCTCATGAAGGACTTTGGTGTCATGAGCAGGCTTGAAGCAAAGTCTTCTCTTAAAAGTCGATGGGTGATTAAGGCCAGGAAGGTTTGCTCCGACTCCTCAAAGTTGGTCTTTGTGATAGTATCTGGCCAGTCACTGGGCTGGAAGGCCCAACCTGGAGTGAGAAATGACGACAAAAAACTTATTTGAAATGCTAATAGTGACTTGTTCAAATATTTTAAAATTGGCACCACACTTTATATTATTAAATCTAGTGCATGGATACAAACTGTAGCGTCAGAGCCTTTTTCCAACTGCTCGCTCTGTATGTAGAACTTTCTTTTGAGATAGAGGATTTTAACTGCAGTTATCACTTGCCCCCAAATATGAGATGCAAAAGCCTGATCATGTGTTTCACAATAATTTATTATCAATTGTTTTCCTAAACATATTTGACTTCACTTTAGCTTTCAGCTAAAATTTAAGTTATTGCTCCATGATTAAAATTTGCTGAACTAAATCTTAATTTAACAAAATGTGTCAATGCTACAAGTAGAGCAATTCTCCAAAGTTACTCTAGAATGCATAATTTACTAGAGTTTAATTTTGACTGCTGTTCAATGGTTTTTGCTCCATAACTCTTATGATTTCAAACTGTTAATTCTAACAAATAGAAGCATTTCATAAGTTAGATGAGTGTGTTTCTTAATTTTAACTTTGATTTAATAAGCTATTAGTTTCATAATGAAGACTTGCTAAACAATGTTATATATTTATATATTAAATACTAAGTAATAAGAATACTGAATCAAGTGAGTGTAAATAACTTACATTTTGGGGCTTAATTTGAATTCTACTTCATTATAGATGGTCTTGTTGTGATATACTGAATTCCGATTAAAGCCTTTGGCCTAGATATGAATTTCACGATTTATCATATTCAAAGGTTTTTTTGAAGTTTAGTCTGCCATGACAAAAGTGATCAGACGGCCCAAACAGATATATAATTCCCAACAACAAGTGATGTCCGTCTCATCACACAATACCTCAGACCTAATCAAAAAAGTTGTTGAAACTCTTTCCAGTAATAGATCATTTGTTTTGATGAAGGCCTTGAAGCTGTATAACCCCGGGATCGTACCCACCTAAATGAGTTTGACAGCGTGGACAGGTGGCCACCGTCCACGAGAAGCCCGGAAACCAGGAGAAGTGTTTATCAGCCGGCCAGTGCTGGGTAACATCAGCCTTTCTGAATGTGATCACCTCAAACTGGTGTCCGTAGGGGTTTTCGAAAAGCTGGATGTTGACCCTCCGGCCCCCGACCAGCGTGTCGTTGCGGCTGGAGAGCGCCAGCCGGCTGTGAACGAAGTGAATGTCGCTCCCGGACGCCAGCTCGTGTCCGCACGCCCTGCACAGAATGAGGCTGGCGGCGCTGGTGCCCCGCTCCTCCGCCACGGCAGCACACGCCTCACTGGGCTGTTGTGGGTGAAATAGGAGCACAAAGGACACATACTGCATTAAGAACCTCTCCAGCTGCTTTACGAGCAGCCGCAGGCTCCGTTTGCATGTCATTGCTGCCGCGCACGCACATGGACGGCTAACACAAACTACCTAGCTTACACTCCTAGCAGCTTTGTTTTTAGCTTAGTGGTGCGTCGAGCGAGAATTCCAAGAATGTCGTTTGATTATTAGAAACAATCAAAAGCACATCAGATTCATCACTTAAGTATGTTGAGTCGGTCAAGAAGTACTGACTTGCAGTGTTAATATACAACTATATTGTGATTCGTGAACTGCTGAAGCTAATGGAGTGAGCGTTAGCTTGTTCTTCAGGCTAACTAATGTTCGGAAGTGCCATGGGAAGAAACAGGAAGTGCAGTCATCTCAACCATTTCCTACTTTAACTGCGCATATTGCACCTGAAAGGGCAACAACCACATAATGAAACTGTTAAATGTTGTTATTCACTTTAATTATAGCAAAAACACAGTTTTACTAATAAGTAGCTATATTTGAACGGTGCGAAAATATTTGTGTAACCCACTATCACCACCATTTTAAGTTTCATAGTGGTTTCTGTGATCGCTTTATATTTAAGTAAGACTGATCGTAAGACACAAAGCATTTTGTCGAATTAAACCTTCATATAGCAGTTTGTAAGGAAATGTGACATAAATGTGCTTTAACAATTAGTCTAATCGTCAGCCATTACTTCCTATGGTTACCACGGGCAACGCACATCGAAAACTCGCCTCCGCCAATCACAGGACGAGATATTGCAAACGAGCCAATCAGAGAAGTCGTTTGTTGATCCAAACAACCGTCCGCTCCACAGACAAAAGTCGAGATTTATCTGGGAATACGTGTAACTTTGCACGGAAACAATGAAGCACCGCGGTTTAATATATATTCTGTTGATTCCGTGTTGATCCTGACCGCGGTCTGAATGCTGTCGTAACGTCTCGACAGAATGAAAACCCGCTATTCGCCGCCGCCGCCGCCGGTTCATGTTCATGTACCGGAGACCACACCTGTACATGTTCATATGAGGAGGAGTCCCGGCAGGACCCCACAGGTTATTCAACCAATATTCGCACTAGTAAAGTAGCAATACAGTTTAACATAAGTTCATATGTTAGTTTTTGAACATATGCATGTGACCAAAGTTTTAATAACCCAAATATATAGTTCATTTTTGTACTTTCTAGCTGTGTAAATCATTACTCTATTGTATTCTTTATTTCTATATATACTTTTCCCTTTCAGCATAGTTTTAGAAATTTTTCACTACAATTAAAAAGTTTCTTTTAATGGTCCACAGGAGTAGGAGGATGAGGATGCTCTAATAAGTCTAATGTGTTTTATCTGTTGAATCCCTCCTTTTTCCTACAGAGCAGGACAAACGACGCCCAGGTGATGGGGAATGGAGGGAGGCCAAAGGTGCCGTGGATTCCTCCGGGAAAACTGTCCTGCCGAAGAAATGTAGGTTCATACAAGTGTCAGGTCTGTCTATAGTGCTTTCAACCAGAGCGATAAACGTGAGGGCAAATGAATGCAGCTGGGAAGAAGAAGGGTTATTCTGGGCCAGGATTTGCTCCACTAACAGGACAGACAAGTTTGTGCCAAGATCTGAATGGGGTCAAACAAAGATCACAAACAAAACTCAATTTAAACAGAAGAGACAAAGAGTAATGATCTCATTTCATGGCTTTGTTTACCAAGGACTAAAGTTAGCTGCTAACCATTCCAAGCTGTCATAACATCTCTTAGTTTTATGTGATTGTTCATTTGAAACATTGACAGGCAGAGCAGAAGTTTACCTCCTTGAGAAACCTAATAGTAAGACAGACAGACTGATGATGGATAGAGAGTCACCTAACACAGTGAATGCTGATGCGGTGCTTTAGCAGAGTGTGCCTGTGACACTGCAAGTGGACAGTGTAACTTTGCAATTAATAGGCACATAAACATGTTGTACATGTCAAAGATGGATTGGATGAAATGGAAGATATTCATTTATATGCAGCATCTTTTGTTTCTAGGGAATTAGGCAGCGCTGAATTTTTTTTATGCTTCAGATATTTCAATATCTTTTCCGTAAAGATGATTTGTTGTCAGAATTCAATTTGAAGCTTTTCTGAATCAAGTTCAGACTTTGTATGTGTGTGTGTTCACTGAACATGAGACTTGTTTGGCTTTGTCTTATGATCAGAGAAGCAGAGGGCAGCGTCAGTCAGAAAGTGGAATGGGACATCAGCGCGATGCAGAGGAGCAGGAAGAAGAGCTGGCCACTGTATCAAAAAACCTCAGTGTCCTACTCAGAGAGCAAGAAAGCATTCAACGCTTAAAGAAGTAAGAGCCTCTTCAGCAGCTTTAAAATTACAAAGCTTTGTGCTAAATTCTCATATTTAAAGGAAATACATCCAATTACACTTTAACAGTGTTCAAAAAATATACAATTATGTACCTTTAATTTCTTGTGACATTTTCTTTTGTGATGATTTTTTTTTTTTTTTGAAAAAACACTCCTCTCCTGTTTCACCATTTTCACTGACATTTTACATCATGCAGGGACACGTCTGCCAGAGATGACACATAGACACAGATTTTTTTATTTACATTCACAAACATAGACCAGAAAACAATATTTTAAAATTTGGCAAATTGGACAAGTATCAGGGCATAGTGCAGTTTGACTTTTCCTTTTACTTCCTGTAAAACTGTGTTAGTCTGCACTGCAGTTTCCCCATGAACTATGACAGATACTTCCCATGTGATGCAGTTGTTTACACACATTGGTATTTCAGTTAGATTGTTCTTCCTCCTGCTTGCAGGTCAGATTCCAGGGGTCAACACACAGAGACAGACGTGCTCCTGAGGGCGCTTGTAGAGGTAGAAATTGATGGCGTAGCAGTAGCTAATCAGCTGACAGCCCTGAAGGAAGCTATCAACAGTCATGCAAAGGTAAACTTGGCTCCAAGTGATCATTTTGAGTGAGGTCACAGTTGGTCAGGAGTGTGAAGGACTGATACAGAATGAATGAATGAATGAATGAATGGAGGAGGACTTCATTTGCTGTATATGACATGTGTTTTTTCTATCCTATATTTTTTAGGACAAGCAGCTGTCAAAATTGCATGCAGCTTCACTGAGACGGCAGCAGGAGCTGCTGTTAGAGAAAATAGAGATGTTTGACCGAACAAATCACAGCCTTCGAGAACTCCTCAGAGAGTGGAGTGAACACGAGGTACAGGAAGTAGAAGAAAAAAAAAACTCAAGGAGAGCAAATGTTAACATGCAAAAAATTATCTTCTGAATTTTATCTAATTGCTGTGTTGTCTCCACAGAGAGAGTCACTGATGTGGTTAGAACAGAAAGATGCCTTAAAGAAAAGAATGGCCGACAGTGAAGCAGAAAACATTGTGAGTAATTATCACCTGGTCTTATGCACTGCTCGTTCATTATCATCATCCACCAGATATCTGAGGAGATTTTTTTGTTTTTCTTCTTCTCTTGCAGCGACTTTTGGCCAAACTCACCAACAAGGAGAAAGAGGCATCAAAGCTTGCTGAGCATTTGGACTTTGAAAAGGTTTGAATTACTACACTGCTTAGCTTTAGTAAACTAACTTGTATTCTGTCATAACTTAGGGCATACATAAGACATAAGATAAAGGTTTGTATCACTCATGTAGCCATATACATCTTTAGGATTCAGGTATTTGCAAACAGGAACTCCCTCTTACCTGCTTCTCTCTGTCATGGCAGGACAATGTGAAGACGACAGAGGAGCTTTCAAGGATTCTGCAGTCAACTCGCGACCATCTGGAATCTGAGCTGAACAGAGCAGAAGCTGAAAAGGTCCATCTGGCTGCTCAGATTCAGGTCTATGAACACAAAATAAAGTAAAACACACACACATACGCACATGCTTGCATTTTCAGATATGGACTACTTGTTTTCATTGGCCCGATAGACACTGACAATGAAATGGTTGCTACTGACGGTAGAAGGAAATGGCCAGTATCCCAACATAATTCAGCTCTGAAGGAAAAAAAACCTTGTTCTTTTGCAAACATTTGACTGATCAGTGTTACAACTCTGACTCTAAAAAGGTTGGGACACTGTCTGAAACATAAATAAAACATAAGATATTGTGCTAATCCTTTTTGACATACATGCAATTGACAATATATTTAATGTTTTGCCTCATCAACTTCTTTGATTTTTGTAAATGTCTGCTTGTTCTGAATTTGATGCAGCAACATATTTTAAACAAGTTGGGACAGGAGCAACAAAAGACTAAAAGTTGTGGTCCAAAACACCTGTTTGGATCATTCCACAGGTAAACAGGTTCATTGGTAACAGGTGATAGTATCATGATTGGGTATGAAAGGTTCATCCTGGAAAGATTGTTCACAAGCAAGGATGGAGAGAGGTTCACTTTGTCAAACACATGATTGGATAAAGGAGATTACTACATGGACTCGGGATCACTTTGCAAAAATGTTGTCAGTAAACACAGTTTGTTGTTTTTATTTAGGTTTTACACAGTCACAGCCTTTTTGGAATAGGTTTTGTACATACTACCCCTGTCTCTGCTCTGATTGGAAAACAGTCCCCTGTAGTCTTGAAAGGGGGCTCTGAAACATTTGTAGTTCACTCCTTTTGGACAGCACCTGCAGTGAGCTTAGTGACCCAGATTCATGACAAAAAAAAATATGTCAGAAACGTTCATGGAAACTTCTTAAACCTTTCCTGCTGTGTTATCCACAGCGTGTACTCAACATGGCTAAAAAAACTACTTCTTTCATTTCTTTGTAGCTTGCTAACTCCCCTGGAAGTAGCATCTCAAGCAATCTATTGGTGAAGACTAATGTATGGAAGTTTAAACTCAATATAGAATGTGTTCATCTCAAAGTATAAATTATTTCTTCGGTCAACTATTTTGTGAAAATATGACATTGTTAGCCAATTAGAACTCAAAAAGGTTGTTGTACATTGACACCAGTAAACTGTGTAATGGAAGAGTAGATAAAGTTCTGCTTGTTCTTCCTGTTCGTCTTTCAGGATGTAAAGAAAAGTGGATGATGCAGATCCACCTTATTTGACGCTTTGACATAGGCTTTTCATCACTTTCAGACTCAGAACAATATATAAGGGCATGTGTTATCCTTTAAACTGGATGTGTGACTGTGCCTTACCTTCTCTGTGTGTGGAATAGAGGATGCAGCAGAACCACAAGCAGCAGCAGGAGGAGCTGCAGTCTCTGCAGGAGGAGCTGCAGACTCTGACACAGCGGAGAGAGGAGGAGAAGGAGGAGCAGGGGCGCCAAGAAGAGGAAGCCCTTGCCCTGCTGACCCAGCAGGCTGAACGGACCGAGGAATCCACCAGACAGCTCGCAGTAAAACTGCAGGAGAAAGTCAGTGTTGAGTGGTTCTGCAAATCCACAGCACAATGTCTGCACATCACAGAACATCAGGGTGGAAGACAGAGATGGGTCCTGTAACTTGTAAAGCATGAAAAAATTGTAATTGTACATGTCTTTGTACAAATGAAGTCCTGGTTCCTTAGGATGATCCACAGGCCTCTCCGCAGCTTATGCTGCATGCAAATGAGTTTTGTCACTGGTGGCGGTGTCTTGTCTGATCACAGGGTTTTATGCAGATACAGTTCAAAGGAAGTTCAGCCAGCCTCTTGGTTCAGTAGCATTAATCCAGTGAAATACACAAACACCAGATTTGATACTTTCACTTTGAAAGCATATAAAGCCTGAGTGTGTACAGTACGTACAGCAGACTACTGTACAGATGTAGTGTTGGAATGAACAGTTTCTTGCTTGTTGAGTTCGTTAAACTTTGACACTTGTCTTGCAGCTCCTTCGTCCTTTTGTCAGGAGTCTCAAAGCAAGATTTCCTAAAACATAAATGTACTCTAAGCAAACACATGGACAATATTGATAAGACAACATTTGCTTTTTGTTTCAGGAAACCCAACTGGCTCACGCTCTGTCCACATCCAGTGACTGGTGCCTCCGCCATTCTAAAGAGGCAGCCGCTAAAGAACAGCTGGAGGAGGAGATCTCTGCTGTCAAAGTGTGAGTGCACATTTTGAGCGCATGTGAGACACATTTAGTTTGTTGATGTAGAACTGCGATTTGATACAATCATCCCTATTTAGGGAAAATGCATGAAAAACTTGATAATTATGGCCTTTTAAAGTTCTAGTTTGTTATTATGAAGACTCATCTTCAGCAGTAGTGTTACTTTGATTTAATTGGATATGAAATATCATTTCAATTATTACATTTTTTATGACCTATTCAAGACAAGAGAATTAGGGAGTCAGTCATTCAACAAAAAAAAATTTCCATTTCCATTACGTCTGGAAAATTGGCATGGTGATATTTTTGTATAAATGGGAAAAATAATTAGAAATATATAATCGTGGCGACTGTGACCATAACATAACACAAGTTTTGTGTACCCACTTCCACAGTCAGGTGACTGAGCTGAAATCTCGTCTTCATTCAGCTGAGCAGAGGAGTCGGACGGAGAAAGATGAGCTTAGGGATCAGCTTGATCACCTCATCACTGAAAACACCACCACCAAGCTGGACAACCAAAGACTCAAGGTACCTTCAGAGAAATGGACAGCAGATTTTAAATTTCCCTTTCAAATCAGTTTAATCAAACTGTTTTTACTCAGGAGCTCATTTTCATGAATATGTATTAAAACAAGCACTTTATTCATCACATTATGCTATTAAGAAAACAAACCTTTACCACATATAGGTATTTATGGAAGACAAGTGTTTTCTGTGTTATAGCTGAGTGTGTGTGAATCATAATGATTTAAATTGTTTCATATAATTGATTTTGGAGCTCTGACAGATGATTTTCTTGACACCAGAAAATAACTTTAACCTTATCTCATATATTGAAAGCTTCTTCTTTTACTGTTTCATAATTTCTTTGGATTAAAGAAACAGTATTTCAATGACATTTGTGATACACGTACATCATGTTTAGGATCAGTTGAATTCATCTGAGGAGAAACTCAGAGGTCTGCAGTCTGAAGCCCGTCAACTGAAATCGTCAATCAAAAAGCACGAACACCTGGTGGAGAAATACAAGAAGAAGGTAGAGTTACAATCATACCTGCAAAAAAATAACGAGAACCTGAAAAATACTTGACCAAGTCACTGGTGACGATCTAGTGACATCACGCTTCTCTGTGCAGGTCCAGCAGGCTCGTCTGGAATCAGAAGAGTACTGCCTGAAGCTGGAGATGATACAGAAGGAGGCGCGGGAAGTGAAGGTGAGCCTGGAGAGGGAGAAGGAGCAGGTGAGGCGGGAGCTGCTGGGCCGCCTCCGAGAGCTTGAGACGCTGCCTGACAGACTGAGGAGAACGGAGCAGCAGCTCAGAGACGTCCAACAGGAGGCCGACGTCCACGAGAGGAAGAACTTGGAGCACAACTCCGCCCTCTCTGAAGTCAGACACAAGGTACCTAACTTAACCTGTGTAATATTAAGATGAATAAAGAGAAGTGTCTCTAGTCAGTTTATTTACACTTGATTGTGTTGATTAAACTAAAATGTTACTGTGGCTAGAAATAGATATTTAAGAGGAAATTTAGAGAAGGATTTTGTTTTTAATCATTTTCTTCTCAGCTGCCATCTGTTGTAAGAAAGCCTGGCAGCGACATGATTTAGTTAGGCCAAAGAGCTATTGGCTATAGTGATGCACAGAGAATGCATGGAAATGAATTTCTTCTCTTGTATATGTTTTGGGGTTTTGGGTCATTTGAAATTAAGTTTTGGGTCATTTGAAATGAGACAGATAGAATGACAAGGGGGAAGACATGCAACAAAGGCCTCTGGCTGGACTCCAAGTGGGAATGTTGCTCTTATAAGGTCGTGATTAAGACCCCTAGACCACCAGAATGCGCCATGGGGGTGGATTTCTTTTTTCTTTTTTTAAAGTTTTTTTGAAATTTCTACTTTATTTAGATAGTGACAGCTGGAGAGAGACAGCGGTCAGGAGAGAGAGGGATGACATGCAGCAAAGTTAATCAAACCTGGGCTGCTACAGTAAAGAATCAGTCTTAATAATAATGGTACATGCTCTATGTGGTGCTATCAGGGTGCCCCTTAGGTGGATTTCTATCATGGCTATCTATCATGACACTTTGTTTCTCCACAGGTGGAGCAGCAAGGCACTCAGCTGGAGATGTTTCAGCAGAGGAACCTGCTGCTGCAGGAGGAAAACAATGTTCTCAAAGAAAAAAATCACAACTTTGAGAGGTGCAGTGTTGAAAAATAAATATATACACATTTAACATAGAAGTATCACCTGTGCACAATATTTAGCAGACGAAAAACCCGCACATTTCCAAACTGCTACTGTTGATTTCTATGTATTCATTTTAGGAGACTCGAAGACATGAAGGGAGAAAACAAAGGAATGACTCAAGCTCTCTCCTCAAAAGAAGCCAGTATCCAGCACATTCAACAGCAGCTGGAGGAGAAGACCCACGAGTGCAGCGTCCTGTCCAGACAGCTACAACAAACTCTGGATGATGCACAAAGACAGGTGTGAAACTATATGGATACTTCTTTTATCTGTCCATCAATGTCAGGGTGTGAAATTCACTCTTTAAAATGCAAACGTCTACCAGCCACTGACAGACAAATCTTCAAATTCACCAGCAACTCTATAGTACAACATTGTCTTGTGTCTGAAATCTACCAGCCGCTCTCACATTTTACCTGCATTTGGCTCATAGCTGGTGCTGAATTCCTGCCCTGATCAGTATCCAGAGACATTGAGAAATTCCCATCCTTCTTCCTTCCTTCCATGCTGCTTGTATTTTTCCAGTGCAGTTAAAGCCTTGCACATGCTTTGCTCTATAATGCAAGTTGGAGTGTAGTTGAAGTAAAAATCTGGATTACTGAGTTAAAAGTGTTTTGGTGTGTCATACTATACCACAACAAGGTCATCACTTATTGTGTTTTGATGGACTGGTATAATCTGTTTATTCTAATTCTCTCTGAGCTGATATTGAATTAAACAGTGAGTTTAATGAAAACAGACGTAGAGTAATGACCCTTAAATCCTCAGTTTGACACATACAAGAGAATAAAATATCTCATTCTCTTTTAATCTTTCAATAACTTTTCATAGCAAAATGAATGAAATGCAGCTCAAAATGCCAACCCAGAAGGCACCAACCCCCTGCTAAATTAACATTCAGTTGGTCTGAGATCATGTCTACATTGTCCCTTAATATGAATCTATTACATAAACTTAACTATAATTGTTCGTTTGCTTATTCTGACTGTGATGTTGATCTGAAAATACTGTTTACATGGTTTTTACAAGTGTTTAGTTATTTTTGTCTGGAAATCCTGGAATATCACGGTCCATGTAAGCATAGTGAAGAAATTGAACCTTTTTTCCTTTTCTGTCCTGCAGGTTGACAACAGCATGCAGAGGGTTTTGGCCAAAGAGAGAGAGTCTCAGTCTAAAGCCTTGGAGCTACAGAGCCAGCTGACTAGAGCCAAAACAGAGCAGAGTCAGCTACAGCGAAGCAAGGAGGAGGTACGTCACTCTGTCCCACCTCAAATTACCAAAAGTGGTTACTCCACTACTGTACTTAAGTGCAATTTTGAGTTTGAGTATTTAGATTTAAAGCAACTTTAAACTTGTAGTCCGCTATATCTCAATATATAGTACTTTTTACTTCACTATGTTTATGTGACAGCTTTAGTTAGATTTTACACGTAAAACGAATGATCAGTTTGAAAAAAAATGAAGCATTCTTTCTCGACATAACAGTAAAGTTAAAATGAACTCTCTCTTGACAACATTTAAATAGTACTTACATAAATGCATTGCTCATAATATTCCAATAATATATGTAGAATATATACTGTGATACATTTTGACTTGGGTCATTCTGTGTGAAGTAGACATGCAGATGTATGAGTGAGTGTATGGCAGGACCTTTATGCCACAACTCACCCCCTAATCATGATCTGGAATATTTTAGCTTCATTTTTGTACAGTAGGATGAAGTGGCGACACATTGTCCATCTTTATGTACAGTCAGTGAACCACTGCAACCTCACCACTAGATGCCACTAAATCCTAGACACTTCTGCATTGTGATCATATTTCTGTACTTTTACTTAAGTAGAATTTTGAATGCAAGAATTCAAGTAAAATTGAAAAAGAGTATTTTTTCCACTTTGGTATTATTCCTTTTACTTGAGTAAAAGATGTAAGTACCTCTACCACTGCCATGACATGACTAGTCAGTGCCTGTTAGACTCCAACCTTGAGCAGGATGAAGTGGTTAGAGAAGTAAATGAGTGAATTAAGCAGATGTTCATGGATTTTTATGTTGGGTGTATGACTTTAGGTTCACATACTTAAACTACTGCGCACTAAGAAAAAGTGAAAATTAATATTCATATAAATGTTTGTGTGTTTCCATTTTCTTTCAGATGGAGCGTCGTTTCCAGAGTCAGCTGAAGAACATGAAGGACAGACTGGAGCAGTCAGACTCTACTAACCGCAGTCTGCAGAACTATGTTCATTTTCTCAAAACCTCATATGGAAATGTGTTTGGTGACTCTTGGCTTGCAAGCTGACAGCAGAACTCTCTAACCTGACCTGGATTCACCCGATTATTGTAGTAGACCTAGATCACGTTTATTTCCTGCTACTTTTGACTTGAGAGTTTTATGTAATATCTATGAAATGTATAAACATGTTTTTAAATGAAGTCCATACGTTTTAGTTGCCTGAAATGTATTTATATTCTTTTGAATAAATTACTTACACAATTCTTGATTCTAATGGCTTTTTTCCCCCCTTTTATGCGCCATCTTACATGAATTTGAATTTGAAACCTCTCACTTCTGGGGAAATGAGCTTGTTTTGTTCTGACTTAACACATAACACCCCATTTTAATTCCCTATATAATATTTAATAGTAGGCTTCTTTACAGACAAAAAGTGAAGTCCTATAGTTTATTCTATTCTATTCTATTACAAATACCAAACATGTAAATCAACTCCAATAAAGACATTATATTTTATTCTGTAAAATGGCTTTACGCAGAATTGCGTTTAATAATAATGATGATTATAAGTCTGTGTGATATCAGCTTTTACGTGAGTGAGGCAAGCATAATAAGTGCAGAATACAAGTAATGACCGGACAGATTTAAAAGGACGGACCGCTTGAGGGACGGTAATGTGACGTTCAGTCCCTGGGTCAGAAATATTCCCAGTAGTAAAATTAATCTTGTTTTTACATAGTTTCAATTTTATAGTGAGCAATGCTATTTATATGAGAGACATAAACCAAGAACAAACTATAATAAAGGCAGAGCACAGCCGGAAACAAAGAGCGTCTCCGGAGTTGGCGGGCTGTTTCTCGTCGGATTGTAATTTATGTAACCCCATCCGGCGATTTAAAACTTAGCACTACATTAGCAGTAGTTTGTAGTTTTGGGTTTGTACACTAGCCTGTCGTGATGCTCTCTGAAAAGCTACGATGGGAAACTTTGCAGGCCTTAAAAAATTCACCAAAGGCAAATATCACCTTCGACCCTTACTGGTCGGAAAGAGGAGAGGTAAGTTAATGCTAATGCTAGCAACATTAGCTCACTAATGGCTAGCTCATGTTAGCTAGGCCAAGCTGCCCCTGCCTGTTTAACTGGTTAATTTGAGAAATTAATTTATTAACGTGACGTTCTAGACATGAAACTCGACCAAGATATTGTACGGGGAGGACAGGTAATCACCACCATATTTTGTTAAATCACTATAATGCTGAAGACCAATATCAAGGAGCACAAGCGGTTGGAAACTATTTATTTAGTGTCAATCAATTATAACCACCTGTTTTAAGGTAATAGTATTGAGCCAGACGACGAGCTTGCTCTTCACTTTTTTCTACTAAACTTTGTCTCTTGAGCTTCTGCTTATTTTTCTTGTGAGTACGCCCCAGAAACTAAGCGAAGAAGTTACAGAGTTTCATTGTATCACTTAAGTTTCGATACGTGGTCTTTTTCAACCCAGGCTAAACACAAGATATATTCTTAAATATGCACAGTGGTAGACAATGTAATTAACAGTAGTGGAAAGGAACCCAGTACTGTACTTGAGTACAATGGAGGTCTTCAAGGGTACAGTATTGACCACCATAACTGCCTAACAAGGTCTGTCATTAGGGTCTGTGATCGAATAAAATAATTGGGCCTGATTGTGTGTCTTTCTCCAGATACAGGTCTGGCTATGCAAGACTGTCCTGTAAAACATATAAGCTCTTTGGTATATTATAACAGTTAAACCCGCTCCATGTTAATGCTTGAAGTTTAACATGCCTGTGTTCTTGCAGGATATTTTGGCAGGCTGTAAAGAGACCGTCAGCCTGTCCCCACATTCTGGGGTGATATTGGAGCGTTTCAGCTCCTCGCCCCTGCAGAAGTCCTCCTTTCTGGGTTCCAGCTCCGGAGACTCCAGCCCTGGCCTTTCTGAGGAGATCCCGACCTCTGTTTCCTTCACAGGATCCATCCCTGATATCAACACCAAGCACGCCACATTTTCTGCAGCCCCTCCTTTAAGGACTGAGAGTGAGCAGGCAAGTTTCTCATCCTGAATACATGCTGATTACTCTGTTTTTGTATGTTAGAAAATGCTTGTCAAACTTTTTTTCTGATATGTTTAAGGAAGAGTTCAAATAACAACTTTTGTGTGATTTTGGAGACTTGGATAATTATATTTGGTTGTTGGCATTCAGAGGGCAGATGTGCAGTATATTTATATCTTTGAAACAACCCAACTCCAAGATGTTGTTTTTTTTCCACTACGCTTTGTTTCAGAAAGTCATAGCACATGGCACCAAATTAGTTTATTTACATTGGGTTTACTCCAAAGTTCCATTGATGAGATTGTAAAAGTTTTAATATTGACTCTCAAACCCTGCAGATTGCCGAATTTTTCAAGAAGTTATTTAACTTTTCTGTAGAGCTGGATGTAATACTTCCTTTTCTATAAAATGAGAACATCTATACACTTAGTATTACTTTCTGTGACTCAGTCTCAGTACATTTCTTGATCTTTTTGTTGCGTTAATGTGTTGCAGGCTCTTAGCGATGACGCAAAGGATGAAGATCCAGAGGCAGATTTCAACGAAGTCTCCAGTCCTGCATCACTACCTACCATTTCCCTGCTGTCGCCCAAAGCCATGGAGACAACAGGCCGCATTATTAAATTTGAGGAGGAGCAACGAGAAAAGGCCAAGGTCAGACACAAAGATTTCTCATTATCCCATGAGATGAATGTAATAAACATAATAACTGTGTGTACATTTTAACCATAGGTGCCAACATAAATGTGCACAGACATAAAATTGTGTTTATAATATTTTTGGGCAGAACATCTTTTATTGGCAGAAAAAAATGGATGAATTAAATAAATCATATTAGTACTGAAACAATTAGCTGCTAAATTGTTTAGGTAACCAATAGCAACCTTAATAATAATAATAATACTTGCATACACAAGTTATGAGGAAGTAAAATCTAAATATATATAATCTAATATTCTGACAAAATGAAAATGTCTAATTTTTGCTTTCATTCAAAAGCTTTCATGTTTCATGCATCGTAGCTTGTACCATATAATGTTGTACACTTAAACTTTGAAGTTTCTAAATGCTTCTTTATACAAACACCCTGTTTTCTTCATACCTGCTCTGATATATGGTAAGTAAGGTGTAGTAACCCCACCATGCAGACAGGAAGCTCTGCAGTCTTACCTGATTGATGTCTTAAATCTGTCGTCTTAGATGGCGCTCAAACTGCGGCAGGAGATGCAGGAGAAGCTGGTGGCAGCAGTGGTAAGCTCCGAGTCGGAGCAACTGAAACGCTTCGAAGAGTTCATGGAACTGAAGCAGAGACAGGAATACCAGAGCCTGAGGGACATGATGGACAGAGGGTGAGAACTACTGGCAAGGATGCAAGTCTTATGGTGTTTCTGACATGTTATGGACAGTCTAAACTGTCTGTTTTTTTCTACTTTCTCCTCTGTAGAACTAAAGAGAGCATTGGGCGTCAAGAGAAACTGAAGGAAGAGCAGCGACACAGAATGAAGGTATGATACTGAGATGCCATGTAGAAAGGTTAATGATGTGAGAGACACACTGAAAATGATTACTTTAAAAATGAAGTCTGGTTTCCCAGTCCTGTATTTATCAACCATCTCAGAGTGGAATATCAGTTCTAATTAGCTAAACCTTTACAAAGTGATGAATTTTAGGTCTATCAGATAAAGCATTTTATCAACTTAATTAACTTTACACGAGATTACACTCATCTCTCCAGATATACAGGAGAGCTTCCCATGTGTCTGTTAGAAGCCGCCAGGAGATGGAGTCATTTAATATTAAGTGATCACAATTAACTGATCTAAAGATATACAGCAAATTTTGTAAATTATATGTTAAAGGCATATATACACACATATTCTTCTTTGAGGCTGAGAGTGTTGCGAAACAGCAATGAAGCACTCTGAAGAGTAATCCTTCTCACTGCTGAAAGTCTGTGTAGGAAGCCTCATAAATAACTCAAATTCTCCTCTGAGTTAGGCGTGTTTGAAATCCTCGGTTCACATATAGTGCAAGGATTGATTCTGAGATTCTTAGATGATAAAGATCCACCCTGACTGTTTCTTCACAGGTTTAGAAAACTATTATTGGCAGCAGAGCATTTTTTGTGCAGCATAAATCCATTTTCTTCACCGCCCTCTGTATCAGATCCTCAACCTGCGGCTGAGGGAGGCAGAGCAGCAGCGCCTTCGGGAGGCGGAGCTCGAGCGGCAGCGGCAGGCGGAGGGCAGAGAGCGACTGCGTAACCTTAACACTATCCAGGAGGAGATCCTGCAGCTCAACCAGCTCCTGGATCCATCCACTCAGACCAAAACTGATGTCCCACTGGCCAGCCTCAGCTCCCTGAGCACCCGTGGGAACCAGCTGTGTTCCCAGGTGTCAGAGGTGGTACGAAAGACAGCAGAGGTCAGTTTAACTGTTGATTCGTGAAGTTCAGATTTGAATCATTTTCCTTCCTGTCACACCGAGAAAGTCTGACTCTGTAACCTTTTCTGTTGTGTGTCTTTTCAGGGAGAGTTTCCCAGCATGGAGGACATGACCGTGGCTGAGCGAGCCCTTCATGAGATGAGGGCACTGATCCGTCTGATGCAGGAGGAAGTTGCCAAGGCTCAAGAGAAGAAGAAGCAGAAGGAGCAGGAAGAGGAGCACAAGAAGCAGGTGGAGCTGCAGGCGCAGCAGGAAGCGCAGAAGAAGGCGGCACAGGTGGCCAAAGAGAAGGCACAGAGGAAAGGTGAGAGAATTGTTCTGATCCAGGACTGTGAACTATGTGTCATTTGATATACTTTGCTAGAATGATCACTACTTGATATCTGTCGGTCTGTAATGCAGGCACACAGTAGAGAATACAGTGAGCACTGTAACATTTTTCTGTTATTGTCTTCCCACAGGGCTGCAGAACAGCGCTGAAGACAGCACCATGAAATGGTACAAAGAACTGCAGGAGTCAGCTGCTCAGTGTGCTCAATCCTTCGAACAGCTCAACTCTTCAAAAGATGTACAGGTGAGTTTGGGCTTCTCTGCATGAATCATATTTAAGAGATTGCTTTTTTCCGAGGGAGGAGGGTTTCCCCTACATGTGGATTCAGCCAACCAAGAACTTTGCCTGAACAAAATACAACCTGAAATGGGTACAAATGTTATATAAATCAGTACTAAATAATCAGAGAAAACATAAACAAGATTATGAATCTGACTAGACATTTGATTCCAACTTTTAGTACTGAGTACTTTGAGTACCTAATAAAAAGACTTTTATCGGCTGATGTGGCAACACAAAAGTGCAATAATTGCGATACTTGAACATTTTTAGTATTTACTCGTGAGAACTGTACAGATGGTTTTGTGTCTCTTCTCAGACAAAGAAGCTGAAGCTGGAGCTCCAGAAAGCAGCCACCATCCCTGTCAGTCAAATCTCCAGCAACTCCGGATCACAGCTTCGAGAAATCTTTGACAAGATCGACAAGCTGCTGTCAGGACGGGCGGTGGTGTCAGGGGGGAAGCATGTCTCCACCTCCCAGCATCCACAGGGCCTGGACTTCGTCAGCTACAAACTGGCTGAGAAGTTTGTGGTGAGTCCACTTGGTGCCGTTTGATATGTTGGAAACTCAACAAATTGAATAAATGACTTGATAAAAGGAGGGGAAACGTGCAGTGCAACACCAAAACATGGTCATTCAAAAATAACTGTCAAAATGTTTCAGTTAGTGTTGTTAAGGAAAAATAATGTTTCCCATGTTTGTATCACTGTAAATTAAATATTTTACAAGGTTTGTTGCATTAGAATTAGTTCACAACATGCTATCCAGTAGAGGACAACAGTGGAAATGAAAGCCCTTACTCTTGCAGTGCCATTTTTTTCCTTCTGTGACAGATTCTTATTTCCACTGTGTTTTTTTTCTACCATGTGTACAAAAAACCCCAAAACCAACAAAAAAAAAACTGTATCTTTTTTTCTCCCTGATGAAATTGTTTTCAGAAACAAGGAGAGGAGGAGGTGGCGTCTCACCATGAAGCTGCTTTCCCTATCGCTGTGGTGGCCTCTGGCGTCTGGGAGCTGCACCCTCGAGTGGGAGAGTTCTTCCTCGCCCACCTGCACAAGAAATGTCCGTATGCAGTCCCACACTACCCTCCGATGAAAGAAGGCACACCTGTGGAGGAATATCAGAGGTCCGGGAGACAGAAATAGAAACACCCTCCCTTTACTCACTTATCATGTTTAATTGATCCAAAAAATAAAAACATATATATATACAGATTTGCATGAAGTATTTTGTCTTCACTTTATCAGGATTCTTGGTTACCGTGTGGACGACTCCGGGGTTGAAGGTCAGGACAGTTTCCTGAAGAGGATGTCTGGGATGATCCGCCTCTACGCTGCCATCATCCAGCTGAGGTGGCCCTATGGCTCCAAGCAGGGGGTAAAAACTCTTTCTTTGCACTAGTTTAAGCACCATTTGATTAAACTCCTCCATCTTTAAACCCCTGATTCTCTGTTGTGTTGAATTATAGCACCATGTACTCAATGTGTTTCAGCCTGCCCCTCACGGTCTGAACCACGGCTGGCGCTGGTTGGCTCAGATGCTCAACATGGAGCCTCTGGCAGACATCACAGCTACACTTCTGTTCGACTTCCTTGAGGTTTTTATTTGTGTTTATTTATTTGTTTGTTTGTTTTTTGGAACTGATTTCTGAGCATCAGCATTGCTGTAGACACGCAGATCCCAATATAATAATTCACCTAAAATATGCAGTACATACTCTGACCATGTCATCCAACATCATCACCAACTCTGAAAAGTCATCTATGTTTCCTTTTTTTTTTTTAATTTTTAAAGTTTTTTTTTGTCTATACTTACTAGTGGAGACTGTTTGTTGTGTTCTGTATTTTTATGTTCAGATGTTCGCTGACAAAGAAAAACACTGTACACCTCTAAACCGAACATCTTGTGATTTGTAGTCTTAAATGTGAGTCCTGATACAGTTGTGTTTATGGTCATGTGATATTGGCAGTTCATTTCTCTTGAGGTACGATTTTAATATGTTCTGACCAATGCAGGTTAATATTGACTGGTTTTCAGAGCTACTTCCCATGAGAGTGACTGAGGATGTTTCATCATGTTACTATGTTGTGAGACTCTTAAAGCCTCATTGGGGATGATTGAAAAGCTGCTGATTCCGTTTATGTTCTTACTGTTGTCAGTGAAGAGGGCCGCGAGTGTGCGTTAAAAAGGAAAACCTTCAGTGGTGACATTTGTCTTTTTCTGTCTCCTTCAGGTTTGTGGTAATGCTTTGATGAAGCAGTATCAGGGCCAGTTCTGGAAACTCATCCTGCTCCTTAAAGAGGAATACTTCCCAAGGTACACACTCTCTTTAGATTTAAAGTATGTTGAGTCTTTCACCAGCAGCTACAATATTTTAGCAGCAGCTGCCACCACTAGTAAAAGTTGGGGTGAGTCACTCTGGAGAAAAAGTGCTCATGTTTGAACTCAACAGGCAAACACACCCCTCCCTTCAGTGCTCCTGCAGAATCATGACTGTGCAGTTAACATGCAGAGAGACAGTTTTCCAGAGCCAGCACATCAGCTCCATGCAGCCATACTCACAAGTCTCCTGCTGCTATATCTGACATCACAACAACAGCATGTTTATTACCCATTATTCAGAGCATCCACACAGAATGGACATCCAGCAGACTGTGAGGAGATATTGCCTGAATTTGCCAAAAAGTGGATTTCAGCCTACCTTTACCCTCTCTCTGTCTGATGTGTTGAATGTGTCTCTTTGGTGTTTTCAGAATTGAAGCGGTGACCAGTACAGGAGAGATGGGCTCAGTCATCAGACTCAAACAGTTTCTAGAGGTATGTTAAGCCACTGCTAACATTGACACTGAACTTTATTGAACTTGAGCACATTAAATCAAACTACGTTCTTCGTCAGGCTTCTGCACAGCCAAAACCTCCATCTTCTGTGCTCACACAGTTCAGATGGTCATACATTGTTATTCATGCTTCCTCATCCTTAAAAGTGTTGGCAAAAAAAGAGAGAAAGGCAGAGTTACGTTATGCATTTCTAAACAAATTCAGTCTTATTTATATCAAAGCAGCTTCAGTCTAGACTCCAGTATGAAGACTCTATATGAAGCTTTGCTTTTCTGTCTGTGCTTAAAAAGATTCAAAGATTCGGTGCTTCAAACTGCAGCAGGGTGACTTCTGGTGACTTTGAAAACTTGTTATAGAAGCTCTTAAAGACAACTCACCAATCACCTATCTGATTTAAAGATTTTTTGTTAAAGTTTAGCATATGAGCGAGTCAAAGTGCAAGAAGCCTTTGTTATTTACTAAATTTGTAAAACCTTTGTTTTAGAAGTGCTGCATTAAATCTAGATGTAATCATGCAATAAGTTACAGTAGACTAATTAATAAATGCAATGTCCAAAAGGTCTGGATATAAAATAATTTAACTGACAGTGTCTGACACAAATATTACTGTATGTTATTGGTGTAGGTAAGGCTCAGCGCCACTGTTAACTTCATGGTTGATATTTATGTAATATTTTATCAATCACAATGTGATATGATTGGAGAATGATAATCATTGAATTGTTATTATGATTATATCTTTCTAATGTACGTCTCCATATTTGTCAGTTACTCTATTCTGATCCCATTAATGTGCTGATCGCATAGTTCAGCTCTAAGGGCTGTGTACTATCTTGGTTTGTTTTATTGTGGGAAATAAAAAAACTAAACTTAATTTGGTCTCCCACATGTAGACGTCACTGCAGAGCCGACAGATCAGTCCGCCCAAAGGCCAGCTGAGCTCCATGTTCTGGAGGTCCTGATGAAGGAGGAGCTGTGTTGGATGTTGCTGCATGACATTGTTTAGGACTGAATCAAGCACACAGGTGTGGTCTGATGCTGGGAAACTGCTCCGTGGCTGGAGGGAAACTTTCTCTACAGTCAGTAATGGACAAGGAAAAATCCGAGCTGCTCCTGGAAGATGGTCGTCACATCTGTTGAACACAGAAGTTCTGCAGCTTCTGTGGCTCATGAAATTTGTGTCTTGTTCATTTTGTGGACGTGTGACAGAACTGATATGGGATAAGATAAAAATGTACCTTTATTTGTCCCACAGTGGGGAAACTCACAATCTCATAGTTGGAATTTTACTCCAAAAGTAAAAAATAATTCAACAATCTCAAACAGGCCTTCATCAAGACATTTATCTCTGATTCCTCAAAGGGTGCACTTCTCGAGGACTTCCCGTCTCACCAACACATCCGTCCTCACAACACTGGTTGTCATCATTCAGACTTTTCTGTCGTGCACTGATGGTTTTATGCTTCTTACGGCTTTAGAATGTGCATCATTTATTTGTGCACAACAAAAAAAGTCCAGCTGAAAGTAAACAGGACATGCAATGATTATGCTTTGTGTTGAGATGTTAATGTCTCTCAGCCTGAATCCTCCACGTGAAATACGCTCTCCAGAGATCTTAATGTGGAGCTGTTTTACTGTTACTTTGTTATAATCCCTGTGGGAAAAAGGTGTTTATTTTACTTTATTTGTTCACTACAGGATCACTGCTGTGTTTTTAAGTCTTAACAGCTGCCATTCAAAATTGTGAACATTTGCTATTTATTTTTTAATCCACTATATAGAACAAAGATTTGTGGTCTAATTGACTGTCAGTTTAATCACTGTGAATAAAGTTATCCCATGATTAGAAATATAGAGGGATTTAATTGCAAAACTGCTGAATTACATTAGTCAGTATTTTCTAACACAAATGATTTGATCCTCTTGTTGACACAGAACTCTAACTCGGTGCTTAAACTGAAACTCGATGTGCATTGTTTTGTCCCAGCAGTCATTTTGGAAGAGCAGCACAGAGGTGTGTTCTGACTATGATGTTGAGTATGCAGGTGTATTACCACATTGATTGTACTCTTTATATCTATGAACCCAATGTCTGAAATAAAACATCAGCAGTTCACTGGAAATGTTTGTCATCCCTGAGTTTGTTTGTTAAATTGACTATTTCCAAAGAGGAAAAAATAAACCTACTTCAGATCTTTAGTAGAGAGGAAGCTGATTGAAACAATTTATTAAGGAAAAATGTCAAACTCTAGTTCAAGCTCTTAAAATTGGTGTAGAAATACCGTCGTGAAATATAACCCCAATTCGGAATAGTTGGGACGCTGTGTAAAATACTGATAAGAAACAGATTTTGATGGTTTGCAAATCATTTAAACCTGATTTTTGTAGTTTATATTTCCTTTAACACCCAATACTAATTCTGCGTTAAAATTAATTCCAAAGTTTAAATGTTATGGTGCTCAAATAAAACACACAACTCCAGGTTTCCTTTTTTATTTTAGCTTTTTACAACTATGAACATTGAATTGGTTTTAATGCAATTAATTCAGCAATTGATCTGCAGTTTGCATATTAAGTACATTCAAACTGGCAGCTCACCAGTTCTTAACCCTTTATATTACCCCAAAGAGAACACCAGCAGATGAGCTTATTGAGTCCGTGCTGCCAGACTGATCCCGCATCAGTTACACAGAGAAACAAAGACACAACCACAGAGATAACCTGATCTCATATCTGCAACAAGTTTACAGAAACTACTGAACCTAGAAGAAAATTAACAGGTTTTCAAGATGTCTGCCTTTAAAAATCAACTTAAATTAAATGATAAATTAATGGAGCAATCCAAGAGTCAACTCAACCACAACCTCATTTTTCATCACTTGAAACTAAGTGATGTGTACTTGACCTCCAATTGAAGCAAATTATTTCTCCTTTTCTCTTGTTCCCCTTTTTTTTTTTTTTTTTTTTTTTTTTTTTACAGTCAGAGGTTATTGCAGGCAAAGACTTAAATGTTCATAAGAGAAAATGGCCAAAATTTTGAGCATTTTTTTTTCATAAATAGAATAAGCTTGGGAGTCCTTGTAGGAGCCCACAGTCTTTGGCTGAGACCTACTGTAGTAAACCATATAAATCTAGTTTTTACAATATACAGTACTGCATGTGAATATGAGAAGCTCCCAAATTCCAACCCTTTTTTGGTTATGATGGGGACTGAAAAATATTTCTGGTAAGCATTTTTCTGACTTTTAGAGAAACCTGTTTGAGATCTGGAAATGTTTCCCAAACCTTTACAGATCTACATGGAAGCTCTGTAGGCTGTCTAACTATTAAAGGGAATAGAAGTGATATTTTACCTCCACAAAACATAAAGATGTGACTTTACTGTGTTGGTCAAGTATGTTTCATTCATTGCAGTTACACAGTTAACCAGTAGAGGTAAGTAAAAATCCCCTAAATCAACCACAGACTTGAGTCCTCCACAAAGCAGCTTCATCATTAAACAGTAAAATTGGATAACTGTCAACAGTATTTTCATGTGTGCAATGTCTTTATCTACATTGTCTGCAGTTAACTCATTCATACAAATCAAAAGGTTTGAACTCATGTGTATCTAGCAGGGAATCAATCAGGGCAGTAGTGACCAAAATTTCCACAATCAAAGCAGGATTTCTTGCTTCCTGATGCTGGTCACTGACTCTCTGGCAGTTTACAGTTCAGTCTTGTTGAGGCTGGAAGCGCTCAGTGTTCTGTCGTCTCCTTTACCTGTTTGCCTCACTTCAGCTTTATTGGCGGCCCTCGTGGTTGAGCGACGCTCTCTCCATGCGTCTGTACCAGTATTTGACCTTGGTGTTCTCCATCATGTCGTCAAAGGCCTGCAGGCCCTCCATCACCCTGAGGACTCCGAACACCGCCTGCAGACGGAGGAAAAACATTTTTTTCAGGATTACCATAAAAACTAACACAGCACAAGACAAATACTGAACATCTGAATTGTGTGAGTCAATTCTGTGTTGCATTTATCTCAAAGTAAAGTCATCCGTCAGTCCGTCATCAGGTGAAGTGGACATTTTGCTAGCATGTTGGGGGATCAAAAACATCACTAGCATTCATCTTCTGTAGTTTCCATGATGCCATTTCATGGAAATCCATTTACTGGCTGTTTAAGTATTTCACTCTAGACCAAGGTGCAAATCCAGGTACAGTGGGTGTAAAACCTGCAGAGAGAGACAGGTGTGTTCCCTCACCAGGTCTGCCAGGTTGGGTTGATCTCCACCCATGAACTTCCTCTTCTTGCCGATGGCTGCCACCCAGTCGTTGACAGCTTTATAGAGATCCTGCCTGACGTCGTTTTGCAGGTTGTGTCTGTTGTGTCAAAAAAGGAAAAGAATCACCACTTTGACATCCGAAACCTGACTTTACAATAAAAAACTATAAGTCTTAACCCCATAAACAACTACCAGAAACACTCCATAATACACAAATGTATTGTAAAATGTTTCTTTGTGTGTCACTCACCGACTTTTCAGCCTTTTGGAGATGAGAAACATGGCCGCAGCTCCAACATATTTGGCAAAGAAACCTTCATAAGTACCAAACTTGCCCTCCCGTACGATGTAGTCGAAGGAGGCCAGGGCCTCACCGGTAGTTCGGTACACGTTGGGAGATATAAGATGCACAAGCCAATCATCAGCCCACTGACGCCACTTCATCTCCTCTCTGAAAATAGGAAAAGAAAACAAACATTGAGTACAAGCATCATTGTAGCAATAAGACTTTCAGGTTATTTACATGAAATTTACTAAATGAAAAAACGGTTCTATGCAGGTACTAATATTAAACAATGTCCAACGACATGCAGTAATTGTTGCCAATGGATGACAACCAAGCCAAAGAGTGCAACCTCTTAAATAAGAGTATGTTGATGGTTCCAGGCCATAATTTCTATCTCTAGTGAGTTGTGTGTGAGCAGCAGGACTAACTTTTGCATTCCCTTCTCGGGGTAAATCTCCAAAGTCTCAGCTTCACTCAACATCAGCCAGTACTTGTTGCTGTACTCTGTCACCTCCTTCCCACTGTCATTGACTGACTTCATCTCCGGGTAGCAGCGAACAAGCTCAGACACACTTTTCTCCCTGGAGGGGGAGAGGGAGGGAGAGGGAGGG
>JBBMOC010000020.1:3544217-3582806 GCA_037975185.1 Centropyge bicolor | reverse complement strand
GGGAGAGAGAGAGAGAGAGAGGAGTTAATGAAAAAAGTCTGTGTGTATTGCCTAGGCAGGTTAATAATAAAAATTAACTATTATAATTATGAGAAAACATATCAAATGAGGGAAACTATAACTTACTTGTTGATTAAATATGTCTTGAGGCAGCTGATGATGACAGATGAGTCATTCAGTTGCTGCAGATGAGCAACAAAAGACATAAAGACATGGAGAGTTTCTTTAAAAATGACCACATCTTTATGAAGAATATAAAAATCAAAAAATATATATTAATAATAAATATAAATATATTATAATATCTTACCATTTCGCCATCCACCATCAGGATGGGAACTTTTCTATAGGTTGACCACTTGATCTCCTGCCTCATCACCGGGTTTACCTCCACGATCTCATACGGCAGCCCGTGGTAGTCCAGAAACGCTCGCACCTTGCTGCAGAAGGGGCAGGTCTTGTACTGGTACAGAGTCAACTTTGGACCCCCTCCTGAAACCTGGAACAAGGTTGCCATTACAGGTCATCTTATAAAGAGGTAAAACTGCAAAACTCAGATCAAGACCTGCTCTTCAGTTGATATCGTGCTTTAGTGATGCATGGGCATAAATGAATTTGCAATTCATCAGATTACGACATACCAAATGACACAATATGTATATGGGGGCCTTTAGGGTTGGATAAGCCAGACAAAATCAAAAATATATTGTGCATCTTCTTGTTTCCTTTTTTCACTAGGGCTATAATGATGTCATTACCGAAATGAAATACTTCTGATGTCTTTACTTTGCGCTCCTATTTAGCCTGACAAGTTTGTTAACTATCCTTTTTGGGACCTGAAGTCGAGTTCTGCGGTTTTGATCAATGCCTGTCCTGACAATATGAGTTTGTGATAGACAGTCAAGTAAAGCTGATTCAATGATGATGACAGATGTTGTACCACCTGCAGATGACAGCAGGTCAGCTTCAGAACAAACAGGAACAGTAAAGTATAAATCCTGCATTGAAATGTCTTTGCATGAGTAAAAAGCGTTAGCAGCAAAATGTACTTGAACGATCATAATAAATAGCATTCATTTCACAGAAAGACCCATTATATTAGCTAACCTGCAATAATAAACCAAAATATATTAGTTCATTATAATTTGTAATGACAATGTGAATCTTGTAACTAAGAAAGTAACTAAATATAGTGGAGTGAAAAGTACAATATTTATTCCCTGTAAATGTAGTGGAGGAGAAATACAGAGTAGCATAAAATGGAAATACTACAAGTACCTCATAATTGTACTTAAATACAGCACTTGGGTAAAAGTACTTAGTTCCATCAGTGTATTCAGGTGACCCTGTGTGCAGACATGTGAAGTTAGATAACTGCTGTCAATGGAGAGCTGCCACTGCAGATCACTGTGGCACCGTGGACCGGGCTGACTGTGACCGAGTGACCGACACCGGTGGGCGGACTCACCTGGCTCTTCTCCTCGGCCAGGTGCTGCTGGACGCTCAGCTTCACAGTCTGATACAAACCCAGACCTCCGCCGAGCAGGAAGGCGCAGCCCAGCACCCTGCCTCCTCCTGCCCGCAGACCGGAGAGCAGCCTGGACCGGACCCCCGTCCCGCCGGTCCCGTACGCCCTCCTGGATCCCTGCGTGAACACATTCCCCACCAGGTAGGACACGGTACCGGAGCGACGGGCGGCCGGAGACTCCAAAATGTTCCAGCCGACCTTACACAGACTTCTGGCACAGGCGGCCGCCATGTTGGTTTTACATAAAGTCCCAAAATGCACCGCGAGGGAGGCGTTTCCGGTTTTGTTGCCCTGAGTTGAGCCTGTCAGGCTGGGCTGAACCCAGGGTCGCGCGCTCCCAAAACCTGAACCAGGACAAAAACAAGAACCTTTATACAAAGATGCTCTGTGATAAAAATAATAAATTAGCTTTTTGTGTCACATATACTGTACAATCATTTCAGTACATTTCCATGAGATATTACGTTAAATGTCGACCTAAAACCCCCAAATAATAAAAAATAAAATAAAAAAAATAATAATATAAGGTCAAGCCTGAACGCAACTCCAGGAGTCTTTATCTCAAAATTCTCAAAGTATTTAAGGGGCAAACATAAAAGTCAATTTGAAGGTTTTGTAAACTTATCGGATGCTTAATGCTTAAGCTTCTCGTCAGACTCTTCGCTGTTAATGTTAAAGAGTGAATCCCTGTCTATGTCCCGCCCATAGTACTATCTGATTGGTTACCCCTCACAAGTAATGGTGGCAGGGACACTGGATTTCTGGTTTTAAATTTTGCAACTAATCTCCATCATCTCAGAGTTGACATCAAACTTTGACACAGACAGACGACAGAAGCAGTATGGCTGTAAATGACATTAAGAAATGGTGCAGACTCTGAAAATTGTTTTTTTTAATTATATGCTTATTTTGGTGCCAACATTTAGATAGCCCTCCAAGATTTACTCGCCAAATTGGAAATCAAACTGTACTTTGTGCTGGACAGGTGTTTTGGACTCTTGAGGTTGTGAAAAAAACAAAACAATACAACACTATGATTAATGTGTTCCTTAATAGTATGGCTAATGTTTGCACCTTATTGTGCTGCTTGTTTCTATCTGCTTGCTTAATATGATTAATATTGTTATGGGCCCTCTTTGGAAGATATAACTGTGTTTCCAGATCTCATGAGAGTGTGTTGCTGAGACACAGACAGGTCTCGAACAAAGTTAATTTTCTCCTGATTTGTCTGTCTGTAAAATGACATTTTAATGTTGGTATGTTCAGAGGAAAAATGGGTCCAATATTTGCCTCGGTGTCTACAGGGTGAAAGAATCAGTCATAATCTGTGCTTGCGTTCACTTCTCCCATTGAAGTGAATAGACTCTCTGGTAAACCATCTCCTTTCTGAATCATCTCTGCTTTGTAGTGTGTATGGGCCTGGTGAGAACCACTTTGTATATTACAGACAGTATTATTCTGGTTTATGCTATAATAGTAGATGGTATCATATTAGTCTTACATGTACTATACTTGAGACTGCAGCATTAGTTGAAATATGACACTGCAGTTGGTACTATATGTATACTGCTTGCTTTATAATTTGAATTGCACATGCTTAGTTTCTATTTTTGCTGTTGTTTTATATTCTATATATTTCTAATTATTTATTTTCACTTTTCTCTGTTTATTTCTACTTTCTATCTTTGTGCTGCATCACCTGAATTTGCCATCTGAGACTCAATAAAGGATCGTGTCTGTGAAGATTCTCATTCATCCAGGTCATGATTATCCAAGGAGGGTTGAATAAAGGGCAGCTGGAATTGGTTGTACATACATAAATACTTATCACTTCACACCCAAGGTGCTTCTTTAGTTCGAACTAACTGTCACAGCTGAAGGCAGGCAAGTCAATGTGTAGCCTACAATTAAATGGGATCCTACAGAAAACTGTAGCAAACAGGTTGTAGTGTGTAGTGTTAAATTGTGTGAGGTGTATATTTTGTCTCCCTGGAGCAGCAACCAATATGATTCAATTAATGACTGATAACTCTGTTCAGACATTTTCCTAATAATTGTTAGTTAGTTTAGTTTAGAAAACATCAAAAAATAGTTAAAAGGGCACATTTTTACAAATGTCTTGTTTGACAGCATAAAATTATCAAAATTGTTAATTAATTTTCTTTAGACTTACTGATTAATTGATTCATCATTTCAGAACTTCTGGCCCATCCACCAGTAGCCTCCCAGTTAGACAGAAAACCTCTGGTTATTACTATAATGTTTCATAGTTTATATTTTACACATTTTATTGAAAGACAACAAAGTTTCAAACAGCACAATATCACATTTGAGAACATTTGATGAGATATAAATATTACATGTAAACCATTTTGTTTGAGAAAAGAACATAACTCAAGGTCCACTTACCAACATCCTCTGGGTTTTTCAACCATATTTCATGGTCTTCATCACCATGAAGTTATCTCAGTTGCCATGGAGATTAACTGACAGTGACAAAAAGCTAGTAAGGTATTAAGTGGACTTTATTATATGATTGTTTGGAGAGTAAAACTACTATTTTCAAGGTCAATGATTATATTTTGTCTAGTTTATTGTTGTTCTTTTAAAGGATAACAATTATTATACAACCGTTCTAAAGACGTAAAAAAGGTTTAAACAACTAAATACACAGTTTAAAAAGTCATAAAAGACTTAAAGAACAAAATGTATCGTTTAAAAAGGAGTTATAAAATTTAAAGCATTAAAATTGGAGTCAGTTCAAGAGCGTCTGTTTCGCATCTGCGTCGCTCTACGTGTGGTGCGTTCACGAGCGTCGTTGTTCTGAGATGCTGTGATTCCTCCGACCGCAGCAGCAGCAGCAGCAGCAACGTCTCGTCTTAGTGAAAGCGGAGATTCCCCCTTCAGCCAGCAGCAGCATCCATTTAAGCATCAGCCTTACGGTGGTCAGATCCCCCCACATCTTCCCCCGCATTGACCACTCCTCGCTGGGATGTCGTCGTCGAGCAGCGGCGGGGATTTGAGAGCCGATGCTGGGGAAGAGCTCTGCGTTGTGTTTTTTCGAGCGTGACTGGAAGGGAGCGGGGCGGCGATGGATGAAGGCAGCAGGAGACAAATAAAAATTTGATCATCGCTGGGTTTAGCCGGCTAACGCTAGCACGCTAACGTTAGCTAGCTCGCAGTTGCTTGTTTTTTCCCTCCCCCGCTCACTGACCGATGTGGTGTTTTCCTCCACGAATAACACTCCTTAATGCCTTTTTTTACACTGATGTCGAGACATGCTGGAGTCAGCGAGGACATTTCTCTCAAGGATAAAAAAAGCACCGTAGCTGTCTACTAGCCTCCCAGCGTTAACGCTTGTTAGCTAACCTATTTTTTTTAATAGTCGTTTATTTTTTTCCTCTCTCGCTCATCCGTGAAGAACAAGATGCTGGCAGAGGAGGAGTGTGTGTGACGGTGAACCTGAACTCGCATGGACACACACTCCATGAAGGTCATGATACTGAGAGAATGATCATGCTGGAAAAACAGGTAAGAAATTATCCTGAAGTCAGCGGGTTCATATTTAAATGCACACCTGAGCTCATTTGCATATTTTAATCAGGCGTTAATTTAGACCTCTGTCATAGCTTGTGTGTGATAAAGCTGACGTGTATCCAGGTGGATTCGTGCAGTAATTCTTCAGGTGATCAATACCTTTTTCTAATGATGCACATATTTCCCCTCATTATAACATCGCTCCCAGCTCTCTCTCTCTCTCTCTCTCTCTCTCTCTCTCTCTCTCTCTCTCACGCTTAAAGCCAACCTCTCTCTCCCACCGTCTCTCCAGCTGCTATTTGTTTTTACTCATGCTCCCATGTGGAGACATTTAAACCGTGCAGTTTGGCATGGTGGTGATTTTTTATTATTTCTGGGAGTGTCACACACAACACATGCAAAATGAGGAACAGATTAAACAGTATCATGAATTTGGTTTTTGTTGTCTGTTAACATCACAAGGCTGCAACTGCCAGAGATTTAAATCCTTGATGAATCTCTCAAACATTTTTCTGATTTGTTGGTTGATTGTTTAGTCTATAAAATGTCGGCCATTGAAGTTCCCAGAGCTCAAGGTGACACCTTCAGTTTCACTCATTTCTTTGACCAACAGTCCAGAAACCAAAAATATTCCATTTACAAGCATATAAACCAGAGATAATCACATTTGAGAAGCTTGAACCAATGTATATATATGTGGCTTATTGCCTTTATAAATCATGCAACCAGTTTTCGTTTTCATTGTCAGTTTTCTGTGTTTCAGCAGTAAAGTCTTAACTATATTCAGAGAGGAATGACTGCACCGTAAGGCTTCACTTGTTTTTTTAACATTTGCATGGGACAAATTAAGACTGTATTTAATCCTGAGTAGATATTTGAGTGTTAGGCATCACAGTTAAGAGACCAAAAAGAGGTCAGTTCACTAATAAACCAAGTTGTGCAAGAGGAATACTTACAAAGTAAATTGTGTTGAAAAGATTACTTGATTGATTGGTCAGAAAATAAACCGATGAGAGTTTTGGAAAATTAGGGCTGCAAGTGGTAATTTTATTATCATGATAATGTTTTAATCTGTAGTTTTTTTTTAAATAAAAATTTCTTTTCTTCTATCAGATGTCCAAAAATGATACATAACAAAGAGAAAAGCAGCAAAACCTCACATTTGAGAACCTTGAATGAAAGAATTTTCAACATTGTGTTTCACATGAATCTATCAAAATGCTGTCGGTTCATTTTAGTTATAATAATCAACCACTTATAGATCTATCCATCCATTATCTACCGCTTACTCCTTTGCAGGGTCGCGGGGCGGGCTGGAGCCTATCCCAGCCGGCTTCGGGCAAAGGCAGGGGACACCCTGGACAGGTTGCCAGTCTGTCGCAGGGCACTTATAGAACTAAAAGTCATTTATGGAGTAAACAAACCCAAACATTTTCTGATTTTGGCTTCTTCGCCGTGAGGATCTGCTGCTTTTCTGTGTTTCATATCATTTGTAAATTAAATATGTTTGCCTATTTTGGTAGCAGTGGGGACAAATCAATACATTTGATAACATGATAACAGCAATTTGGGATCTTATGATGACTTTACTGACAATGGAAATACTTGGTAGTAACAACCTGAAATTAAGGATAAAAACAATGTAGTATGTTCAGTGCAAAATGCAGTGTAAATAATGTACTAAACAGTGAACAAAGATGTAATGATTTATGCATTGTGGTACCAAATAATAAATTAGTATTGGCCAAAAAGGGTGTGCAATAGTGTTGAAATCATTAGTTAATTAATTGATTGACAGAGAATTCATCAACAGCTTCTACTGTGTGAGAATTAGCAGCTTCTCTGGAGCTCATATCATTAGACACAAACTCCCTTTGGGTTTTTTAACACTTGTTCAGACAAAAAAAGCAATTAAGAGACAACACTTTAGGCTCTGGGAACTAGCAAATAGTGTTTGCTCTTATTTCCCAACATTTTAAAAACTAAACAATTAATTGACCAATTGAAAAATCACCAATGAATAAAAATGTGATGTGGTCTTTAAAGACAAACCCACTGGTGTTTGTTGCGTCCCCTTGCGTTCAGACTCATTAACCCCAGCATTGTTCTCAGCTGTAGACCAGAAGCCCTTGAGGAAATATCCTTCAGTCAGTGGAGCTCATAACCTCTTCTGTCCAAGAACTGTGGGGGGGTTGTTAAGGGGGGTTACTTCCTCTTGTTTACCCCCACAGCAGCATCAGTGACCATACACAAAAGCTGACACATAAATAATACATCACAGCTTCAGATGTGAGGTGCGTCTGCTCAGGATGAGGGGCAGAGGAGATACTGGTGGAGATTTAAGAAGATGATCCTTGTGCTGATGTCGTCCCCAGGGAATCACTTAGTCAATGAATCCATTAGTCACTCAGCAGAAAATTAATCAATTTCTGTGGAATGTTTAATTTTGATTGATTGTTTCTCTGTTGGAGTTTCTTCTGCTGCAGTCCAAAGTCATGCAGGTCAAGTGAACTGGAAAATCTGAAGGCGCTGTAGGTGTAAATGTGCTTGTCACTAAGTGTTTTATCTCAGTGCATGCTGGGATTGTCCTCCAACCCCCTGTGACCCTGAACAGAATAAGTGGGTGTAGAAAATGGAAGAATGAATCTTTTTTGTCCAGGAAAAATAACAAAAAAAATTACATGTTCTCATCATTAGACGAATATTTGTGAGTTTTTCGGCTGTGATTCTCACTCCTCTGTTGCTAGTCCTGAAGTTTCTCCCTTTTCTTTCTCAGAAAAAAGCAAAAATTTGAGAGAAGAAAAAAAAACATAAACCAAACCAAAAAAAGCAATATAAATTTTGTGTATGACAAATATGTTTTGTCCTCTCTCTTATCCTAGTTTTCACCTGGCAACCACTGCAAGTGATCTTGAGGCCCCTGAATGGGCTTCTGATACACTGGTTGAAAACCACTGTTACAGATTATTATACAGATATTGTATAGATAATTTATGGCCTGTAGAGAAAAGGGCATGTTTTTAAAGCTCCAAGCAACATATTTTTGTAAAGATATGCCCTATGATGAGCTAAACTCACAAACTGAAGGAGCTGATGGTGTAATATAGACACGAAGGGTTCACCCTGTTTGCTGAAATGAATCACTAGTCGGCGCAGCCACTTCCCATTAACAGGAAATAACAAATCAGTCCAAGAGAGAGTAAAATTGTGTATGTGGACACGTGTGTGGATTCATTGTTATTGTTTATTTTCCTCTCATGTCTGTTTAAAACCCCACAGATCTGCCAGGTTGAATTATGAAATATTGTAGCTGAAAGTGTTGAAGCAGGCAAAGTTTCATAGTGCAGTTTTAAAACAAACTTTAATATTTTTCACATAAACCAACGTTTATCAAGGCTGCCAGGTCTATTCCCACAGAACTCATCAGGTAAACATGATGAATCTGTGTCAAAGGTCTGAGAGACAAGCAGGATGAGAGCGGCTGCTTCAGGATGTGAGGCTTCCCGCTGCCTCTCTTAAAAGGGTCTATTTAACACACACGCACGCACACACACACACATAAACACACAGCTCCCAAACACATCGCCTGGATTTCACTGTAAACAACCATTTCTTATTCTTCTTTCCTCCCCTTCCACGTAAATCCTGTTTCCTCTCGCTGGTATTATTGATGTTTATCCTCTTTTGAAACATTTATTTGCCTTTTTTTTCCATTCACTATTGTAGGATTTGTAGATAAAGCTGTAAGCTTTTCTGTTGCTGCCACGGCGCTCCATTTTCTGCACGGCGCTCCAGAAACCACTCTGCTCTTGAAGCTTGACTTCACTCCAAGCATATCCGACTTCTTTGTCTGATGGAATGTGACAAGAATCAGACATTTTTCTCCATTTTTTAGTCCCAAGGGTTTTTCTTTTCCTTTTTTTCAGAAGCATTAGTTGTGTGTGTGTGTGTGTGTGTGTGTGTGTGTGTGTGTGTGTGTGGAGGAAGGGCCTGTCCTTGAAGTCTCTTGTCAGAAGCATTTTTGTGCTGTGGAGAAGTGTACGAACAGTGTTGCAAAATGCAGGAGCAGTGTAACATTTGGACTTGTTGCTGAGTATTTCTCTGTCAAACTGCGTCTTCTTTTCCCCGTCAGCTGTTTGTTCAGTCAGCAAACAGCTCTAATTTGTTTTTCAAATCTGCTCTTTAAAGCCGACTGTCCACGTTTGTAATTTCCAAGTGACCGGATCAGATTTGTGTGTGTAGACACTGTAATCATTTGCAGGCGTGTTCATGCTGACTGAAGGCAAGTTTTCCATCCAGAGTCTCTGCAGGCCAGAAACATGAAGTCTGGCTGCTGCTCATTCTGACTTGTTTGAGTTTATGAGGTGTTTTTCCTGCTCAGGATACAGAAAATGGGTGAATCTCGTCATCTGTCCATCCTCTCTGCTCTGAAACATGACGTGTGATTTAAAAAGAGTCTGAGGAGAATCACCTGCAGATGAATTGGATTTCATGTTCTGTAAATTTAGGTTAAACTCTGATCTGAAAACATTTGATCCCATGTGATTTTTCCTGAATAGACTTGAAGAAAACACCTCCTGCTTGTATAAGAGTTTCTGCAACAAAATGAATTAAGGCTACCTGCCTGCAGAGCTTATTATGATTTGAGGGGTTCACTGTATTTCAGTCTTCTCGTCAGTATCACACTATAATGGCTTTAAAATACTGGTTTTGGCACTGATGTCAACATTATCACATATGTAATCTTGAAAATATGTTAAAATCTAATAACATGACAGCTATTAGCATTCATTTTTAATGGTTAATATAAACTTTCTAATTTTTTTTAATCTCTCTGAGCAACACTTGAAGGCAGCAAATCTCCCCTTTCCCTTTCTGATTTGTGACTGTCAACGTGTGTTTGGAAATCTTTCAAGGTTCTTCCTGCTGCCGAAAGCCTGACAACAGAAATAATAGGCCACAGAAAATGTTACTTTTTTTTTTTGCATTTGAGCTGAAGTATTTGAACTCATCTCCCTCAGTGACCACACTCAAAAACGAGAGTTGTCTTAGGTTATAAGATAAGAAAGGTCTTGCAACCACATTAAAAACACATCTGCCAAGTAATTCAAAGGATACCCAGCTCTACACTCAACATTATCATTAATGTTAGGATTAAACATGCATGGCTTTTATCCTTAACCTCCTTACTCTTCAGTCATGTAACAACATGATAATGTCAATTTCAGTTCCAGCACCTGTGCATAAACTTTACAAGAGCCAAGATTAATTGATTAATTGATCGACAGAAAATTAATCTGCAGCCTTTTGATACATTATTTGTTTACTTCATTTTTCTAAGCAGACTAATATAATTTCTCTGGTTCCAGCCTCTCAAATGTGAGCATTTGCTGGATTTCTATTAGATTAAATATGAATATCTTTGAGTTGTTGACTACTGGTTGGGCAAACAATTTCAAGATGTTAACTTTGATGTTTGAAAAATTTCAGAACATTTACTTACTGTGTTACCACCCACTCATTAGAGGCAGTTATTAGCAGGTTTATCAAAATGTTAATAAATATTTTAATGTACTTGTTTTGAATGTCTCATAACTTTATACTTTTGACTTTGGAGACTGGGCGGTTTCTCCACCTCAGCAGCTTTACAATAGAACAAAAGCAAGCAGCTGTGGTGACAAAAACATGAGATAACATCTGAGCTCAGCAAATGCAGAGCTGCACGGTTCAACAGATTCTGGACTGCGTGTACGATAAGTTTCACACCCTTACTTCTTCTTACAGTCACCTGTGATGATGTTGATCTTATCCTCCTGTTGCATGTTGTCCTGTAAAGTGTTGTGGACACTTCAGCGTTGCCTTAAAAGAACTTTAAACCAGACAAGATCCCACTGCTCTCTGAGATCAGTAATGACAGGTTGGAGTCACGTGTTGCAGGCGAGGTGACCTCCCGTGTACCTGCACCGCCCGTCCTGTCTTTGTCTCAAGCCACAGGAAGCAGACCTGCAGGTTACAGTCTGGCTTCCTGTCCTGGCTTGGTGTCTGTAGAGGAGGAGGGGTGAAGGGGGAGGAGGGGGTTGCTCTTATATCGCCCTATGAAGAGCCGGCTTTGCCTCCCTGTTTCCATGACAACGGCTCTCCTACAGTATTCAGCCGTGGGACGGCCTCTGCATCTGAAAGCAGCTCCCAGTGGTGTCTCAGGCCCTCTCGCTCTTTTCCTTCAGCTGCGCTCTCTTCTCCTCCTTTTCCTACTGTCTCTGCTTTTAAAGGTAGCAGCACTTCATCTTCACTCGCCGCTGTACTTTTAAATCTCCACATCGAACATCATTTGCATCTGAATCAGGGTTGAAGTCTGCCTTTGTTGCCTCGAATTCCCAAAGACTACAAGCTCGGACTTGTAGCCAGCAGACACTTTAAATATTTACGCCGACTGTCCTGTAAATATGCAAATATTAGCCAAGTGAGAGAAAGAAAAGCCTTAAATTGAGGAATGCATGAGCACGATTTGCTCATGTCGCTGGATCATCAGGTTTTTTTATTGCATTTTATTTTGCAATATATTTCCCCAAAGACAGATAATAACTGAACAGCAGGTTTGTCGACACTCAGTTGAGTTCAGTACATTTGCACAATGATGAAACACAAAAGCAAAGTGGTCAAAGCAGCGTTGCAGTAAACACTGACAGCACGACTTCTGCGATAGCAAAGATTGAGACAACCTCAGAGGTTTTCAAACACAAGATACTGACACGTCTTCACAGCTCTGAGGTAGAATTTTTTTCAGGTCAAGGCAAACTTCCTTTCTATTGCCGTTTCAGCCATTTGGGGCAAAAGCTGAGTGACCTACATATGACCAAGTTGACTGGAAATATTTTTTAGAGTTTGCAGGAGGCTGTTTGAGCCTCCAGGTTCAGGCTCAAGATGATAAAGAAAATATCAAAATGCCAATATGGAGTCAAGCTGGAGGGATTTGTGATGGACGAATCAGTCGTGCTGCTAGGGGGAACCCCTCACCAGCACACAGCAGATAACACATCTAATGCAGACTGAGAATAGTCAGTTTATTGCAAAGGTAAATGTTCTGAAAAGGTTTAGTTTCTCTTTAAGTGCAGCCAGAAGCCTTTGATGTCTTGGTTAGTTTCCTCATAGCAGGAGTTTGATGGAAGTGTTGCAGTGTGTTTGCTGATGTGCAAAGAAAGCTCACAGTTATGAAATTTAATCAGTGTGGTGCACCTGGATGATGAAAGTCTTGCTTTAAAATTACTACAACAATTACGTTATTATCAAAATAGTTGTCAATTCATTTTCTGGCAAATAATAGTAATCCAATTGTTACAGCTCTACACACAGCAAGACTGCCAACTAGCCTGATTCATTATATGTTACTACTTAAAAAAAAATCTACTAATTAGCTGCCCAATTAATAAATGACCAGGACCCTAGAAATGTCTTATCTGCTGTCAGATTAGAGACTGTCGAAGGTAGGCCAGCCGACAGAACAACATAGACGATCAGACAGATTCACGCGAACATCACTTGCACTCAGAAGTGTGACTTCTGCACATTTAAAGTGATAATCTGTGACATTTTCATATTCATCAGCAGCGCTCAGTGATTCATCTTGAAAGCTTTAACATTTACTGCTAAAAGGACACCTGATGGTTCGGTGGTTCCTTTATAGAAAAAAAAAACTGTCAGGTCCCAGCAGGTTGTTTTGACCCAGTGTTGGACGCAAGATTTACCTTAAAAGGTTCAGAGATCTATTGTTGGTCGTGCAAAAACAATGTGCATATGGCATTTAAAACTGCAAAGGATACGCATGTTATTAACAAGAAGTAGTAGGTTAGAAGAATTTGCAGAAGTGAGAGCGGAAAATAACACTGAGTCAAAACAACCCCCTTCACTGATACAGGATAAAGTTCACCCGCTATTCTGTTGGTAATATAATGACCCTAAATCTGACCCACTGAGTTTTAATGTGTACAACCGAAAATCTAAAACTCTTTATGTTTATTAGTGGAAGACATTGCCTTTGTTCTTCCAGGAAGCTTTTTAGTGTGTATGTAACCCATTTTATTAGTCTGGATTGCCGACTTCAGAGGATTCACTATTATCTCTGCATTTGATGTTTAGATTTTTTTCCTACCTTGCAACACTTACAAAGTCCATTTTGAGATATGTTAAAACCTACATTGTTTACACCCATGTTTGCTACCTCTCACTTGTCTTCTTTCCTGCTGTTCACTGGGACATTGCTTTGCCAACAATAGGTGGAATAGTGTGAAACCATCGTCAGGAATCAGTATTGCATCAGATGTATCCTCATGTGCGTACATGTGCGTCCTCATTTGTAGTAGAGCATGAGAGAGAAAAAAAAACTGGGGCCCGCTCATGAAAACATAGCTCCATAGCACCACAGGGTACCTTTTAAACAGGCCTGTTTGCAGTAAACTAAATTGTATGTGACTCAATATAAAGCTAGCATGGACAGCAGTTGTCAAGATGTTACTTCACAGACAAAAGGAGTGGCACAACATGTCATCAAAAATCTATTGGAAAAGATGGCGCAGAACTGCCCACATTGTTTGATTGACAGGTGGTCTCTGAGTGTGTGACAGGTGCAGTACAGAAACACAGCATTGACTTTCTCAACACCATCAAAGATTTAATAACACCCTAATAGAAAGGCAGGAGTCAGCAACACGGCCGGGGGATTTTCAGACCTCACTTTTATCGTCCCGGCAGATTCTCACAAAAGAAAACAATTTTCAGATGAGGCTTGGACCCCGGCCAGAACGTCTGGTTTCACATTTACCAGCAGCATTAATGAGCAGGGAGGCTGATTCATACATCAGCCTCAGAAGCGGTCACCCTGCTTCATCTTTAATGGGCTCACATAGACAGTCTGGCACTACAGGAGCAAAACAGAGCCGCTCCTTCTCTCTTGATTAAATCGCTGCAGCATAATGAAGCAGAAGAGAGTCAGACGGCAACTCAGGACCCCTCGGTGTACCTGCTGCATTTCATTTGGCAAGGGGGTTTTTTTCTCCTTCGTCTGCCAGATGCATAAGGGTCTGTGGCAAGACTGAGCGCTGAACGTTACAGACAGAGAAGAGAGAAGGCAAACACACTGCGGTCGTGGCATAACAGCTGAGCGTTGCTGAGCTGTTGGGCAATACCTCCAGAAGACGGAAAGACAAGAGAGCAGCTGTTGACAGTTAAGACGTTCCCTGGTGAGGGAGGAAGGGAGGGAGGAGGAGCGGAGGAAAGACGAGAAGAGGAAGAGGGAGGGAGGGCAGGGAAGCGAGGGGAGCGCAGGGAAGAAGAGGAGGTGGAAGGAGGTGGAGGTGGAGGGGTTTCTCTTTTTTCTCTCAGACGGATTCCTCGCAGTCTTCGTTGAGAGGCAGAGCGAGCGAACGAGCAGTCAGCTCGGGGAGTTCCTTCCTCATTTTTTTTTTCTTGTTTTATTGATTTTTTTTTTATTATAATTTTCTTTTCTTGGTTTATGTTTGTTGTGCGAGCGGTGGCTCCGCAGTGCGTTCAGTGGGCAGCATGGAAACCAAGTCCCTGTTCAACCTGCACAGAGCCCTCGCTCAGCCCGTCAAGATGTGCATGTTCGATTTCCCTGTCACCATCCTGGACGACCTGGTGAGCTCCGACACCATGCCACCACACCACAGAGAGCTGGCTGTGTGTGTGTGTGTGTGTGTGTGTGTGTGTGTGTGTGTGTACGTACATGTTCAAGCAGTGTGTGCCTGTGTGAGACCACTAGTGCATTTAGCATTTAAATAGGTTTATGTATGCATAAGTGCATGTGCTACATGATATGTTTCTGTATGTGTGTGTGTGTGTGTGTGTGTGTGTGTGTGTGCGTGTAAGCATACATTAAATTGTAATTGCGTATGTGTGTGTGCTGTATGTTAGGGATGCAGCAATTATAGATTTTGATGGTACAGTTATAGTCTGAGGAAAATTCCCAGTTTCACGATTATAATGCAACACTACGGACGTATAAAACCACATGTGGTATTTTTAATGAACGGGTTTTATTGCATTTTATTCCCAACAACATTTCTTTGTGGGCTTTTGGCTTTAACTTTTGCTGCCTTTTGAAAGAGGAATAATACAGCAACCGAATAGTATGGTGCAAAATAATAAGTAAAGATAAACAAAAAGTCTATACATGTCGTTTTGATTTAATATAAGCTACTTTTGTAAATATCCATGCTGGGGTTCTTTGGATAAACTATATTACGATTGTTTTAATCTTTTTTGTGTTTAGTTGTAAAACAGAGTAAAAGAAAATATCCAGTTGGATTTTGTTTTTGACAGTTGATGCTTTTGCAAAAATAAAAAACATAGTAATAATGAAAATAATTGAACAGTGAAAATAAATAAAATCAAACAAAAGTATCACAAGTATTATCTTGGGAAGTAAATATTAGCTGTGTATTAACTAAGTACTTCCCTTCTGGACAAAGCAAGTAGTCAGAGTCTACAGAACCTCTGTCTGCATCAGGGTCCTTTCACTTCATATTATAGTGCAGAAATGTGAGCATGTGCACATTTCCAGTACTCAGTCTTGACAGCTGAGGAGAAAGAGCATTGCCACTTGTGCTGAACACCCTTTCTGAGGGCACACAGGTACTTTGTAGCCACTTTTAAAAGCATTGGCATTTCTTCCAAATGTGCTCTCCACCAAGCCAGTGGGTCAGCATCAGCGCTGATTGCAGGAGAGTGCAGGTACAGTTTCACCTCAGAATTGAGTTTGTTTGGGCTTGATGGTATTGCGCTTCATGTTGCTGCTGATGTATACTTCCTTGCATTGGTCATTCGCTGTAATAATCCAGACGGGCTCTTCTCTTTCCTCTCGGTGGTGGTGGAGGCGTTTTGTGTGGTTGCTGCTAAAGGCTGCTCTGTCTGGAGGTTCTTGTGTTGTAAGTGTTGTTGCTTCATTACTGCATGCCATCCATATTCTGAGCAAAGCTTCCCTTAAACCTGGAATCCACAAACCTGGATATACCCGGCATATTCTTAAATTCCTTTGTATGTCTTAGTTGCAGTAGTAGATCTTGTCTCGTTATCTGGTTTATTCATTTTGTGAGAGCGCTTTTGATGTTGAAGTATCGCACTCTTGTTGTGATCCATGACTGGCTTCAGGGAAGAAAGTGTGACCTGACTCCCTGAGGCCAGGACATCAGTGAAGTCATGGAAGGGGCAAAGGAGCTGGTTTCACTGTCTTTAGGCACGAGATGCCTGAAAATCTTTTCAAACGTTGATCTCCACCTGGTGACCAAATTTTGCTCAGCATAGGTTTAGTCAGAGCTACACAGATTAATTCGTTCATTGTGTGACTAAAAATTAACTTTTACTATGAAATGTAAGCAAACAGTCACTGGCTGGAATCAAATCGGCGACGGTTGCAGGAACATGGCATGCACTGTAATCATTCAGCTGCCAACCTCTTTCCTCTGATGAGCAACAAGAAGTCTTCCAGTTTACTTTACAAGCAATAGGAGCGATGAAGCAAATCAGGGCAGCGTTGGTCAGGAGAGCAGAGGAGCGACTGTTTTCCTCTGACCTGCACCACTGGAGCACTGCACAGCAAAGACTGTCTGTAACATCAGAGCAGCAGCTCCTCCCAGCCTGGCTCAATGACCACCAATAGAAGAGCCAGTTAACAAAGTAGCACCCTGAGGAACCCCTCTCCCTTCATGCACTGGTAACTGGGCATACCTACTTATCATAGTGTAGCAGTGCACATGGTTAAACAAGGGACTGCTTACCTTTGTCAATGTGTGCGTGTAGATATGGTTTATTCACTGAGCTTTAATGTTGTGATCTCTTTTTATTCATGAGACTGATTTAATAACCCGTAGCACCGTTTAGACCGAGATTGAATTAATTGACTGTCAGTTTCCCCTTTTTGAAGAGTGGTGCAATGGGGTGAATTTAATGTGAGTTAAATTCTATTATTCAATGTAAATACGGATTCCTCCTGATAGCCGGAAGTGACTTTAAATTTAGTACTTCCTCTTAATGCATTCACTGCAATATTTGAGTGCCTTGTCAGCTGTTGCACCTCCACCTGGGATGTTCAGCCCTGGCTGTTTGTTTTAAGCTCTCATTTCTGTCTCCAGCTTTGAGAAAAGCCTTACATCAAATATAGATATGTTCTGGTAGTGGATTCAATCCTTGGCATCTTCAGGACTTTGGAAATTGCCCTGTTGAAGACAAGCAATCCAAACATAATGGAAAATTTGAGATGCTTTCTAATGTTACTGGCATTGTCAGTTGTGATTCCAAACAGACTTCAACAACATCTTCCAGTCCTGTAGCATGCTTTTCATCATTTGAGTGACATACTGTGCTGTGTGGTCTCTGGAAAACACAGTGTCCAAGGAGAGATAGTGAACTTCATAGCTCATAAAGGGTTGTCCTTCACCACCAGTGCTGGTCCACAGGTCTGTAACACCAAACTATACACCCTCTGCCGATGGGTTCCTCCACACTCCTCATATATGCTTGGGATTTTATTTGTGGAGAAGTAGGTTGTCTTTTTCATTGGATGTAGAAATCCAGGTTTTTCCACAATCTGAAATGGCATCATGTCTTTGGAGATGAAATAGGCCACAGCATTATTCAAATCTTGGGCTTGTTTTGAAGAGGGAGCATACGACACATGCGTCACCAAAGATTCTGGAGCCGTGGGTTGATCTGCAACAGCACTGGAGGTAGTTTTATGCTACAAGTGAAAAAACAAAAGGAAAATGGCTCTTTCGATTGGACAAGATGAAAATTAACTTTATTAGATCCTCTATGGGAAAATATTACTAATTTGGGTAATAAACTGAAGTGTTATTATCATCAACTGTCATTTTGTAATAATGTATTTTAAATTTTTAAACTAATTTTAAATGTGGCCTAAAAAAATCCTGCCCTCTTTGTTTGTTTATTGTTAATTGATCAACAGTGTAATGCTCCTTTTCCTGCTTTCTTGTGGTTGGCTTAGGCTGTAATGAGCACTCGACTCTTATCTCACCATTACTTTATTTGTTGTTGTTTATATTTAATCCCCTTATTCCCTTGTTCATATAAAAATAATGTGCCATAATGTCCTTTTTTTTGAGAGTGAGCATTACATGAGCGATGTTCTAAAGCTCAATTAGTAGTGAAATCAGTTAATGGCTGCATCCCTAGTGTATGTATATGCCCATTTCTGTTGTGTGGTGTGTAGGTGTGTGTTTGTCTGTGCACTCTTGTATACTGCAGAGTACATATGTGTGTGTGTGTGTGTGTGTGTATGTGCATGTGTGGTTGGATTTGTGCAAGTAGTTTGGTGGCTGGATCAGTGCTGTGCCATCACAAAAAAAGAGCATTGAATGTATATTCTTGGGTAATTTGAGCAGATTGAACACTAAATATTATACTGTATAGAGGCAGCTCCATGATCATCCAGGTATTTGTTGGACGACCCCTCAGTATGTGAATGTGTTTGTCCAGTGCCACAGTGTGAGCTTGAGTTTGTTGTGTGTCTGTAGATGTCGGTGTATTTGTATGTATGTGTTTATTTGTACGCTTGTATGAACATAAATTAATACTGTATGAGAGTTTGTGTTGGATCCAGTCATATTTTTGTGTGCCGTTTATTATTCGACTTGTTTACAGTGTAAACTTGATCACAGCAACAGATTTGTACATTTAATTTCTGGCCTGATCAAGAGGGGAGGATTTGATTTTGCTGCACTTTTGTACTTGGTTTGTTTTGTTAAACACTTTGGACCAATTAACAGCCAATTAAGGCTCGTAAACAAAAGTCACATGACTCACGAGTAGTTCAATGAGCAGTTCTGGAAACCTGTCAGCACAGCAGGTTATAGAGTTGAACTCCAACTGTTACTTCTTTTAGCTACACATGATGCTTTTTTGATATCTTTTTCCTTCTCTGCTGTTTGCCAGGTGACTTCTCACCTCATATTGACTCTCAGTTTGCCCTCGGGTGTTTATGTTTGCTTGGATTTGCTTCTAGCTACCAGATTTCAGAGTCTGTCACCTTATGATGCTTATCTGCGATGTGAGGTTGTTTCACATGGGAGTGTATTGTTGTTTTGCCAAGTTAGCCCAGCATTATTCTTACTTAGAAGAAATATTGAGACAAAAAGACATCAGCTGTATATGTTGGTGTGTGTGTGAATGTGCGTGTGCATATGTGCATGTGTGCTTGTGTGTGTGTGTGTGTCCAGCTACGACAACCACCAAACCTTTCACACCCAGGCAACTGGCTCCCTGCAGACGAGGCTGTGCCCTTTGATATCTGACATGTTTGGTCGTGTCTGTAATAATCCCACAGTGCTTAATGAACGTGTTCCTGTGTCAGCTTGTTAATAAATCCTGAGACTGAACACAACAGACAAATCTTCTGCTCTGGGTGGCCATTTATTAACATTTCTTTTATTGGGCACAGCCTGATATAAATCCTGCAGGGTCATACACTCTTTTTCTGATACTGATAGCTGTTTTTTTTTTTTTTTTTTTTTTACAGTACTTTGTTTGAAACGGTTTTATTTGTCGATATTTTTGGAACTTTTAGATCATCACTTCTTCTGTTCTCGTGTCCCCACTTAGCAGTTTAGCTTTTATCAGGCTATGACAGTGGTTTATAGATTTTTGATGAAAATGGAGTTCCAGTTTTAGACATGCTGATGTTAGACTGTACCCTCTTTAGCGCATCTGTGGTGCTACATTTGTATCTACATTTGTGTGTAGCTCTCTATCCAGTGTTTCAATACAGAAAAATGGCAGTGTGCAGCAGGCCAAATGAAAATGATCTATGTGGGCAAAAGCGTGTGGACACAAATTGTATGTGCCATTGGGAGGGACAGCCTATTAAACATATGGGGATTTCTTTTGTGTGTGTTATTATTAATTATTTCGAGGCTCCAGTACTTATGATATTTACAGATAATGTTGAATTGAATGTTTGATACACAGGCATAAAAGACAGCGAAAGGAGTGAGCAGGGAGCTCACACAGTGAGCCCGACCTTATCACCCAAAATCAATGTTGAACCTCACCGTTGCTCTCATGTCTGAATGGGAACAAATCCCCGCAGCCAGGCTATAAAATCTGATGGAAAGCCTGAAACCAGAAGAGTGAACACTGATATAACTGCACATTAATACCCATGGAATGACATGTTTAACAATTACTTATGGGTATAATGTTTGGGCCTCCACATACTTATGGCCATGTAGTCTATTATAGTGTATTTGTGTATTCAGTATTTCTTCTTTTCAAAAGTCTGTGTCAACATTCAGGTGTAGAGACTGCAGCATGCTGGGCAGAATGGTGAGCCCTGCATCAGAAACAAGCTCATGAACGCAGCTCTGTTTGGCGTTTGACGCCACAAAGAAGCTCTCCGCCAAAGATTGAACATGTATTTACTGCAGACTTTGAACTTGCTGCAGAACTCAGAAAATCCTGATACAAGATCTGAAATCGCTTGCTTTTGTGTCCAGCCTGTGTATGAGTTTGATTTGCTTGCTGTTTGTCACCCTGCACAGTTTTTCTTCTCGTCTGTAGAGCACCTGAGCCTATATGTGAAATGCGCTCTAACGATAATATTTAATCAGAATTGATACTCTGCTGTCTGCTGTTTGCTGTTGCTTTTCTCGCTCTTTCTCACACCCACTCGGTGTCTCTCGCCTACAACACCTGATTTTGTTTCGTGTGACCTGAATTCTTCTCGGAGGTCAAACGAAGTCACGCTCGCTCTCCTCGCTGTCGGTCTGTTGTTTTCTCAGGCTGGGAGAGATCGGAGAGTCCAGGCATGTATTCATTAAGAGTTGTTTTATATTTTAAAAAACCCAGCAGGCTGTGAAAACGTGCTCTGTGGCTGTGTATTAGCTTTGTCAAGTCTGGGAAAATAACCGTTGATGAAATCATAGTGATGTCATCACGTCTGTCTCAGCCTGGGCTCGGAGGCTACAAATTTATTACAGACAGCCTTTGTTTGCTAATGAGAAGATGCTGCTTGTGCACGATGGAAAATGCTTTGATTTTTTTGTCTCCTGCAAATTAATGGCTGCAGTATTAAATCACCCTTTTAAGACACGTCACACTATGTTATTTTGCATGTTGAAAGATCTGCACACCCACTCATGTGCTGATTACACCTCCGCTTACGTTAAGGGTGGGTGAAGCCATAGGTGTGTTTCCATCCACCTGTTTTTATGAAAATACAATAATAACTGAGTGAAAAGGAAACGCAGAAAAGTTGGCGTATTGATAATAGCAAAAGTGCAATGGAAACTTATATGTGAGTCAAATGTCAGCTGAAACCTCAGTTCCACTGGAGAGCCTTAAAATAGCAGCAGACGAAACATCCAATCTATGTGGGTCAAAATTAGTACACAAACAGAAGTGTCATTTTTCCATCCATCGATTTTACAAATCGCTTTTGCTTGTTTGAGGTTTGACTGGAGCTGGTTTAATTATGTCGTTTTCTTGTGTCCTCTTCTTCTGCAATAGTTTAATGGCAGCTGACTGGGGGAATTGGTGCCACCCGCTGTTTATCTCAATAAACCAACTCCTAATATTTGCATAACAGTAGTTGATGGAAATGCACAAAAATTTGCCTTTTCTTAAACTGATTTTCTGGAACATTTGCATTACATTTGGATGAAAACCTGCCTGTTGTAGGGATTTATGTGAAACCATTGGACTCTCTCACCTCACTTCCGAGATTATTCCATTTATATACAACTAATTTGCAAAATATAAATTCATCATTGTCCCCGATTGATTATGCGGCTGTTTGTTCAGTTCTGCTACTGTTATCTTTAAGCTAAAAGCTGTGAGCTTTAGAATGGCTGCGATCAGCCCCTCTCTCTCTCAGTCGTGGCAAAATGGTTGTGTGTGAAGCAACGAGAACAAAAAGGTGCAGAAATCTGATTACTTGTTGACAGCCAGTGATGGTAAAAAAGTTTAACAGCAGCCAACTGTTCTCAGCCGCCAAGTGATCGAGCTGTCAAACTGTCGGTCGGCTGTAAAGGAAATGAATGGATGTCTGCAGACTTGTTGATAATGTTGCCTGTGAATGCTCAGTGAGTGGTGAAGCCGTGTTGAAGCATTTTTATTGAGACAGTCTTCAACAAATAATGGGCATCATAAGTGAAGTGTTTTATTTGAAATACTGAATCTGGACTAAAGGAGTAGCCATATTTTAATTTCTTATTTGTTGTCCAGTTGCACTCCCACAACAGTATGCAGATTTCCTTCCTGAGGCAGTCAGTGTACTGTCAGTCCTTCACTCTTTGCTCCCACTTGGTCCCTAAAGCCCCCACGAATGATCTGATGCTGATCTGGGTCGAGGAACAGAAAAAAAAGGTTCAGCAATAGACTTGCAGTCACAACAGGCAACTAAGTCCAAAGGGGCTTTAGCAGGCAGGCTGCAGTCCAGAAAGGGCAGACAAGGGTCAAAAAACAAGGCAGGCAGCAGGATAACTAGACTGAAGGCTGGAAAGCTTCGGCTCGGAGAGCACAACAGACAGTTCTGCATGGCCCAAGGGCAGGAGTGTATACAGGGGAACTGATGAGGGACTGAAGAACAGGTGGATGTGGAGCTGGAGAGGGAGAGGATTTTAGCAACTGGTAGACTCACAACAGAGCAAAAAAAGAGCACTTGACATTTAGCTTCGCACTTTCTTCTTTTCTTATTGTTTCCTCCTGTTGTTGTTGTGTCTTTACTTACAGCTGGCCATGCTCACAGGAAGCTGGTTTTCGCCCTGACATTGCTCAAATTGCTCTAACAACTAGTTTGTTCTATTCTTCTTTTTTCTGCCATTAATCATCTCACGACCCCTCACATTTATCTGGTGACCCTTTGGAGGGGCCAGAGCCATGGATTGGGAAATGACTAGCTAGCTATACATAAAGTAGTTCAAACTAGCAGCTACAACAATAAAATACTGCTTATGCATTGATGCATCAGTATTTATCTGCTAATGTCATATATGATCATTTATCCCTCACAGCTAATATTTTACTGCTGACAAAGCACTTTTAGTCTTGATGCTTTGAGTACATTTAGCTAATAGTACTTTAATATTTACATACTCCCAATGTTCAGTAGAAGTAAAGGATCTATTAATACAAATTGGTGCACAGCTTTGTTTAGTACAGAAATTTTGTATTCTTGATAGAAAATCGAGTCAGGAATGTAAATGAGTGAAAGCAGAGATGCAACTATAAATATGTACAGCTCAGATAATTAAACCCCGGTGCTGGCAGAAATATCTCACTTATCTCTCAAAGATATAAAATAAAGAAACAGACATCCATTAACATTAAGTGAATCAATCAATAAAAGAATCTGTTTTTTGACAGACTAATTTTCTAAACCAACAGAGAGCGGCTGGCTTGTTTCTCTCCCAGCCGCGGTGACGGTTGTCAGGTTGCCTTGGAGCAGAGCTGTGGTCTCCCTGTGATCTCCCAGTTGGCTGCAGTTGGCATGAGAAGGCATTTTTAAATGCCAGGACCTCGGAGGAGCACCTGAATGGCTCTGCTGGCTCAAATAATAGCAGGGAATAAATCCAGGGGCTGTCAGAGGCAGCTTGGGCCGGAGCTGCTTCACTGCCTGTGAATGGGAAGCTTCTTCTTGTCTTTGTCTGTTACTGGGAAACTCTCTCATGGGTTTTTTCTCCCAGTGTAGGAGAACTGGGGCATGTGTTGGCTAGTAAATAAGATAAAATCTCTCCTTGGATGCTCAGAAGTCTGATGTCATTCATGTGCGATGATCAGGCTGTTTGTTATTTCAAGTTGTTCTTCAAATAAACCAATTTTCCCTTCACCTTTGTTCTATTTTATTTATCGATTTCTCCTTTTTCCCCGGAGTACATTTTGATTTTTAGACTTTTAAACTAGGCAACCCTTCACATCAATTTCTTTTTGATCCCCTTCAAATGTACAGCCCCCACCACCACCCCAACCCCCACCCATATGTCATAATGTCACACATGACATATATCCACTAATCAGTATTAAGTTACATAATATAGACCTATTCTCACTCAAAAAGAAGTCCGTTGTTAAACGGAGCTGTCCAATATAGATATTAGGGATTCTGGTTAAATATATCTTTTTGTTTCGTTCAAAAGTAAATTATTCTTACAGCTCAAATTATTAGTCAGTTAAATGATTAATTGAGAAACAGAAAATTAATCAGCAAAAATTTGATAATCATTTTGTTTCAGCTGTTTGTTTTTTTTTCGAGAAAATGTCACTGAAACACTCTCAGCTTCACTACTGTGAGGATTTGCTGCTTTTCTTTATCATATCTGATATAAAAATGAATATCTTTGGGTTTTGGATTATCAGTCATGATTAAAAAACAAGTTTTTTTCAGATGATGGTACTTGGATTTCTTTTGATTTCAGTGTTGCAGCATCTGGAAGTTAAAAACAAGAAATATAACAGACTAAAAAATCTTTCATTTTATTATTTGATGCAGAACATGAATGATTGATTGCAGAACTCCCATGTCAGTGTCATTATTCTGCCAGCTGAATGCAACAGGGCTGTCTTACATGTTTTCTTACAAGTTGTTGAGCAGGTGAGCTAAACCGCCCACTCATGATATGTCAGAGTGTTCGGCCTGTGCTTGGAGGTAGTTTCTTGGGTTGATTAGGGAAGTTCCCTTGAACATCATTGCCCCATCTTTGGCTTTCATTTTCTATTTGACAGTTATAAAGTGTCTTAACACCGCATCTCTGGTGTGTTGTTGTTGTGGAGTTTTGGCCCAATTACCAAAAGGGTTTCACTTCACCTTTCCCAGACACTGACAGACCTGCTGAGCTTCTGGAAAGTCGTACTTTTTTTCCCAGCAGAAGTTAATTTTTTTCCAGTGTTGTTCCTGGCGTTTGTTGACACAGCTGGTAAAGTAAATATGTATGAACAGACTGTCAGTGGGGGTTCGGCCAATCTGTGTCGAGAGGAGTGAGAGCTCTGGAGTCTCGTTGACGGGTTTTTTGCTTGAGGAACATTTGGATCCTGAGGCTTCTGGTCTGGTTCTGAGCGAAGCCGTGATGTGGTGCTGGAGCCCGTGGGCCTGTGGACTGCTCGTCAGGAAAGGTGTCTGTTGGGACAGCGAGGATTTTTACCGGACAGTCAGGAGAGCAGCCAGACAGGTTGGATTAATGGATGTTTTCATTATTTTCCAGGCATATAGCCCAAGCCTCTCATCTAATGACACTAAAGACACTGAGCTACTTGTAGTTTAGTGTCTCTCTGAGGACACCTTGATAAGGACTGAACTCAGAACAGCCTCTGTAAAAAAGGTCATCCTGCTTTCAGGCCACAGTCAAATTTTCTCCTATTGATTGGTAAACCATGTTAGACAATGTTTACAGGCCAAATAATGATACCATTTATCTGCAGATGAATTTGCTGTTCTAAAGGTTATTCCCACATTAGTATATATCACCAGTTTAAGCACTTTTAATTTGAGTGAGACAGTCAGACAGATATGATTAAGATCTAGTTGGTGATTAGATCTTAAGCAGCAAGTAGTTTCTTTTCCTCTTCTTGGCGTCTTATCTTTTGCTTTCAGAATTAGTGCAACTTGGTTTGTGTAAACACTTGTCATATGTATTTGGTATCATCATAGTTTAGATGCACATATTTAATTTTCTAGCCCGTTTAATGAACTGACTTGGTCTCAGTTAGGGATGCACAAATTTGACCTTTTCTCTCTTAGTACTGATCCTGACACCTAAAGTCACAGTAATCTGCCAATTCTTAGACCTGGTACCTGATACCAGAGCTCTCGTTTCCTAAATTCAAAATCTTTGTAACAGCTAGTGTGTGGAAATCATTGGGATGAATATGACAATATAGTGCATCAGGGGAGCAGCAGCGCTAAAAACTGAGTCACCTGCCCGCCATGATTCAATAACTGTAATTCATGGCTGGAAGAAACTGAGAATTTTGGACTGACAAAGAAGCTGTATTTAATGTCATGGTCATGTCTGGTCGATCCATTCATTAAGGTCAGTGTCAGCTCTGATATTAGGTCCATAATTTGTGCCTGAACTTTGATTTAGTGGTGAAACAAAAACATCACAAAGAACTGGTAAAAGCAGGATCACAACACTTTTTTCTTTAGTACATATTCAGACTCCTGCATCACAATACAACACGTCTGCAATGGAAATAGATAGCTGCGTTTGAAAACACACAATGGATGCTTGCCTGTCTATAATCTGATCCCATTAAGCATCATTATAGTGCTCTGTCTTCAAAGCGACATGAAGCGGCACAGAGGCTTGACCTCACCTGTCTGCTCTTGTTAAGAGCTGTCAAAGTGAGACAAAAGGAAGAGCAGGAGGACAACCGTTTCTCTGGCATCATCGCACTCGCTCTGGCCATCAGGTTCTCAAAATCAGCCGCCGCATGAAATATTTACAAGCCTAATAGGTCTTTAAAATAGAAATCAACCCCACGGTGATGTTTCTGGCTTTCACTGACTCGCTGTTGGCATCTTGGGTCTGTGAGCCTCCTGTAAGCTGCTGTCCAATCAGAGATCCTCAGATAGGAGGGGATTCAGTCAACCTGGGGTCTCAATCAAAGGCCTCTGTGGCAAAGTTGTGATTTTGGGCTACTTAGAAAAAAATTGAACTCAATAATTGACATCAAGTCTGGATTTAGGAAGTGACTGTTTGCCAAATTTCTTCTTGAGGATTTATGAAATGTGTTGTTTGTACCTCCCACTCAGTCGGTCACCCCAACACCTGTCAGTCATCTTGATGGGCTAAGCTAAGCAGCATGTACGGCTGTCACAGGTGTAGAAGGAGCAGACAGAGAGTGTAGGATGTTTTCTCTGAATGTTTAGCATTGGAGCTTTTCTTTATGGTTTTTTTTTTTTTTTTTTTTACATGATTCTTTGGTTACACTTTATTTTAGCCCCCTACTTATTATTTATAATCACTATATAAACACATTTAGCCCTCGATAAACATATTAATAAGCACTGTATAAACATAAACTAACACATAAACTAAACATAAATATATAAACATATATAAACATATATAAACATAAACTAACACACTATAATGTTGTTTTAGTCAGTTTTAATGCCATATTTTATTTATTTACAATATTTTTAACTAGTATAACTTCTCATATGAAGACATCTTTTCTATAATTACAACTGTTTTACCATACAATCTATCAATAAACTCATTAAAAAAATGTTTTTATGCTCTTTATTAATGATTAATATGTGGGCTGAAATAAAATTCAAGCAATTAATCATGTAGTCTGAAAATCACAAAAATATTGACAAAAGCCCACAGAACTCAAAGTGATGTTCTCAGAAGCAAGAAACTAATTTTTAAGATGCTACCAACAAAATGTTTGGAAACTTTTCTTCCATTGGAGTGGTGTTTTTGTCCACCTGATGAATGTCAGTCAGTATTCTCCATGAGTCCTCTCAGCTCTGGTTTGGTTTCCACCAGCTCCTGAGGAAAATATCTGGCTCTTTAGCTACTAGATGCTCCACTTTTTTCACCAGCTAGTCACTAACTATGTCTGTTGTTTGGTGCTGGACAGGTAGTGTACAGAGGGTTTATCAGAGAGTGCTGAGACTGAATCATACACTATGCCTGCAAAAACCTAAACAAGGAGCTTAAAGAAGCCAAAAGGCTCAGAGGAGCTGCAGTGTTGGTTTTGGTTCTGTGCAATCCAGTTGCAAAGGAAAATATGATACTTTCACATCTTAAGGTTTACACCCCAAATACCTCCAAAAACAAACATAAAACAAAACACATAGTGGTTCGAACAGAGGATTAAAGTCTGAGCACAGGGGATCTCAGAGAAATCCGGACGCTGTAAAAATACCCTGCTTATTAATTATTTTTCCTAGACTTTGTGAGCAGGCTTTTTGTACGCGCATCTATGATTTATAATCCATTTATTCTCATTTTATTAGCTTGTTTTTTTCTGTTACGTAACTCCATACTCTGTCCATGTCTGGCACTCTCATTGGCTTTTATTTGTAACGGATTTATTGTTTGTGAAGCGCTGGGGAACATTGTGCGCCTGGCAGCAGCCCAGTACAACCACAGGCCTCCACTGCTGCCCAGCGAGCCTCCACAGGGGGTGGAGTGCCTTGCTAAATGGCAGCCTGACAGGACTTTTGCATTGTTGTGCGTCATCTGGACTAAAATGTGTTCCTAATGGCACTGCTCTGATTTTGGCTTTAACCACGTCATGATTGAAAATCTTGTGTTAAACCTGGTCAAACTCAAGCCCTTGCCAGTTGTGGTTGACTTCTTTAATTTTGTTGCCTCAAATCTATTTGTGTATACCTCTGACTAAAAGCTTTTGATGTGTTCGTGTGTGTGAGAGAGAGAAAGTAAAGGAGGTTGTGAGCGTCACTCTCTTCAGGGAACAGTAAAACATGTCGGTCCATCAGCCAGAGCCACAGCAGCAGTACAACTACATCCTCTGGTCTTAATTTCCAGCAGATGGAAGCAGAGCTTTAGTTAAATCACAGCAGACTAAAAGTTGGCTGTCCCTTCGAGCTTTTAGAGATTTCTGGGATTCAGGCCATACGGGTTTCTCTGGAAGACAGATACCAGAGCTGATGTTTTTATACCGAGGCTTCTGCCAATGGCGGATGTTTGATTACTGTATATTTTGTGATTTTTTAAGCACCTAAAGTGTAAAAGTCAGTATTCAATGTTTTATTTGAGTGGTGCCTCCTGAGGTTGTATCTCTTGAAGACTGCAGGTTTTTCCTTGCAGATGCAACAGGAAGCATAAAACACCACAAAAATGTAATCAGTTGCACCTCTACTCTGGAAACTGTCTTTTCTCCAGGTTGGCCTGTCTTGTAGTTTTAGACATTTTGGTGTTAGGTGCACTACAATAAAAATGAATGGGATTGCAGTTGGACTTCCTAAGTGTTGATGAAGCAGAAAGGCTGACAGTATTTTTCTTAATCCCACACACTGCCCCAAATACTTTCTAGAGCACCAATTGCGAATTTACCCGCCTCTGAATATAGTGCAGCTATAATAGAAAACAGCTGTTTTAGGAAATTGCTAAACCTTTTTAAAAAATAAAAAAAAATCTTTGTGAGCTGTTTTTAAAGATTCACATCATTCAGTAGGAACCAATGGGCTTGGAACTTAGATCCACAGCCATGGTTTTAGTCTTTTCATGGATTTATTGACAATACGAGAAACGTAAAATACAAAAATATTTATGCTCTGATTTTGTAGCTTTGCTAGAAAATTTCTCTCTCTCTCTCTCACACACACACACACACTGTCTTGTGTTGTCCGGCAGCTGCAGATTTGTGAGTTATTAAGCGCAGCAGTGATTATGAAGCCCAGTGATGAGAAAGGCCAGAGAGGTCAGACATGTTTGTGGTTGGATTCAGCCACAGCTGGTGCAGCAGATGTTTTTGTTAAATTAGCTTAACCACTTTCACACCTGTCCTTCCTGTATATGAATCAGTGTGAATAACCAGCGTGGATTATATTTTGTTCTCTTCCAAAAACATTTTGGATATAGATTGGATAAATAGATCAGTCAGTCGAAAGAAAATTCATTGGCAACTGTTTTGATAACTGTTCATTTTGAATCATTTCAGTCAGTTTTCAAGCAGGAATCTTGTCATTTATGATAGTAAATGAAGGTTTTTGACTGTTGTTTCGACAAAAGAAGCTATTTGAAGGCGTCACTTTGGCCTCTGGGAAACTTTGATGAACATGTTTGACAATTTTAAAATCTTTCGGACTAAATGATTAATCATAAAATAATCAGCAGATTAATCAATAATGAAAATAATCGTTAGTTGCAGCCCTACTGTAATTAAAGTTCACCATTAAATATCTTTAAAGTAGGCTGCCAGTGTGTTGTGTTCTTTGGTTTTTAAAAAAAAAAAATATCTGCTTCTCATTTAGAACAGGCTAAATTAATTTGAGTCCGTAATCATTTTAAAGACTTGGCAGGCATCTTATTAAGATGATAGATGTCCAAGTGTGGTATGAGACATTTGTTCCTGACATTGGCCAGTAGGAGGCAGTGTCAGATGTCAAATTAACACATGCTCCTACTGCGATAAGGTTTCTGCTACACTGGACAGTGGAATTCATCAAAAATGCATGTGCTTGTGTTGTAGTTGTAATTGAGTTAAACAGGTTTACTGCAGCGCAGACCAGGGACTGATGGCTATTTCAGGTCTTTTAGGGAGTTGTGCTTTCTGGTATTTAATATAATAGATTATAACAATTTAAAAACAACAATTTGTTTTTGTGTAGAACAGCAGATCTGTATGTTTAGGTGTTTCTTCATCGCAGAGATAGTTTTACTGCATTTGTTGTCAGTGACGGAAAGGACAGAAAATTGCTTGTTCCAGCTTTTCAAACATGTGGCTTTATTGCTTTTTTCTGTTTATGTCAGTGTCAATTAAGATTTGTTTGATTTTAGACTGTGAGTTGACCAAAACAAGACATCTGAGGACGTCACCTTGGGAACAAGGAACTTGTGATGTGCGTTTTTTCCACTATTTTCTGATATTTTAACAGACCAAACAATTAATCAGTTAATAAAAAAGTAATTGGTTGACTAATTGATAGTTAATATTATTTGTTGTGGCTCTAGTCAGATTCTTTATTTCAGTAAAAGTTGTAAATCCACAGTGTCAAAGTAGTAGGAGCATGGTGGAATCATATCAAATATAAGTAATTAGTAGCATAAAATGAAAATATTTAAGCACGGTACAAGTACCTCTTAAATTGTGTCTCGTTCTACCTGAGTAAATGTACTGAGTTACTTTCTAATGTTGCAGTGTAAATGTGTGTTTCAGCACACAGCAGGAACGTGAACTGTATGTCAGAGTGTTGTCTTTTCCCATAGCAGCCTGCTGCCAGGGTGAAAACAGAAACAACACATGGCCATCATTTCCCAGAGGCATGACAGAACGATAGCTTCAGGGACACCTCGTATAGGCTATGTTTGTAAATATTCACTATCCATGAAGAGTAGGCCTTGTTAGAATTCAACAAAAGGCTTTGTGCCATAAATAGTTTTGCTTGTTTACTTAATTACATGTCATATGATGTGTATTCACAAAGGTTACTTCAAGGAACTTGTATTCTGATGAAGGATTACTAGCAGAAACATAATACTCTGATGTTAATGTTCGTGTGTATCCAGCCCTTTAATACTACAAATATTTGCATGCTAACTAAAAAAGGAAAATTTAGAAAATTGAGAGTAAATACATACACTGATACACTGATAAAAGAGATTCTATAGATTCAGGTGATTTACAGGTAAAGCAAATGCATGAATTACATCAACATGGGAACAAACATATAAATATTTTTTAAACTAAATACATCGTATATATTGCAATAATTCAATATCATACACCTCATATTTGTGCAAATATATATGTTTGTATAATGCATAACACTACGTTTGATAAATGTATTATATAATTTAACATTTTATATATGTAACACCAGCTGATTGTTAGTTATGCACTGCTGAAGATGAAGTACATTATTGTTTTTAGAGATTAGAGAGATTTAATCAAATTTGCGTGAAATATTATATGGTTACAGGGCAAAGCCATGTTTTCTTAGAAGGAAAATAAACAGTATATTAATAGCGTTAATCCTCCGTTACATCCTTGGTGGTTGATATTTCCGACCTCCCTGAAGGCAGCACGGGCCTGGGGGCGGGGTTTAGAAAAGCCCCGGTCTGAGTCATGATTGTCCCGAAACGCTTCAGACAGCAGCGATGATCCGCCACAGCCGCTGGAGCAGGGACGGCAGCGGGGGAGCTTCGCCTTAAAAACACTCACAACAAACAGTCGAAAATGTCGCCGTGACTGATCGCTCGGCTCCGCGGGCATCCATGGTCTATTTCCCGGGGATGCAAACCGAGGCGCAGCGCGTCAATCCGGGACAGCTGCTCGAGATGTTCGACTCGTCTTGGAGGGTGCGGAACATTTGGGACGGGGTGAGGTTGGAGGTGACCGAGGACCCCAGCCCGGTGGTCCTGCACAGCTTCACACACCTGGACCCCGACCTGCCGCTGCTGGAGGTGAGGAGCGGGCCGGGGCCGGAGGGGCGGGGACGAGAGGCGGCTGAGGTCCGCTACGTGATGCGGCTTGTTGTGTTGTGATCAGGAGGATGATCGCAGGGTCCAGGGTGGAGATCCCGGCTGGATCCTTAGCTAATAAGAAATGATTTCATAGTGTACATTAAAAGAGTTACATTTAAGGCCATTTCCCATCTGGTGGAATAATATTTTAGAAGTAGATCATACATAAAAACATTAAGATATCCATCAAGACACAGATGTGATTTCACTGCTGATCTTTTCCAACAGTTTAAACAGTGTATTATATATTTAAATAAACACTTTCAGAACAGCTATTCAAAATATACAGTAAATAGATTCATATGTACTAGATGTTTTTTCTTGTCTTCTATTTCAGATAATGTAATCTAATTTATACTAATCCTATTTATAATCCTTATTATAATAATGTAGATGCTGTTTCAACAGCTTGTCATTGCCAAATGCTGGGCTGCTAGAAATTATGCTATGAGGTAATTTAATGGACGTGACATAATAAGCCAGTAAAGTAGACTATTACTAACAGTAGAAATTTCAGAGTGAGCCATATTGTGACCCTCCTCAGATGTTGGCAGGGAGGACTGTAACAGAATGACTTGCTCTTTTTCACCGGTTTCTCCCCTGTGGTTATCACTCCTGCCTCTGCATGCACGCTTATTCAGTTCAATACTGAAGAGACGCCTACTGAAACCCTCCAGTGTAGGTGAGCCTTACCAAACGTAATGACATAACACTGATGCTGAGAATATGGGGTATATTTATCGTATTTTATGCTGTGTTCTGGAATTCAGTGTTGTACTGTAAGTAGGGCCAGAAGCTAAATATTTATGGACTGTTTGTACATTGTACTCTTTGATTGAGTAGCAGGGAGAATCCATTGTAGCTCACAAAATCCATAGCATTCACAACAGCTTACAGCAATTTACGGTTGCTTTCCTTATCAAGTAATCTGTTGATCATTTTTTGGATTCATTGATTATGTTCATTTGGTCTCTCAAATGTCAAAAGACGGTGAAAAACCTGGTGCCCAAAGTGACGTCTTGTTTTTTCAGTCCAACAATCCAAAACCCAACAAGATTTCATTTACAGTGATTTATCGCAGAGGAAATGAGCAAATACTCATTGAGGAAGTGACTCAAGCAACTAATTGATTCTCAAGTGCTGATTAATTTTCTGCAAGTCATTGATTAATTGTTTCAACCTTACTCAATGCTAACATGGCCACTATTGTAACACTAACATGCTGTTCTTAAGGAGGTAGAATATCAACTGTGTTCACCGTTATAATGTTGTGTATTAGCCATGTAATATTTACTACTTAGCACAATTTTATAAAATCCATCCAATAGTTGCAGATATTTTAGTCTGGATCAAAGTGATGGACCAAAGATGGACATTGCCATCCCCAGAGCCACACCTCTAGCATGGCTAAAAATATTACCCTGATGATTTCCTGGCAGTATATTGTTTACACTGTACACTTTCTCCTCATCACCAAATTGAACTCATTTCATATCTATCATCCCACGTCTTTATTTCCCACCGTATAACTTTCCTCTTCAACCCAGTTGGCAAAGATACAGTTTCACTGTTATCTGTTAAAAATGTCTTTTTTGAAGGATTAAGTGGAACATTCTCCAGCACTGCACTCCTTACATCCCGCATATTCAATCAGATAAGGAGGGAGGATGAGTAATCATATTTATCGGTCTTGCATAAGGCCTGGGATTGCACGAGGATGACGCCATAACTGATACCACATGGAGATGATCTTGCCTCTGCTGTCCATCCACTTGTTCTTGTTTAATTTTCTGGTCTGTTTGTCATCAATGAGGCCTGGACTGATATCACAAGCTCGTTATTCAGGACTGTATGTTTCCCTTTGCATTATCCTGAGCTCAGAGAGGTAGCCCTGGTCTCTCGTCTCCAGCTAACCTGCTCTGCTTGGTCTCTCTGCTCTAATCTAATCCTCTCCTCTAACACAATTACCTAATGCGTAATCCCCCTCCTGCAGAGGCCGAGGGGTTTCCTCCACAATTGGCGCCTTTCTTCCCTTCGCTTCAGAGGCTAAGGTGAACATTACTGGATGTCGTGGCTCTGTTACAGTATGAAGGGTCACTGGGACTGATGTGGAGGTGGGGGTGGGTTGGATTCAGTCATTTGTTGATCCCTCTGGCTCCATGTAACCAGTGTCAGTGTTGAGTCTGTACGTGGGGATCAAATGGCTTTGAAATGGAGGTTCGCTAACAGATCAAGTTACTGGTGTGTTAAGCTTCTGACTGAAAAAATGACACTACGTTGTCCCAGTTAATGCTGTTTTTTTTTTTCTTTTGTTGTTTAACATCATAAAATGTCAGTGAAGCCTGCTAAAACCTGCCCTTGACAGATAAATCAGTAATAGTTGGCTTCATACTGGGTGATCATTTTTGAATTTTCTTGGTTACAGACATTCCGAAGTTTAAGTTCCTTTGGGTGTGTTGCTGCTCATAGTTGATTTATGAATTATTTATATATTAAGTTGTGGACAGACTGAGCTTTACGAGTCCACGGTTATCTGTAGGCACCTCCCACCATTAAGGCTGAATATCATCTGAAAAGTTTAGTTGAAACTGTGCTTGCGTTTGGTAGCCGATTGAGGGCTGCATCAAACAGTTATTGATTTATTTATTCCAGTTGATCAATTTAGCTTATCAAATGGCAGAATGTCAAATGTCTGTGAAAACTGTCTCTTGAAATATCTTCAGTCAAAGCTCAGTGGTTTTAAACAGCTTGTCTAGCTGTCAACAGGGACAGAGAAAAGCATTAAGGTTTTTGTTGCCAGATGCTGAAGCCATGAAATATGTGGCAATTTTACTTTAGAATGAATAATAATGATAATAAAATACTTGCAATTGATTAGTTAATCTATTAATATGATTTTCAGTTATAGTACAAATGTACAAGTAAACGTTTTGATTAAAATCAGAAACAGCCTTATTAAACAATTAATTTTTATATTTCAAGTTTTTTTTTTGTTAGGTCGATATGTTCAAATATCACAACATTTGGTCCGTAACCGTGTTCTCCGTTCTTGTAAATCTTTAACTCTCTTTTCCCCCCTAAATTTTGCTTTGCGGTTTGATGCAACGAAAAAGAGGGAACCTTGTGTAACTTAGCTGTTTGAATGTCATGTGTTTAAGCCTGCTTTTTATATGTTTTGTTTGAATTTATGTAACTGTGTAGTACCTCTGTAATCGTATTTTCAAGGGGGGGAGGGGGGGCACAGATGTAAAAAGCTGCAGCCAAACAGTAAACTACAGTGCATTCAGGCTAAAAATAGCCATAATTAAGAGGGGAGTTCTGAGGGCTTTCCAAACACTGTAGCGAAGCAGCAGGATTAGAGGCCAAATCAGCATAAGACACTGCTAAACAAAGAATAGACTGCTGCTCATTGAGACTGTCTCAAGAGGCCTCGAACAGTAAGTAAACTGACGGCTCATTCAGTTAGTAATCAGTTTCTATCGAGAGCTGAGGACATGAGAGAATGAGGCCTGCAGCTCCTGGACTCCCAGAACAGTTCAGACCAGTTCAGGACTGATGGACAACAGAGCTGCTGTTGTCTCTGTGGCCCCGTTCACCATTATGCTTAACAAGGACTTATATCTGATTAGGTTTGTAGTCTTCCGCTCTGCTTTAGTGTGTAATTAATACTTGGCACAATTGTGAACTGACAGGGAAAGCAGAGACATGGGCCCTGGCAGTAGCATCCGTCCTGGGTGATCCAGACAACTCTGAGTATGTCACTTCACATCTGGTATTAAAAATGTGTCTCTGCATGTGTCTCAAAATATTTGTGATCAGATCTCAATTCTCCACTCGGTTTGCAAATTGACATACATCATTTCCTTTTGCAAGTTTGTAGCTTTTTTGGTAATCAGGTAAACAATAGTAGCCAACATGCTGGGATAAACAGACACAGTGTTTTTTACCTGAAGAAAGAAATAACTAAATTTGCAAGAACGCCCAAATCAGCAGCTCACAAAATTGCAGGATTTTTGAAGGGAGTCTTGGGTCTTTTCCCATGGACAACAAAGAAGTAGCTCATGTTGGTTACTGTTGACTGTCAAATTGGATATGTTTACATCAACAAAATGTTGCCGTCTTTCATAAATTTTGTGTCGGCGGTGAAATTAGTTGAAACAGTTTGCTTAAACACTTGGCTGCTCAATGATGCCACAACAAACTTAGCCTGGTTAAGAATTGATGATCAAGAACTTGTTGTAAGTTTGTTAAGTTTCTCCTCACTCAACATCCCTAAAATTTGTGCAACTTCTGAATGTGGTCCGAGTGATCGGATCTCAATAGTGTGTCTTGGGTGCATTCCCAACTGTACACAGAGCGATCCACTTGTGATTGGATCACCCAAGATGCTTGTTTATTCCAGGTGTAAACAGGGCCACAGAGCTACTGTAGTTGATCTAAACAGCTTTCTTTCTTCCTCTCATGTTCTGATTTACCTCAGTGCTACCAGTGACTCAGCCAAGCTTACGAGCAGTCCCACATGAATGATATAATAACACAGCACAACTCAAGTTAACCCACATGGAACAAATAATCTCATAGGCAATCAAATACAATCAGAATATCCCAATACAAAAACTAGGACAGAACACAATACTGGTTTAGAGTTTCCATGTTATTGTGATGGATGCAGATATTTTTATCCATGTGACCCAGATCTACAGTGAGAAAATGTGATTTCACTGAGCCTTGTGCTGTTGACACAGATTATAAAAGATCAGATCTGAGACACGTGTGGAGAAGGAGATGTCATATCGGGACACTCTGAGCTGCAGCATGAGTGAGTGGAGGCGAGTTGCGCTGTGCTCTAATTTAAGATTGAAGCATTGATTGAAGTGTAGGCGGAAGTTCGGCTGAGTGTCGCGGTGAGAAACAGGAGCCGGACCGTCCGAGTCTGTACAGAGGAGCTTTTGTTTCCACGGTTCATTTTGTAGAGAGCGGAGCAGGCGAACGCTGGATCTCAGCAGCAGACAGAACGACAGAAACAGACAACGGCTGGAATGTGAAAGCCCGACGCCTGGAAAAATACTTAAATCGTCTGATTCTGCACTCGCTGTCTGCCTGCTGTAGTCTAATTACCTGGACTGGTCTTACATAAGTAAACTTAAAAAAACATACTAATTAAAGTGTATTTATAGAGAAGCTCCTAATCAGATGCCAAATCAAAGTGTTTTTCCACTATAAGTGACAAGAAACTGAGAGTTTCTGATCAGTCTGGACAGCAACAAGCTGCATGAAGTTGCCTTTTTCAAATTCCCCATCTGGACGGAGTTAAAACATGGGATAAAATCAGATTCTGAGATATGCAGCCTGCTTCAACCTCAAATCTGAATCTGTCAGGCATTATAACTCTCACATTATAAAAGGAATAATTCTACATTTTTCCTTTCCATTTTTACATAAGAAGATATTGGTCTCATTTCTGTATGTTAAATATGAAGCTGGAGCCAAGTGGGGATTAACCTGTCGTGGCATCAAGATCTCTGTGTATCTCGTTTCTTGACAAACAGTTTATCCATCCATCCAGTGCTTCTGTGCAGCGTCTCTCACTGTAACACCGCTTGCCAGATACCTGTGAGCTCAGTTAATAGTCTCTGTACAGGCATGATGGTACCAAACCTGGTACTCAATTAGTTTGAAACTGTGGATGTGTATTTGATAACACTTTAAATGCACATTGGATAATCAAACTATATACAGAAAATGACAGGATATCAAAGAAAGATTTTTTTTTTTAAGCGTTAGTTGACAGTTACCTGCTGAGGACCCAAACACAAATATTAACCTTTGCTCAGCCAAACGAGAGAGAGGAATTACATCACAAAGTTCAAGAACTCAGTCTGTGTTTGCCCGCATAATTTGTTGAAAACAAGACTTTCTTTCTTTTCTATATTGAGTCAGGAGGAAGGACGGACAGAGTAGGAGTGAAGCTCCTGGAGGGATTTCATTCAGCAGGATTATCTGGTCCCTGTAAGCAGAGTGAGGAGGTCTTTACTACACTGTTGCTGGAAACAGCTGTTGTGCTTGCTCTAGAGCTTTCGAGCATATTAAACAGTCCTCATCTTTCCATGACTTCCATGGACTTTCCATGATTCTGAACACCCACACAGATGTGGTCAAAAGCTCCTGAACAAGTGAGTTAATTGACCTTGAGTTGAACTTGTTTCGTCAAAGTCTTATTTTGGCCGACAAAGATTCAAACAAAACTGAAAGTATTGGACTTACAGTAATGTGAAATGATGGGGAAAAAATTGCATAATCACATTCCAAAAGCTGCAATTCAAGGAAAACCTGTTGTGT
>JBBMOC010000020.1:3466667-3543881 GCA_037975185.1 Centropyge bicolor | reverse complement strand
GAGAGAGAGAGAGAGAGAGAGAGAGAGAGAGAGAGAGAGAGAGAGAGAGAGAGAGAATGTATGAAAGATCGTGTGAATGAGGTCATCTGAAGCCCAACAGCAATGTACAATAGTTCTGACAATAAAAGGTGAAAATGAAGGAAACTGGGACAAGGTCACTGGCAGAATCCCCACCAGACTCTACAGAAAGATAAGAGGTTTATTCTCCTAATGAAACTGTACATGCATGTTGGTGATTGATAATGGCTGACAAAGCCAGTTTAGCTGCTGGCATGTATTACTAATACCTGTCACAACAGCTCTGTCAGCCAACACACAGGGAGTGACCTCAGCCACGGGTTAAATCAAGGTTTTATGTATGTGCCAATGATAGAAAGTGAAAAAAGAGAAATATCATGAACTATGTGGGCGAGACAAATAAGCAGAAAGCAGAAATAACTAGAAGACACTTGAAAGAAAACATCGGTCATTCCCATCACTATGAAGAGTTGAAGTATATCTGAAGTTACAGCTGAATAAAAATAATTATCCGATGGCTGGAAACGTGGATTGAGCTCTTTTTCAAAAATCTAATCAGTTGTTCTTTGGCCCACGGCTGATCTGTCAGCCTAATTTCACAGAAGAATTTGTTCATGTTCATATCAGTTTTTCCTGCCAGAGGAGAAACAAACAAAGGCAAAAAATAGACCCTTTGATAGACAAAGTATCCAGAAATTAGCCCAGATGAAAGTACTGCTCTCCCTGCGTCTGCGGGGCAGGGAAGTGTGGTCGTAGAAAGGAGACTGTTTTATGCATGTTTGTTCAAAGATAAGAAGGGAAAGCTTGTTTATGTGAATAGCTGAAGTGGATATTTTGGTCATAGCGATGCTTCTCATCAGTGTACCCTTTACAGAAATAGATTATTTCCATCAATAGATTTGAACTTTTTTTTAGCCATGCTAGCGGTGATATCAGCCGGAACTCAGACTGAAACAATGTTTGGATGGTTGCTATGAACTTTATCACACTCATCTTCAACAACTTCTAATCAGTAAATGTTACCATGTTAACATTCAAAACTAAGATGGTAGATGTACATGATTGACTGTGCTTGATTTTAGCTGCAGTTATGTGTTTTATCATGAATCCATAACTTGTTAACACTTCAAATAAGTAGTTACACACACACACACACACACACACACACTCATTATTATTCTCCCTGAAGAGAGCTTGCTGTCACTGAGTTTTCCCTGTGTCCCCTGAAAAAAGGAAGCAGGGTAATGTACAGTGAGCATTTCAAGTGAGATTTCTGCTTGCGGAGGCCCAGGACCGCTAAAGCGTTTTCTGAACGTTTGGTTACGCCCTCTCTCCTCCTCTGTCTCTTGCCCCACATCCAGATGATCTCACTGGCTTTCAGCGGTCATTGTTAACGAGGGGAAGTCACTGGCTTGTGCTACGGGCTTGTAATGGACTCGCACTATTGTTGGCTTTGTTTAGGTGTTGACTGTTTTGGGGGCAGGTTTTCTCTTTCCACTGGGAGTTTCCCCTCATGGTCTACATTTAGAGCTCGGCTCCGAGGGGCTTTCTAGGGGTCATATGGGACCATTGCTATTAAGGCAGGTGTTTTTTCTGTTGATGAGCGTCAGAATTTGGCAGACGCCTCCAAACACACTCTCAGAGCACCGTTTGGCCTTGAGGGGATTTGGCTCAGAATGAGGGTTTACTTTTGTCCTTGTGTGTTTGTTTTAGTCTGTTCCTGTGCCAGGTGGTTGTGTTTATACAGACCGTTCACCATCAGATATCAAGATGGGAGGTTTGTTATGTGAGATAAACATTTTGGGATTTCTAGATAAAGAATCGTGATTGTGTTTCCGAACTCAGGAGCAGGTCAGCCAAGAGTTCAGCCTGTTATTAAGACCGAGGGTCAGGCTGCAAGTTTGTGAAGTGTTTTCTTATGAAGGATCATTCCCTTGAATTACAACCTGGCTCTTATTTGTAGCTGTAGGCATCATTCCTATCAGTGGTAATAACTTTATATCCATGAAGTGCATGTCTGGCACCAATGCCAAAATAAACAAAAAAGAAATAGGTCAGATGGCAAAAAAGCAACACAAAATCCAAACTTACTTGGAAGAAAAACGAAAATAAGAATACACAGATACATAAATATGTGTAGCATTTATGTTAATTCTTCTTCCTCTGACAATCATTCAGAATAATTGTGTGAAGAAACTTGACTGTAATATCAATTATAGCTGCAATGATTCGTTGATTGACCAAAACAAATGAATATGAAACTACTGTGAAAATCAGTTAATCGGTCATTTTTCAAGACAACATGCCAAACATTAGATAGTTTCAGCTTGTCTTGTTTCTCAAATTGGACCCTGTGGCATGTTTTCGGTCCCAGCACGGCATCAGTCGGAGCATTGGATGTGTCCCTGTATGTCTGTGGAATCTTATTTATCTCTAACGGGCTTTGTGAGGAATTCATTTACACTTGCACAACAGAGACAGAAGCATCATGAAGGCCAGAGACAGAAAAGTGTTTTGGTTTTTTTTTCCCCCTCGAAGATAAAAATTAATGCCAGCTGTGATTTAAAATTGCTGTGGTCAGAATTCAGCATGAGTTTTTGGGGGTTTTTTTCCAACCACTGTGGGTTTTTAAAAATTTCACGCCTTGTTGACACATTATATGACACATTTGTTTTTCATAAATCACTGTGGATATTTATAGATTATTAATAATTATCTAAACCAGTGCTGATGGATTTTTATCCAGGTTTATTTAAGGCAGATGAATGAGCCAAATGTTATTTAGTGCAAGAGAAGATCGGGCCTAAAATTACAAACCTTTTAAATGTAGAGATAAGTCATGTTATATCTTTTGACAATTTATCTTCCAAAGTACAGAGAAAGTGTGATTCCTTTTGGACAGTTAACATGTAAGTGTGGTAATGAAGAAAAGGCCATCATGTTCGATGTGTGGTTCACATCTAACTGACTGTTAAATTAATTTAAATTGCTATTTGAACAACAACATTGAATCCATTCATTCAACTGTAGAACAAATCATTCTCCACCGAGGCTCATGTGACTTGATTTTCCCTTTTCCTCTTTCTGGAAACTCGTTTCCTTTTCTCTGCCTCATCACTCTTTGCTGACACTTTTATTCGCCTCACATTCCTGCAGCCCACATGTACATTCATGGTCAGGATGGTGTAGGTGAATGTAGATCTGATAAGTGTGGAGGAGGCTGACTCGGGATGCCAGACATTTCTGTGGACCCTTTTCCCATTATCTGATTTTATTCAAACTCACACGAGGAGCCAAGAAACCCTCGACAGAACACGAATATCAGAGTTGAAAAACAGTTTTACTTTGTGTCAGACATTACTAAAGAGTGTGACTGTTAAGTTGTGTTAACAAGAATTGGCTAATAGTCCTTCTTCTAAGCTGTGTACCAGACCGGCCGTTCTGGCTGTGTGAAACTATGTACTCTGGATGTTTACACAGAAAATGACAATGCACTTTTCGGTAGTTAATTACTTAGTTGTCAGTTTTTTATTCGCCCAGATGTTAAAGCCACCACCCGCCTGGATATAACAAACATTTATGTTATTTTACTGTAAATACTTTCTGACCCAGTTTCTCTTTGTTGTTCCATCCAGGACATGTGGCGACTAGATTTAGACCAATCTCTGTTGGAGAGCAGCCAGTTAATAGAAAATTTGATGCCATCTGTTTCATTATTACATAGTTCATTACTGCACAGGGTAAATAGCTTTCATCATAAAGTCATTGGTGACTTTGTTTTAAATGTTTTTATTGTCTTGTGTTCAAAATGCAATGTTCCCAATCACCCAGTGTTTCCTGCTGGAACATTAGTGATTTTATGGGAGAAAGAATATGACATCCATTATAGATCACATAATGGGAGCCTTGAACTAAGCATATCAACAGGATGTTGAAGGTTCACATTGGAAGTTCCAGGCATACAGTAGTAATGAGTAATGAGTAATTAGCGTCATACTGGATCTACAGCCTCAGAGCCACAAGTCAACCTGTCCTTTGGGGTTTTATTAGCTCTATGTTTTATTAGACAAATGCAAAGTAGAAAATGGTAAAAAGCAAAGCACATTCCTTTTTCCACCAGTCCTGGTCATCAATGCACAATAGTATTTCTAAACTTATTCAACGTCAGTGACACATTGAACAGAACTAATACAAAAAAGTAGGTAAACAAATGTGAGCGCAAAAGAGGAAAGAAGAGAAAGGGGATAAAAGAGAAAAGTTACGTCTCATCAGATGACAGAGGAAGTTGAATTAGCTTAGCTGAGGATTGTCTTAATCCAAATTAATTAGGTTTTTGGGAATGACAAGATCACAGAAAAATGATATGAAGGTGGAGTCGGTGATTTCCAATGAAGCCACATTCTCCTGCGAACAAGTACAATTTGCTAAAGCCGTCTTCGGTCCATTATTTTTTTTGCCAAAATAAGAACTTTGTTGAACTAGGTCACTGCCTATCCTTAGTAGCCACTTCCAGCCTGTTTGTAACCAGGATGGTGCTGATCCGGTTGACTAAGCAATGATTCAGACCAAAAGAATGTGAGACAAACCTACATTTAAAAAAAGAAGAAAGTGGGATGGCTTCCTGTCCACATTTCAGAGGGAATTCCCTCTTATTGGACTTTTTCTTCTTATCGACTCTGTTTGTTAGAAAATGTAATTGTTCTGGGATCCAGTTCAAGACAGCGTGTCTGGTTGAGTTGGCAGAATCCGAGACTCGCTGTCTGCTGAAAAACTGCAACCCCTGATTGAATTTTAAACATCTTTCCACATTTTCTAGCACCTAAGGTATTTGAGCAAAGTGTCCACAGAGGTTTCATCTTTTCATTTGAGGCATGTAATGCAAATTAAAGGGTGGTTCAGACAAACATGTAGAAAGACGTTGAAGAGTCCCTCATCACCAGCTGCAAGTGTAAATTGCGTTCTTTAAATCTTCCAACTAAAGCTAAAGCTCTTTCTTGATTGAAGTGGTCTTTTGTCAGATACGAGATTCCTGGTTTGAAAACACTGCTTCCTGAGTTTCTGCTGATTGTTAACAGGCAACTGACGGTTTTTAGTTCTTGCGTGTTTCTGCTTGTTTCGACTCTCTGATGTTGGATATTTTGGTATTTTAGCACATTATCAGCTCCATTCTTTCTATTTAAGTGTTTCGGCCCTTGATGTGACACCGTATCCTTCTATTTAAAGTATTGATCGGTTAGTGTTTTGTTCAAGTAGTAGGCCCGAATTTGGTTAGCATGGCAACGCTCGTCCTCGTAGGAACAGGGATGAATAGGAGCATTATGGTGGGAATTGACTCGGCGGATGGAGCGAGGCGCTGCCCTTGAGCGCTGCATTTTTCAGAGCTTGGAGTGATAGCAGAGTGGCCTCTGTGGTTTGGCTGATAAGCACCTCTCCTACTGTTAAGGCCCTCGACTGCAGCTGTGCCTCAGCCATTATACTGTACAGGATTTACAACAGTCCAGGGATTTGTCCTTTCTCCTCCCCCCATTTATCTGTCACACACACCCTCCCTCTGTAACACACTCTGTAAGGATCTCCACCAGAAGTTCAGGTTCTGTGTTCGCTTCCGTCTTCATTGTTCGGATCATAGTGGAAAAGTTTACTTTTACTTTTGTAGTTTTTGTGACATGACTCTCTGGTACCTTGTTAGGGCTGCAACTAAATATTGTTTTCATTATCCATTGATCTGCAGATTATTTTCACAATTAATTGATTGATAGTATTTAAAATTTCAAGCATTTGTGCAAAACGCTTACATTTTCAGTGTCATCAAATTGCTTCCTTTTTTAATAAACAACCCCAAACTTTCATTTACGATCATAAATTACCAAGAAAGTAGCAAAGCCTGGGAAAAGAAGCTGGAACCAGCAAATGTTTGAAATTTTTGTTTGAGAAATGACTGAAACGATTAATCAAACACATATTGTTGCTTGTCAAGCTTGTGGATCTCATATGTTTTGAGGTTCTTCTTAAGGGTTGTTGAGATGATAATCTTACTTTCCCCACTAACTGATGGATTATACATGTTGAAAACCAGACCCTGAGTAAGACAAGTTAGTCGAAACCTAATGAGGAATAAAACATGTTGGAGAACAGTTTCTACTCAAAAAGACTTGGAGTGAATTGTTTTCCTGCTAGTTGGAATTTTTTATATACGATTTCACATCATTTTGTTGAGTGACTGACCTTAAACAATGTGACACTCTTTGCCTTGATGCTTAAATTCATATCTTTAACCTCTGTGTCACGTCTAAAACATGAAACTGACATCCAGTGCAGGAACAGTAGTAGTGCTTCAAGATACTGTTTCCCTCATTACACTGGTTTTCCAAGCGAACAGCCATCCTCTTTAGGAGTTTGTCTCCATGGTATCAAAGACACAACAGAGGGACTTGGCGTTGACTGAGATGTAACCGAATACGTCCTGACCAAAAAAGCAGGCAGTGAAGCAGAGAGCCACACTGAGCCTTGGAAATGCACTCTGATGACTAATGCTCCCAGGATGCACTACATGGGGCCGTGACGGATGACTGTGGCATGCCAGATTACATGTCGTCCCTCCACCGAGGCCTCGGCTTTAATGATTCACGCTGCTGTATTCTCTCCCTGTTATTTAGATTGGATGTGTTCGACAGCCTCGGCGCTCAGACTGTCGAGGTTTATCTTTCACCAGCAACGCAACAGCTCGTGCTGTCGTGTGATAAAGTGTTCTGTGTCACATTTAGTTGTGCTAGTTGTACAAATTGTTTTCATAAAGCTTGAATGAGATGTTGTACTTCTGGAAGTGATAGCAGGCGGATTAAATCCTCTGGGCTATTAGGTTTTTAGCCGTTACTATTAGGTTTTATGTTTTTGGGTTTTAGTATTAACATTGACCAGAAGCTCTCTATTTGTAAACATAAGAAATTATAGTAATATATATAATATTTCCTCAGTCCATATTCCAATAAAAAGAAGACAAATTCAGTTTTATATTTTGTAGCTCATAATTTTTTTCTCAAAAAAGAATTGAACAAATTGAAGCTTTTTGGTATCTTTTCATAATAAAAGTACAGAAAACATAGTAGGGTATGGTCCAAGGCCTTTCAAAATCAATATGACAGTATCGAGGTCTTTGACCTCTTCCCGGCTGATACTGCGGCTGGTTTCTGTTTGGTGTTCACAGACCGCTGATGTTGTCTGTTTTCACTGCTCACTCAGTCTTTTCTGCAGAGGCCTTGAAAATGAAATGTCTATTTTAAATACCCAACTTTTTTCAGTACCTTTTTTCCTGCCCTCATGTTCATACTGATCCCAAAACATAGAATGACAACATTGAAAAGAATATTTGATCATATCATAAAATCTGCAGTATATGCACATATTTACATCTAAAGCTATTAAGCTATCATGCATCACATCAGACAAAACTATACATGTGTTAAACAAAAACTTTAGCTACTTATTGAAAATGTGTGTTTGGCATTTATATTTCATGCTTATATGCATACTGCTTTTTGGATAAAATATATTTATTGTATTGATAAACATTCATATATTTTTTATGCAGTGATACATAGTCTTTATAGAATGTATTGTATGTGTGTGGTAGCAGCTCTTTCACACACAAGAGTTTTGTAAAATGACAGCATGACATCTGTGGTAAAATGCTACAGAATCCAAATATGTTCAGTTTATGGTGCTATAAAACAGGAAAGCAGAACATACTCAGATTTGATATCTGTGAGTCCACTAATAGATTCATGAACCACCTCTGTCTTTTAAAGTTAATGATAAAGACAGAGATTTTTTTTTCTTAAGCTGTCAGGAATTACTCGTCTCACTTTGCTAACCAGCTGGTTTTAAACTAGATTTTAGTTTTGTAGTCCATTGATTAATTTCTCTTAGGTAATATTTAGCAATGCTGATGTGTGTTACATAAATGATTGTCGTTGACAGCTGTGATGATGAATGAAATTATCTCTGTCAACATCACTGTCGTCTTTTGTGCGGTTTGTTGCATTTTTGTTTTTCATGTTCAGAGGAAAACAACAAAATGCTGTGACGGCGACATGAAACAACCTACAGAGCTCTCATTCATGCAACAAGCGGCTTGTGTTAATTCCCTGTTTGGTATATACAGGCTGCAGCTTGTATTGTAGTGCCAGTTATCCAGTAAGCTCTGTTTAGTAACAAGCTATTGTTTGTTTGTGCACGGCCACGCACATGATTCACAGAGTATGACTCACAGAGAGACAGGCCAAAAAAGAAGAGAGCAGGGTCACACAGATGGTCATAATTAAAGGGTTTCATCCTGAAATGAGATGTCGGGACATTTTTAACTCGGCGTTCCGCATGGTAACGGTGGCATCTTTTCTCTGCCTTCAACTCCCTCTAATCTGCTCAAAGCACATATTGGAAGAGCTTGTTCCGACATGAAAAGTCCAACATGTATTGCAGCGCAAAATTTAAGGATGTAACTGCTCTTAATGTGGAGGAAAAGACGATATCTGAGGTTGCTGTTTGGAGTCAACTGTCTAATTTTCAGTCTTTGTCTCGTAGAGCTCGACGCAGGAGATCGGCGAGGAGGCCGAGGAGGACGCCGTCTTCACCATCACGCTGAGGAAGGTGCAGCTTCACCAGTCGGCCAGTAAGGGGCAGCGATGGCTGGGTGTGGAGACGGACTCGGCCCTGAGCCTCTACGAGACCTGCAAGGTGCGGACCATCAAGGCCGGCACGCTGGAGCGGCTGGTGGAGTACATGGTGTCGGCGTTCAGGGGCAAGGACTCCACCTACGTCACCATCTTCCTCTGCACCTACCGCTCCTTTGCCACCACCAAGCAGGTGCTGGATCTCCTGCTCAACAGGTAGAGTGATGACACACCTGCGTTGTACACCAGTGGCCTTAAAGCCTGGGGGAGGAATCTCAGGTGCAGCAAGATGATTAAAGGAGGAAGAAATCTAAAACTTATTTAGGTTTATGTTTTTCAGTCTTGACTCTGGTTTTACCTCTTCAGCACAAGCCAGAAAAGATTGGCCTGTGTTTTCTTTACCTTTCAGATAGACCTGTTGCTAGTGCTTATTTACTAACAGTTATTGAAAATGAGCAAAAATGACTTGGTAAAAGGACAAACTTAACATCATCCCCAACCTTCCACATGTAGAAATATGTAGCACCAGTTCCTCAACTGTTAATTCCTGCTTCTGTAAATGTATAACACAGAGAGAAGGGGAAGTTTTGAACAGCAAGACTGCTCGTAAAGTCAACGTTTTTCTTGTCGTTTTCTCCAGATACGTTCACAGTAAAGCCTCATGTTAAAGAAATTCTAATGTATTTTGCATGTGAGGAGAAACATTTCATTTAATATGTTACAGTCAGGTAAATTTATCTATTCGCTAATGTCAATTTTTGCTCTTCAATGTTCTTGCCTTTTTTTAATTTACTCCCTGTTGTACATAAGCTGTAGTTTCATTTTCATTCTTTATTTTTGTTGTTTATAGTTGTTATTATACATGGTAAAGGCTGTACTGTAGTTACTGATGTGCAACATTCAAACTTGGCCCCTCCTCCCAAACTTAATGGAGTTTACAGGCAGACACTGAAATGCCATTAGGAAAATCCTGCATTGTACCATTACGTTAAATATATTTTTATTAATAAAGTAAAATCCAGTATGTTGACACCAGCTGACAGCCAAACTAGATTTTAACTGCAAACAGATTGGTTGTACACCTGCTATTTAGGAGCTGTAATTTAGTCTGTTGTTTTTTTTCATTCATGTCTAACATCTACTAAAGGAACATCTTTTCTTACAAAATGAATGAAAGCAAAAACCACACAGGCTCCTATTTTATTACAGAGTTTGAGTTTTTTCTTCTAATCAGAATTTTGAATGTTTTTATTTGCTTGGTTGCACAGGACTGAACTCGTGTTTCTTCTTTAGGTATGCAAAGCTCCAAAACGTCCCCGCAGCCACAGCACACAGAGTCTGCCAGGACGACTGCACGGAGCTGAGAAAGTGAGTGTGCTGCGACCTTCAGTGTCGAGCTGCCAACATTAATCACCGAGTACATTCACAGCACCGAGCCTCGTCCCACTCCCCCCCGGATTAAAGGGATATCGGCAGAGTTTGAAGTTGAAGCAGAGGGTTATTTTTCTTTGCTAGACGTGTGTCAGACTCGGGGAAGGGGGTTTCTGCAGGAGTTTGATAAAACACAGTTCCTGAACAGATAACGACACGATAAGAAAAATCACAGGAAATAAACCATTAAGCTTTTACCTTTGTAGCTTCAGTTTTACCACAACAGATCTTTAGCATTCACAGTATTGCTTGTTAAAAATGAAGGGAATAGCCATCATCATTTAAACTTCAGGTAAATGTGCTCCTTTGAAAATTTTCTTTATCCTATTAAATAGGTGGTTAAAATGCCTCAGTGAAATCCATGAACACTTCAATACTAACAGAATTGTTGCATGTGAGCACAACATTTAACTTTTAATATTTTGATATGAGGAAAACAGTACAGGTGCTCATTCAGGTGTAAAATGTTAATTCACACATGACTTGTTAGCTTTGTTAGTTGCTCATGAAAATCAAGAGACCAGCTTGAGGTTGGTGTCAAAGTCGCCTTCGATGGCATTTAATTCTTTTTTTGAAGGACTAATTTAACATGCTGAGAAATGTGATGAACTACAGTATATTTTAGACAACATCAGGCTGACTGTTTCCTCTAAAATAAACTAGGCTCACCATGTCCTGACTCCAGCTTTTTACTTACAGCACAGACATGACGCTGAAATAGATTTTATCATCTCATTACATGAAAGCATGCAAATAACCGTGTTTCCCAAAGTGAAATTTCTTAAGGTTAGCTTTCTTCACTCAAAGAATGTATTTCGCATTTACTCTATATTTAGATGCTCCAGTTTCCTCTTACAGCCTAAAGTCATCTACGTCCAACACAAGTGACTCTAAATCGCCCATAGGTGTGAATGTGAGCATGAATGATTGTCTGTCTCTCTGTGTCAGTGCTGTGATTGACTGGTGACCTGTCTAGCTTGTACCCTGCCTCTCACCCAATGTCAGCTTGGATTGGCTCCATCCCCCTGTGACACTTAAGGACAAACAGGAATAGCTAATGGATGGATTTATATTTAGCCCAGCATTTTTCAGCGACTGCATCGTTAAAATCAACTTAAAATAATCACTCAGATGCAACATTTGTGTTTATTTTAGAATTTATATCATGACATTTTTTTATTTGTGTGTTGCAGCACTGTTTCATCCATCCTGGGCGCGTGGCTGGACCAGTACTCTGAGGACTTCTGGAGCCCTCCCAACTACGACTGTCTGCACCAGCTTCTGTCCTACCTGCACCGCCACTTCCCCGGCTCGGACTTGGAGCGCCGCGCCCGCAACCTGCTGGCACACTTCCACCGCCGACAGCAGTGTGAGCCTGATCCTGATGGTATGAAGGCAGGACAGGAGAGGGACCACAGGGCAGGGACTCCAGGAGAAGGGGGTCCCATCCAGTAGAAACTAGTTGTGGTCAAGATATACTTTGTAGAGGGATGCTGGATTTGCTTTGTTGAAAACTGGGTTTTGAAAAAGTCTTAAAATTCTTTTATTTGGCAAATGCCAATCATTTGAGCTCATGTACAACAACACATTTCATGTAGCTCCAGACACAATGTCAGCTCATGTGTTCTAATACTGTAAAGAACAGTTTGGTTATACAAGTGATATGGGCTAGTTGACAGTCACTATCAGCACACACGAGTTTGAGCACAGGATGAAATTGTAAAATCCTGTTTGGAGAGACGCCAAGGTCAAAGACAGGATGAGAAGTGCAGGAACTGTGTTTAGGTTGGGCTCAGGTTGATGCACTGTTGTAAATAAATGTGTTTGTTGCCTCTTCAGGGGAACACATCGGCTGCCCTTTTGCTACGCAGGAAGAGAGCGGCTTTGAGGACGAGCTTCCTGCTTTTAGTTTCCTGTCGTTTGACCCCATCATGGTGGCGGAGCAGTTCACACTCATGGATGCGGTGAGCATGTTTCCCTTTCCCATATGATGTTGATGTAGTCTTTCAACCCCTGTTCAGTTTTACACTAGAATTTGCCATTCAAATCATTTAAAGGTTTTAAGTTTTAGGTTCAACTTGTGATCATATTTATTATTAGTTAATCTGCCAGCTGGATATTTGATTAATTGTTTAGTTATAAAATGTCAGAAAATAGTGAAAAAATGCTCTTATGTTATATAAGATATGTAATTTTACATTAACCAATTGGTGCTTGAAAAAAATTACTAGAATTATGAATCAATTATCAAAATAATTACATATTTGCATGTTTTCCTGTAAGAGGATGCCGATGCTTTTCCATGTTTTAGAGTGTTAGTCGTCAAAATGCAGTACTTAAACACTCATTATTGATGATGTTTTATTAATATTTCGCATCTCTTTGTTCCTCTCGATGTCCAGGATCTGTTTAAGAAGGTTGTGCCCTACCACTGCCTGGGGGGGATCTGGTCCCAGCGGGATAAGAAGGGGAAGGAGCATCTGGCTCCCACCATCAGAGCCACTGTGGCCCAGTTCAACTCTGTCACCAACTGTGTCATCACCACCTGCCTGAGCAACCCGACACTGAAGCCCAACCAGAGAGCCAGGCTGCTGGAGAGGTGGATAGATGTGGCCCGGGTGAGCAACCACTGCCTGCTTTACTTATTGGCACTTAGAAACATTTTAAGGGATGCAGAGTATTGTTTCTGTTTCTGACTGGACGGTTGTTCCTGCTGCGTTCAGGAGTGTCGGATCCTGAAGAACTTCTCCTCGTTGCGAGCCATCCTCTCCGCCCTGCAGTGCAATGCCATCCATCGCCTGAAGAGGACCTGGGAGGAAGTGTCACGGTTGGTTTTCAGTCTTTGGTTACCAGCAGTCCATATGTGATGTTGCATATATGTCATAATTTGATGATTTTTCACGTGCTGACTTCCATTTCTGCTCACAGGGAGAGTTTCCGCACCTTCCGCGAGCTGTCTGAGATCTTCTCAGACGACAACAACTACTCCCTCAGTCGAGAGCTGCTGGTGAAGGTGGGTTATAGCTTCTCGACAGCACATGCAGAAATGCTCAACCCACAACCAGCACATATGGCCTCTTAATAGTGACTGTAAATATAAAATATATCAAACTTATGTTGTTGCTTGTTAAAACTTAAAACGTTTTTTAAGCAAATATTCTCAATATATCACAATGTACAGTGTATTACTTTTATCATCTACATTTACATACAGTATGCTGTGATTATAGGCAGAAAAAGAGTAGAAGAAGAACAGCGTAGACACGGAAGGTTTGTCTGTAATCAGGCCTTATTAGTCAGACAAATCAATCCATCAATCTGTGTGAGTTATATAACGCCTGTGCATGGCAGCTGAGCAGATGGCAGCAGGATGTATAGCTTGGTAACCTGTCCCATCTGTGGACGTCCTCACGTCTGTCTCATAGCAGCTGCAGAGGAACATCCACAGAAACATCCTGCAGGCCAGAACACCTTGTACCATGTTCTTGGATCCCAGTGTCTATATATTCCTCCTGGTGTCCTGGGTGGGCTCTGTACAGCTGACAGACTGCTGCCATCATTAACCTGATTTATTGAGTTTAATGCAGAGAGATGTTAACACCTTTTGAGTGTTTTGCAGCTCGTACAGACACATTTGGTACGAGGACAGCAAGAGCCGACACACAGAGGAAACATGACTGAACAGGAAATGAGATGGCACATCTACATGTTTCAGATACTGCTGTTGTCATAACAAGTGAAAACCATGACAAGTGAAATTTTGCTTGTTTTGACAACAGCACTTGCAACATTAGTGCCAATATTAAACAGGCTTTAATACGCACATGTCCAATTGCCACAACTAAAAGGATTGTACTTCTTCTCAGTCATAACTCATTTCAAATCAAATCAAATCTGAACACACAGACATGATATACATATTTTTACATTTAGCATGACTTACTCTTTCTGAGAATATTAGGTCACCTGTGCAAATAAAACACAAATAAACACCTATAAATCATGTAGCTCCAAGTAATCCAGAGATATTTGTCTTTTCATTGAAGTGTGCACAAGAACTGCTAATGGCTAATTTAGCATACATTAAATGGTGACAATTTTCCAAAATGTAAACAAACATTAGCTTACGCAAATGTTTACTTAAATATCACTTTGTCGCCCACAGTGGTAACAATATGCTTCCTGCTCCAAACCCCCAACATATGGGAGCCAGAAATAATGATCATATTATTAATAATGATAATAGGAGTTACTGTATTTATAGTCACTCTGTCTGTTTATTAGTATATCGGAAGACAGGTTATCACAAGAAATATAAATATTCGGATATGTAATTATTTATACCATAATTGAGGATTTTACCTACACCACCCACCCCTAACAACTGATGCTCAGCAAAGATGAAACCAACAATATGTTGGTCTATCTTTCTGACTTCCTGTCTGTGGCTCTCAGCCACAAGCCCATTTGGTCCTACTGAAGACATGCATTTTTTAAAATGGGTCACAAATATATAGTCTCATTTATTTAAAAAGTCTCCATAATTTGCTATAACAGCTGGGAACTGTGGTTTTTAACAAATGGAGAATATTGCAAATTTGTGGGGCACAGACAGCAGCAGATTAATTAATTAACAATTTGTGTGTGTGTGTGTGTGTGTGTGTGTGTGTGTGTGTGTGTTCATGGTGATGTCAGTCAGTCCAGCACTGATGTTTTTAATAGGATTAGGGCAACAAGGGAGCTCTATGGCACAGAGGAAAAAGATCTATCAGGCTTTGAATATGCACAATACTTAATTGTAGGATTTGTTTTTTGTAGGTTTTGTTCTTTTCATGGGATTTGTTGACTTTGAGAAAAGTACAGAATAGACGTATACTTATTCTTGAGAGAAGAATGAGGTTTAAATTTCTGAAAAAAACTGAACAAACTGTATTGACAGGTGTATTGTACACAGATGCTACTTAACGATGAACACCAGAAGTTGATGTTTCTTCACATTCACACAAACATCTTTTCAGCGTGTCAAAATCAAGACTGATGGTGAACGTGTTATCACCTATTTATAAGCCTGAGTAGTTTGCTGATGTAACGGCGATCTTGCTCTGAGGGAATCCCCGCTGACGTCAAAGGGAGGGGGAAACCTTTGGCAGGTGTAGATAACAGCCTGTGTAAGAGATCACCTCGGGGCGTTGCCTCGGTCTTGCTATATCTGCTCAGGCCAGGCTGCGTTCACTTGACTCAGTCAGCTCAAGTTACACAGGCTGCAGAAGGCCTCTGAGCGTTACATCACTCTGAGGAATGTAACTAGGAAAACCACTTTTTGTCTGAGGTTACAGTGACAGGGTTTTTTCTCTGCCTCTGAATGTGTTTTGAAGAACAGTCAGCATGAAAATATGGTCACATTCATGTTCATGCTTTGTAATTATAGAAATGACTTTTTACACATCTGCAAACTAAAGTAACATTCTGGGAATTCTACTTTCATGCACTGTCAGGGCCAAAGATATTTATGTTTAATACTCTGGTTAAAAGTGTGCTAGAATTCACTCTTGTAGCTTTTGGAAGTGTTCCAGACTGAGTTCAACAAAACATCCACGAAGGGAGGTTCCCACTTGGTAACCCCCGAGACCTGAACGCTCTAAGATCCAGGCCAGCTGCATGTTGCTCATACTGCTCATGTCAGTCTAAGATAGATTCATTGTAGTGTTCACTGACTTGGATGGAAAATGATAAGATAAACATGCTGTTACTCCTTTATTGATGTTCTTAGTTTGATGTATTTGGGTTGCTTGCAGCTAATAAATCTCTGTGTGTGAAATGTGGGGGAATTTTACATGGAGCCTGAAGAGTTTATTTCTTGGTGTATGTAACATAGACGTGCTGTTTGTTATTCTGCAGGAGGGCACGTCCAAGTTCGCCACTTTGGAAATCAATCCCAAACGAGCTCAGAGGAGACACCAGCAGCAGAGAGACCTGGTGAGTCCGAACTAAAACAACAGAGGGAATTGTTTTTTAAACCGTCAATTTATTTATGAAAGACTTGTTTCATCACAGTGCTTCTGCTGCATATTGTTACACTCACACATACTGTCCTGGCTGAGCGATGAGCAGCATCAATTCTGTGCCAACAGCCCCACTTTGTGGCGAATGAGGGTACTGCATCCATCCAGTCTGAGGAGAAAGAGACTTGCCTACAAAACATGACTCTTGTCTGATGCATCTCTGTGTCTCTCTAACTTGAATAATCGTGCTTTGAAGAAAGTGTTTTTCTTTTTTACAACATCTAAATTGAAAAGAAGAGTTGTTCTCTTGCTCAGCCTCCATGTTCCTTCTGTCCCTCTGTGAGCAGGGAGTGATGCAGGGGACGATTCCGTACCTGGGGACCTTCCTGACGGATCTGGTGATGATGGACACTGCCATGAAGGATTACACAGAGGTCAGAAACCTGATACGTGTTTTTACTGTCATAAGCTTTTGGGTTGTTTTAATCCTCTTTGGCAGGTTTTTATGCATTTCACCTCACTTTCTTTGGGTTCTTTTTTAGGGTGGTCTGATCAACTTCGAGAAGAGAAGAAAGGTGAACTATTTGATTGTAATAAAAAATAGATTCAAAATTGATTTAAAAACATCTTTGCAGGTTTGATTAAAAGAAAAAAGCAAAATGATTTGTAAAAATCTTTCAGCTCAGAAAAGATAAAAACAAATCTCACTGTTAAATCCTTTTCTTGTACCTTATATCCTGCTCTGCTCTCTACCTGCAGGAGTTTGAGGTGATCGCTCAGATCAAACTGCTCCAGTTGGCCTCCAACAACTACAGTTTCACTCAGGACAGCCACTTCAGAGAGTGGTTTGCAGGCGTGGAGAAACTCAGCGAGGCAGAGAGGTTAGTCGTCCACTTATAGTGTTTTACTCTCTCTGTCGCAATGATGGATGTCCCCTCGAGCGATCAGAAAATCAAATTAGGACCAGATAAAGTCACTCAGACTCTCATCCAGTCACTGCTGGATGTTTTCCTTTGAGAGTATTTTTCACAGGTCGAACTTTTACAACCAGAATTAGGACCATCTGCATCACATCACAGAAGAAATAAGAATTTAAAAACTGAAGAATCACAGCTCAGCTACAGGCAACCTCTAAAGTTCACCCTCCTCTATCTCCAGGGGTGGACAGTTACACAGTAAATAATGCTCCTGCTACACTATATTTATTTTAAAGCTTTAGTTAATCTGCAGATTCAGATTATTAGTACAAAATGTAATCAACAGTAGATGATGATATATTTTTACAGATTAAGCTACTCAGCAGTATATGAACTACTTCAAATTAGCCCCATCGTTACCAGCTGAAAATGGGTCATTCTGCATAATGCATCCTTTAACTTGTGCTATTTTAACTATGTTTTGATGCTAATATCTTTCTACTCAATGGCACTCAAGTAAAAATTTTAATGCAGGGCTTGTACTTGTATGTAGAGTATTTCTACACTGTAATATTGCTACTTTTACTTAAGCAAAAGTTTGACTACTTCCATCACTGTCCATCTCTCTCTGTATAGTTTATCGTCCTTGTTGCCCTCATCTTTCCATCCACCATCTTACCTAATGCAATGCTTTTCATTGCCTTTTCAAATTACTGCATCAATTAGCAAACGATTATTCTGGTTTATTTCTGTTCCAGTCCTTCAGTATGTGCTCCACTGTGGCTGCTAAGGCTAAAGCATTAGTGTGTGTTGGTGGAAATTGTCATTGCAGTATGTGTAGGTTATAAAGTTGTTGTCAGTTTCAACATGACAAAGTGTATTTTAAACTGCTCGAAATACATTTGTTATATGTATAAATATGAATAAAAAATGACTCATTCATACTGATATTAACACAGCAGATTTTTTATTTGCCCTCATTAAAGTGTAAATAATTAAAGAGCAGATTCAGATTCAGTTTGGGTCCTACCAGAGGAAGCTGATTACCCAGCACTCAGGCTTGTGTTCTGTTTACTGACACATCAGTGCAGGGTGCCTGGGTACTGAATTGGCGGGATGGCTGTGAACAACACGGCTGTCCTGTCTCATCCTTGAGATGTGTTCAGATTAACATTGTCATGTGTCCTGACTTCCTGCTCCTGCAGCTACAATCTGTCCTGTGAGATCGAGCCTCTGTCGGAGTCGGCCAGCAACACGCTCAGAGCCAAGAAGAACGGAGGGATCATGAAACGTTGGAGCGAGTAAGTGACAGTGTTGATCAGAACTGATTGATGCAGAATGTGCTGTTGAGAGAGAGAGAGACAATCATTTTATTACACATAAGATGTGTCGGCATGTGTTATAACTCACATTATAACCATGACAGTCATCCACACACCTTCAGGATAGCTCTTCTCTTGTATCATGACACCCCTGTTATTATGTTGTGTCCAGTCGGCAGCTGACGGAGGCCGGCTGCAGCAGCGGCGCAGGCTCTCATTCCAAGTCCTTCGACCACTCGCACTACAGACCGTACCAAGGAGGCGGGGGGGACAGCGGCGATGCCCTCAGTGTCACATCTGTCAGCTCCAGTGGTTCAGACCTGGAGGACGTGAACGCCAGCTTCCTGTCCGATTCTCCGGAGGGACACGAGAGAAAGGTAAGAAGAAAGACAGGATAGAGAAGTCACTGCAAAACATCAACAGGACTGATGATTCTGTGGCAGGAAAATTACTGGATCACTCTTTGATTCATTGAACTGTGTATATAAAGGTAACACTTGTATTTTCCACCTCCGCTGATGTTGTCTACTTATCCTGGTTGCTTCGTTCCACAATTAATCTGTGTGGTTAAATGTGGCTACTGACGTCATGTCCTGGCAGCAAATTGTATTCTTATGTTGCACGTTTGCCTGTGTGGCTGTTTGTTGATTCTACCCCTCTCTTTCTAGACGTCAACTCCTTCAGTGAAACTAACTGTCTCTGCTTTGGGGAGAGAAGCTCCTGCAGCAGATACAACATCAACGGTAACAACTTTTTCTTGTTTATATACAAGGTGTACAGTTGCAATTATCCCAACACTTGCATTTGAATCTTTCATGTTTGCAAGTTAAAGTTAAGCATGTTAATGAGGGATGAGTATTGGTGCTTCTGAAATCTTTAATTAATCACGAACAAATTATGACATGGTTCTGATAAACCATTTTGCATCAAGCCAAAATACTAAACATTACCCCCACAGTAGTGTTTCATGTCCATAAAGAGGGAGATCAAATAAAGAATAAACAAAAGTAGCAATAGATGCTGAGAGACCTTTAGCAGCATGAAAACCACTAGAACCCTTTATTTATGTAAGCTGATACATATATAAGATAAGATATATAAGATCGCTTTAAGCTAAGAGGTAACAGATAATGAAAATAGTTCCAAATGTAAACTTCATCTTTCTTTCTCCTCTCCACCTCCTCTGCTCTCCTGTCGTCCTCAGTTCTGGGAGTGCACGTCTCTGTCGTCTCTGGACACCTCTGGCACGGGCTCCAGCTCCGGTTCGGCCTCTGGCTCCAGCAGCGCTTCTTCGTCCTCGGTGTCCTGCTCCACCCCGCTGTCTGCCTCCCGCTCACACAAACGCTCAGTGTCGGCGGTGTCCAACTACTCGACTCTGTCGCTGCCGCTGTACAACCAGCAGGTGGACGACTGCTGCATCATCAGGGTCAGCCTGGACGTGGAGAACGGCAACATGTACAAGAGCATCCTGGTGAGTTCAATTCCTTAAAACTTTTTTGGTTTTAATATTTTAGAAACAGTGAACATTAAAAAAAAAATCACTATCTCTGTTATCAGCTACAACAATCTGCTAAATCTCATGTCAGTCAGAAACAACATTTATTTTACAATTTATCACAGTGAGAACAGACTTTGTGTTTGTGTAGATTACAGATAGTTTGACTCTGGCAAAGATACAAGGTTTTCATGTTTTTGTTCGTTGGTTCAGGTGACGAGTCAAGACAAGACTCCAGCTGTCATCAGGAAGGCGATGATTAAACACAATCTGGAGCGGGAGAAGACTGAGGACTACGAGCTAATGCAGAAAATCTCTGAGGACAAAGGTAAAAACTGCACACACACACATTGTGATTCTCTAAACAAAGATGTGACTGAAGGTCTGCAGACAACTGGCACAGTTGGAGAGAAAGTTCTTTATAAATTACATTTGAAAATAACCAATAATTTTAATAGTCTTTTGAACGCAAATCGTCTATCAGATTTGTTTGTTTACTGACGACGTGTTGCTTCTTGTCCCTCTCATCTTGTCGTGTAGAGCTTCGGATTCCGGACAATGCCAACGTTTTCTACGCCATGAACTCCACTGCCAACTACGACTTTGTGCTGAAGAAGCGCGGCTTGGCCCGGCCAGTTCGGGCCAAGAACGTGGCCAGTTCGACGCTGCCTCGCATGAAACAGAAGGGACTGAAAATTGCTAAGGGGATTTTCTGAGGAGAAACGCGCCACTTCCTGCCTCCCCTCCACCCTCTTAACCCTCTCTGGTCTCCACTCCTCAGAAGACACATTTCTGTTCGCGTCTGTTGGAGGCAAACTAACCTGAAGTATCCTGAAGTTTTGCTTTGGACAAAGACTGAGATGCCAGAGGAGATGAGATAAATGACCAAGCAAGCTTTCTGTGGATTAGCAGAAAGCAGAGGAGCACCTTAGCACTTAGTAACAGCTGTCATCAGGACCCTCCGAGAAGGCTGAAAGGCTGAAAGGTTTGTCGCAGGGAACACCCAGACAGAGGCTGTTTCCAGGACACGTTTGTTGGAAAAACACACAGCTGGTGTGCAGCAGGCCGACTGCTCGGTGGCTGGACTGGTCAAACGCTCCACCAGCCTCCACTCGATGTGAAATATCACGTAACTGGTCGACTTTTGGAAAAATAGGTCCACTTCATTTTCCTAGTCCATGACTTTTTGTTTACGTTTGTTTAAGTGTTTACATCGTAACATTCACTCGTTCAGCTCTTGAAGATTTTTGTTCAAGCCTCTTGTCCACGAGAGGATTTTTGCACCTTCGATGAAACATTTTTTTTTATGAAATCCCAGACTCCCTCAGCAGCCTTCATCCCTGTATGTGACTCTTCAGTCTTCATGCACGCGCCCTCCTGGCATGGAGTGTACATAAACGAACAATACGAAGCCGTGGCGAGTAAACACAGAGTTGTTTAACAGCTGGGCATTCGAATGTGTTTCTATTTTTTCAGGGAACTTTTGTTGTGAGTGTACCGCCGCCTTTACCGTCTCGCCCCGGGGTTCCTGATGTCAACAGTGTTTCTGGGACTGCAGCACTGAACATTTCGCTCTCCGCTCTCAGACGCTGGGACTCGGTTCAGCATCATAACACCAGCGAAGCTGATATGGAGGGACCTGAACTCTTTTAACTTTTGAACGCTGCCATGCTACAAAAAAAAAACAGAAAAGTCAAGGAGGATGAAATGGAGACATGGTGTCAAAATCCAGTGGGCACAGCCATGAATCACATGCCACTCTTTTCTTTTTTTAATGAATGAATAGTAACCACTACACCGTGAAGGATGTGGCAGTCCTTTGATCGCACTTGACTGGGACAGAAAACCGAGGGAAGAACAAGAGAGCGAAAAACAAAAAAACTGAGTGTATATATCAATTAACACCAACTGTGCAGTATATTCTTTTGAGACGGACCATGAGATTTTGTTAATAGACTCATCACGATATCAACACTTTTTTTCATTTTGCTTTGTACATTCTTTTGCATCTCTCTGCTCTGATATGGTGCTGCTAATTATCTTTCTGAAGAGGTTGTACGAGCTGCACTTTCTCTTCTTCCTGATTGCCGGCCGCCATGTTTGAAGACATCAAACAGAAAGAAACAACTTTTCTTACCTGCTGAGTGAGACGTTTTAATGGGCTTCCAAAAAACAGGGTGAAACCTCCTCTAAAGGTTTTTTGTTAGAAATATTTGATATAATTAAATTTGACCAAAATAATTGCAAAAAAGTTGAAGTATGCAGTGTTTGTTAAACATTTATTCTTTGGAAGAAGCCTCTGAAACAACATCTTAAACATCTAAGAGACTAAAAACTGACTACTCAATCTTATGTATCAAATGTACTATTTTATATTATGAAAATCCAGGTGTCTTTCTGGCCAAAGAACAATATTCCAAATTTCCTGTAACAGTATACTGTTATTTTGGTTTAACCCATATTATTGGATGGTAAGAAGCGATAGACTGTGGTTTCTTCCAACATGGCGGATCATCCTTCATATCCATTCGTAACCACTTTCCAAATGTGCCATGACAGGCTTGTGTGTTGCAGACGCACCCAACGAGTCTTACTGATTTATCCTGCAGGATGTTTCCTTGCGGTGTCGGCTGTGGTTTTTACGTGACGTGATGACAGCAGAGTCTTTCCTCTCTGGGCTCTCTTACAGAAAGTGAGGAAAAGATGGATTTTGATTATTTCCAGATCTGGAAAACTAGTCAAAAACATGTCAAAATACAGAAAAACTCCTGAAAGTAAAAGAGTCTGGAATTAAGTTTTGAATGATGCTGTGCGTAGGAGCCCAGGTAAACGATGGCGATCCTGCCAAACTGCACATGAGGGAACTTCTCTGTCCGTGATCTGTTTCTTTAAAGGAAAAATCCAACCTAAAACACTTTATCACTCTTTGAAAAAGCAGCTTTTGGTGATGTACTTCACATTTTTGGGGTCCATATTTCTCTTATTTCCACGGATATGAAGTGATGTCACATTGTTCCGATTTTACTTTTTTAAGGGCTTCTTTTGTGGATTCTGCAGTTCCTCTCTGTTTGCACACAACACTCACTGATAATAGTCTGTTTTACTCACCATTAACCAAACCCCAACCTCCTTGGTTGCTCTTGCTGCGTCATAGGCAAGGCACAAATGCAGTTTACTATAATGACAACAGTGGTATTGATGAATACTAACCAATATATCTGAGAAATGTAACACTATCTCAAGTAACATTGGAAGAAGAAGCAGGACAAAGCCACTAACATCAACCTAAACTCAGCCTACAGGACTGGCTTTACACAAAGTGGGAAAATACTACACAATAGATGTGCCACTTGTGGACAGGACCTTTTTTAATGTAACCTGTAATCCCACAAACTAATGGAGTTTGTTAATGATGTGCTCTTTGGTCCTAGAACTAACACACATTTACCACTGTAGATTGTAAGTTAGTCTCCTACACCTGCTAACATTTGCAGAAATGTAGGGAAAATCCTGATTGAGTGAAAGTGGGTTGACCAAAAACCCTTGATGACTTTGACCATGAATATCAAAGGTTGGATTTTTCCTGACTCGTTCATATCACCGCAGCAAAACACTAGATTTGCTTGGATTGCACTGCAACCATGTATGGCCTTTTTTTTTGTTATTTTCACCTGCATGACATTCGTAATTCTCTTAACGATCAAATGAATGAAGCGCCCAAAAAAAAAAAAAAAAAAAACCCTGCGAAAGCAATATGATGATGAGCGTCAGGAGGCACGTCGTCCGGCTGTCGTGGATGTTGTTCGTGCCACTGTGGCGTGAAATCCTTCGCTGTTGAACACTGTGACCTTTGACCCTTTCACTCTGCCCTCTCTGCCTGTTGATCGGCGCGTCATGTCGAGCACTGTGAACTAAACAACGTCTCGTTCCCCCTTAATGGTGTCGTAGTGAACATCTACCCCTCGCTCATCTTGTTGGCGAGCAGCGAAGGCAACAGGCTTGACCGTACATGTGCCAAAAATAACAAGGAAAGAGAGAAAAAGGTTGCTTTAGACAGATGAGTCCTCTGCCTTTCACAGTGAAAAAAAATCAAGTTTGTATGTTTACTGTTGTTGCATTTTTCTGGAAAACAAAAAAAAGGGTAAGAACACTATGATGTCTGGACCCATTACCCTGTGGAGAATTAGACTGTCGTCCAAGAAACTTGAAGCAAAGATGTTTGTCAGGAGCTGCAGATGAAGCTGTTGTAGAAATCCCACTTTCATGAATTTGTCCTCCCATTTTTCATGTTTTAATGTCTTTTAGGATCAGACAGCTGCAAAATTTGCAAATATTCAAAACTGGAACATCTCTGGCATCAAAAGTTTTTATTACAACCAAACTCTATATCTGACATGTGATCAGTGAAAGAAAAAAAACGTAGCAGCAAGCAAAGAATCTCAATAGTGTCATTCATAAAATGATTACATGTCGTCCATAGTGTCATGAGTTTTGGATTCTGCACACCTCATCGAGAATACTTCATGGTGTGTGAGGGCTTTGTTAACATTGATAACTGATTGAATATTGCTGTATATATTTCCTCCCACTGGTGCTCAACATTTTACAACACACCTACGGATAAATTTGCTTCCTTTCTGGCAACGTTTGAGGGATGAAAACCACTTGAAAACTCCTATATCTGTGGTGAAAAACCCAACAAAGCAGTGCAGTGTAGAGCCTTTCATCTGCTAAAGTATTAAGTATTTGCTTTCAGTGGAATATTAGAGTTCCTCCTCTGTTCTTTCAGAGCAACCACCTACTGTTTGCAACAGGACCTTCAGTGCACTGCGCGCAACATTGGTATCAAATCCATGAATGTGTTTGTCAATACTTTCTGATTCACTAGTTTTTACTGAAGACATAAAAACAGCTCACAAATACACTACAAAGTTTGACTTCTAAAAAAAAGCTAATTAGTTTCATGGTAAAATAGTTGGTCACTTTTCCAAACAGACCTTGAACGCAGCATCAGTTCCCTCTTCATAGTGTTTGGTTGGAATGAAAACTTCAATATTATCGGACCTTTAATTCACAAATGTCTGTTCCCTATCCTGGCGATTCCTTGTTTTCCCATGATCCACATAATGGCAGTGTTTCTGCAGCAGCTCCATCTTAAAACATTGTGCACATGAGTGGAACTTTAAATGACTTTCTTGACCCGGCGAGCGTTTTATGTGCTGATGAGGTTGATGTTGGACTGGTCTGTGTGTCGTCGTAGCCCGTGTTGACAATGACGTACCTTTTGTGATTTGACCTGATTCTGTGCGAGTTTGAACAAAAAGGCTGCGTTTACAAGAAAAAAAAAATTAGAACTGGAAACCAGCTGGTGTGGTGTGTGTGTGTGTGTTTTTTTATTTTATTTTTTGTTTTGTTTTGTTTTGTTCCCCTGATCTGTGCTCGGGTGCCATTTTCCATTTTAACAAATTTCAGAACTTTTCTAACTGCAGTCTTTTATTTGTTTTATTGTTCCTACTTTTCCCAAGAACACAAAACCCATGTAGAAAACAGAACTGTCCTTGATTTTGTCTTTGTTTATTTATTGATTTGTATATAGAGATTTTGTTTTGCATTGTACATTCTCTCCTTTCTTGGTTATAGATTAATATATTCATGTATATACGAATAAACATTAAGTTTATAAAAGTAAAAAGACTTTTTGCTTTTTATTATTGCATCCTTTGCGCAAAGATTAAGGGACCGAGATGGAAGAATCTGTGCATGACACAGCAACTGAAGTCACTTGTACAGTAACATATTCCTGGATTTCAACCTTCTGAAAATATGAAAATAACTATATTTGACAAAAGCACAGAGCTAAAATAATAATGGATCTCTTGTATTTAATGTGGATGTCATACTTATGAAAGAGTACACTAGGAATTTTAGTTAATATAAGGTAGACATTCATTTCTTCAGATGGAAATTGATGTTCAAGATGTTCAGTATACATGGTGACATAAACGAACACATATTGTAAACATGTCCACACATAGTAGAATAAAGTAAAAGTGAAGGATGGGGCGTAAGTATGTTCCCCCATCTCACTTTTTTCTCTAAATAAATAGAAAGCTAAATGAAATGTTTAGAATTGCAAGAAATAAACAGATTTTATGTAATGAAATTAATTATGCATCCAGACAATATTTAATTAAAAAGAAACCTGTGAAATTAAAATAAACTCAAATTGATTTAAATTAAAGGTAGCAACGTTAAATTTTATAAATATTAATTTGATATGGGTTGTTTATCATTTACTAATGACGAATTTAATTGATACAGCAGCGATTGATGATTGACAAATTAATGTAACGTCATTTCTCAGCGACAGGACGTTCTTGTCTCTCGCGCCTGCGCAGTCGGACAGAGCTTTGTTATTTCATGTCAGTATGGCGCTTAGTAAGACGTTTGGACAAAAACCGGTCAAATTTCAGCTCGAGGAAGATGGGGACTTTTATATGATCGGATCGGAGGTTAGTATTCCACCCCACTAACAATCATTTACTTTAATAATTTACTTAGTCATTAAAAAAGTATCGTTTAATCTGGCAGCCGGTCCGCTAGCAGCTAGCTAGCTAGCGAACTATGCTAGCAGAGAGGAAGGACAGCACACGAAGACTCATTCATTTATTTTAGGTTTATTGTTGGTGTAACTGAGAATAGAGTCGAGGATGAAACACATGAATCTATAAATGGATGTAACGGAATAAAGTTTGATATGAAAACGTTCGTCTTTCTCCGGAGGTTCACTCGGGATTCTTCGTCTGAGCTAGCTAATGTTAAACAATTGGCTAGCTAACGGTGTTTATCCAGCGCTAACGTTAAACAAACCAAGGCTGTGGTATTTGGTATTATGTGGTTAATTTAAATTGGCATACGAAACCGAAACATGTTGGAATTGTTTTTTCAAGGATAGCAGTTCTCTAGTATATTGCTAAGTGAATATGACTAATTTCCTACTGGTTATACATGTTGGCTGTAACGTTACCAGCACATTATACTGGTGTTTGTTATAACCTCATAGTATTTATATAGGCTCACAAAATTTCCACAGCAAAAACTGTTGTGTATAAATACTCAAAAATCACAGCAATCAAAATGTGTGCTCTCATCTAAATACTTCATATGCGCCAGTATGAGTATGAGCTATCACATAAAGTGAGTAAAATTATCATAAAAAATGTTGAAGCTTCTAATCTGATTGCTCACATTATTAGTTTTAAATGTGCTAAGTATGTTTCACATAATTTATATATTTTGTGCTGAGGTTGGACTTTCACAGTCACTGACTTTAATTTATGTGTTCAGTAAGTAATCCTGAATAAGGCGTGAATCCAATATTAATTTTTTAAAAATAACTTCAACAGTCTGTGTCATTCAACTGGTTGTTTACTCAACCATAGCTTAAAATTCACAAATCAAATATCTGTAGCTGATCATACTGGAGTAAAATACTCATGTAAACAACATGGAATTTATTTTGAAAGAGATTATAGATTATGTTAAGATTTTGTATAGGTCTACTCTTGATGATTTTCTTAATCGTGGTCTATGAAATGTTCAAATTCAGATTTGAATTTCATATAACCCAAACTCACAAATTCAAATTGCCAATTTGTAAAATAAATAATAATAATAACCAATTCAAACTCCAAAGATATTTACTTTACTATCATACTTAGACAAATGTATTAACATGGAACCAGCAAAAAATGAGTTAATGACCATCAAGAGTCTTTATTTGGTCAATCATTTTTCTTCATTCTGTTTTGTTTATGTCTTTGTGTTTTCTTTTTGTGTGTGTGTGTCTGTTCAGGTGGGAAACTACCTCCGTATGTTCAGAGGCTCCCTATATAAAAGATATCCATCATTATGGAGAAAACTGGCATCAGTAGAAGAACGAAAGAAAATAGTGGAGTCATCACACGGTCAGTAGAGTGCAGTCTTAACACATCTACAGCTGGATGGGATTGTGCCAAGCTTTTAATTCCCATCTGACCTCTTTCCTTTAATATGAGAGGGTACTCTACATAGTAATGTCAGACTATAGACTTGAACAGAGTTATTTTAACATGATTTACCCTAGAACAATGAAATGATTGCTTTATGTACAGTGAAGGTGATTGTTCTATAAATATGTTATGTTCATCTGTTTCTCAATATATGCCAAATTTCTCATTTCTGTTGAAAAAGATTAAAACATTTATGAGCTTTTATTTAGCTTTAGCTATTTAGCCTTTAGAGGCTGACAACATCTCATTTTGTTATTGGGGGGTATTGTGATGAGGATACACGATTTGACACAGTGATGGTCATTCAAATGGCTGAACAACTCAGTTCCATGTTGACAGTGTCAGCTGCTGTTTCTGTATTGGCTTGACTTGCTGTTCTTGTCATTCAGATCACGGCTACACTCAGCTGGCCACCAGTGTGACCCTGCTAAAGGCTTCGGAGGTCGAGGAGATTCTTGAAGGGAACGATGAGAAGTACAAAGCTGTCTCCATCAGCACTGAGCCCCCCGCCTACCTCAGGTACCTCCATTACAGCCTTACAGTCTGAAAACAGTGTTGAAACAGGACATGCTGTCAGGCCAGAGTCTTTAAAGTGTTTGTAGTGTTACTGACAGATTTATTTTGGAAAAGAGATTTGACCCTGTAAGCAGTTTTTAAAAGCTTTATCTGGTCACATGTAGCTTCTGCAAAAAGAGATTTTTTTAATTTAAAAATGAATAGAGCACAATGTAATTTGTCCATTATTGCACAGTGCCTAAAACATAAGATGGTTAGTAGTATAGCAATAAAACTCTGAGCATGTCTTATCTGAAGACACTTAAAATGTACTTCATGTGTTTGAGATAATTTTAGATGGAATAGACAAAAAGCCAATCTTATTTGTATGATTTTCACTTATATGTACGTCTGGGTCTGTCACCAGGGAACAGAAGGCGAAGAGGAACAGTCAGTGGGTTCCCACACTGCCCAACAGTTCTCACCACCTGGATGCGGTGCCATGCTCAACCACCATCAACCGCAGCCGACTAGGCCGCGACAAGAAGAGGACCTTTCCACTGTGGTGAGCAACAGGAACCCACACAGGGACTGTGTCTGAAATCACTCCCTCGTCACTCATTCACGGCCGCCTATATTACAAACACTCAATATTTCACTCTGTAGTGAGCTGTAAACTGAGATTTGGGATGCTTATGCTAATTTTAGCTCTGTGTGTTTGTGTTGCCAAGCTTTGACGACCATGATCCAGCAGTGATCCATGAGAATGCCACTCAGTCTGAAGTTCTGGTTCCAATCCGTCTGGACATGGAGATCGAGGGACAGAAGCTCAGAGATGCTTTCACCTGGAATATGAATGGTAACGACTCATCATCACTTTCTCTCAGTTTTGTAAAGTGTGGTGTCAAAGCAAAGATTTTATGGCATTGAAAAAAGAATTTAAGGCATCAGGAGCCAGTATGATTATTGAAAATATTTTCCTTCTTGTGAAATTTTCAGAGAAGCTCATGACACCTGAGATGTTCGCTGAGATCCTTTGTGATGACCTGGACCTCAACCCGCTGGCGTTTGTCCCTGCCATAGCCTCCGCTATTCGACAGCAGATTGAGTCTTATCCGACAGACAGCATCCTGGAGGATCAGGCGGACCAGAGGGTCATCATCAAGGTGACGACCTACACTGCCAGTAGCTCAAACTTTGATGTGTTCATACCACATTATTGTCAAGAGTAGCACTAGTGCAGACAAGTAATTTATCAACTGTGTTTCAGCTGAACATCCACGTTGGGAACATCTCTCTGGTGGACCAGTTTGAGTGGGATATGTCTGAGAGGGAGAACTCTCCAGAGAAGTTTGCTCTGAAGCTTTGCTCCGAACTCGGCCTGGGAGGAGAGTTTGTCACCACCATCGCCTACAGCATCCGTGGTCAGCTAAGCTGGCACCAGAGGACGTACGCCTTCAGGTACTGTCTTACAACACGCAACAAAATGTGTAAATTAAAGTATGTTTCCTGACATTTCGTATCCTGGCTGCCATTTTTGTGCTTAAAAATTGGAAGTCAGTGGAAGCTTACTTGGATGTCGTCCAGTACCAGATCAACTCTCACCCACAAAGCCCATTTCCCCAACATCTGTTTGAAAAAGTTCCAGTAAAGATAATAAGTAATGGTCTGTGCTTAGGGTTAGATTAACACAAGCTCTTTGTACCAGAACAGCACGTTTCCATCTAAATTTAGTGCAGATTTTGACTGCATTTCCAGAAAACCTGAAAATGAAAAGGCAAATGTATTCACAGGTCTGTCTGCTTAGTAGGACTTGGTTCATTGAAACAGCTGATTCTCCAGTCAGTGCCATTAAATCATTGCACAGCACAGAGAGATAATGTAATTGAAAAAGCTCAACAAATCTGCAATGATGTAAAACTATGTGGGAAAACATGATAGAAATTTCTTGTAGTCTATTTATTCAATGCATTAATGTGAGGAAGGTAACAGTCTCCTCATTGGTCCAAACAGATCAGTTGTTTTTGTCATATGCTTCATATATACATCATGATTAATGCATTAAGTATGTTTTCATTGTGCTAGGAAAAAAAAGAAATATTTTCATGGAAATGTCTGTTCTGTTACAACTCTGTTGTTCATCTTGTGCCATGGTGATATGACTGTGACCTTTGACCCTTCTCATATTCTGCTCCAGCACCTGAAGCATTTTGTTGCATCTTAGTTTCTATTAATAAACCAGCAGATCTCTTTCCTGCCATGTTTTTATCCAAGGTCCAGGCGAGCTTAAAAAGGGTTAAATTGAGGCCTTATTTGCTCTGGTGTTTCTTCTCTGGGTGAAATGTAGCCGACTGTCTGCTGTCTGAGTTTCCCAGGATGTGAAGTAACCAAATATTTCCTAACCCAGAGAGCAGCAATGATCTCTATCACAGTTAGACATCTGGTGTGGATGAAATCTTTTATTTTGCTGCGTATTTCACAACATTTAATGAAAGGGTCAGATTGAACAGGGCATCAATCCAGTCTCATGACCAATTTCTTTTTAATGCTCATATATTTATCGAGGGTGTAACTTGAATCTGACTCCAGTGTCCTCACAGTGAAGGTCACATGCATAAAATTACAAAAATGCAAGTTCAGATCCGTTGTTTTTCCTTTACTTCTCATGCTTGTTTTTCTCATGTTTCATTTATGTTTCCATTGATTTGTGATGCATGCTTAAATATAAGCAGACTCAGGAATGTGGATTTCTTTCATGATCCTGTCTTCGCTCACTCTTATTATCCCGGTCTTCAAAAACATGATGAATGCTTTAGTTAACATGTCACAATGTTTAGTTATTATAACCGAAACAAAATCAAGTGTCTGTCTTTGAAGCTTCTAATTTGCATGTTTCAGGATCCACTTAAGCTTCAGGGGGAAAAAGTGACTCCACGTTGCATACTGATTATAAAACATCTGATCTGAGTCACGTGAAAGGAAAAATCACACTGTGGTAGGAAACAGTCACAGAGTGCTGCGCTAAAGTAAACCCAATCAGACTGAAGTGTTTTTCTTCTTGCAGTGAGAACCCCCTGCCCACAGTGGAGATAGCCATCAGAAACACAGGTGATGCTGACCAGTGGTGCCCCCTGCTGGAGACCCTGACAGACGCTGAGATGGAGAAGAAGATCAGAGATCAGGACAGAAACACAAGGTGAGTGTCTCCTGGACGTTTGGCAGAGCCGACTGCTTTTCATAGTCAGTAGTTTGCTTCATCAGTTTTATTTTTACGTCCAGGTCTGTCTTCAAAATAAGACTTTTATCCCATTGTGACTTTTTATCTACTTAATAAAGAAGTAGAGGTGTAGAGATGCAAAGATTATTTTCATTATAGATTTACTGTATAGATTACAGATTAATTTGATTCTTTTCTCAGTCCATAAAGAATGATGATGTAATGCTTGCTTTAAAAAAGTATTTTTCCATTTTATAGATGAAGCAATTAATCTATATGGAATAATCAACACCGAAAATAATTATCATTTGTAGCCTGTAGTCACAATAGTGCAGTTTGGAGTTTGCAGTAGATCAGTTCATCTCACTGCTATTATCTTTTGAGGCGTTGACACTCTGTTCCTGTTTGCTTCACAGGCGAATGAGGCGACTGGCGAACACAGCCCCTGCATGGTAGACAAAGCCGCATCAGCGCCCCCTACAGGAACGGTGCTCGTCTGATTGAGGTAAACCGCGGTCAAGGTTTGCAACATCAGCAACAAAGGTGTCCTGATGTCCCTCCATCGAGCGCTGGATGTCTTTTCTGCTCCGCTGGGGTTCTCGGTCAGCTGTTCACCGTGTTTATTTTTATTATTAATGTTAATATTATGTTCTGTTTGGCAAAGCCGCCCCCCTGGTAGAAAATGTCCCTCCTTTGTGTTTCCCTACGACCCTCAGCGCGGAGAAGCTGCTCTCTCACTTTGACCACTGACTCTCTTTACCTGACCACAGAGGGAGAAGAAACCACACAACCAGTCTCAGATAATATATTGTTATGTTGTATTTGTTGTCTTTTTGTACATTTTAATAATTCTTACAAAATAAAAAAAAAGTGAAAGAGCTTGATTTCTTGTCTGGTTATATTATGCTTTGTACACAGCCAGGGGTTAGACGGATGTATGAGTCCACTGAAATTGTTTTGACTGACTGACTGTTCTTTTATTCTTCAGTACTGTGGCTGACTGATAAACCATTCTTCTTTCAAAACTGTGATTCGAGAGAATGTGAGTTTGAAGTCTCAATTTTAATTACAGTTTGCATAATTAACAGTGTCCTAAGAAGCTGTGATAAGTGATAGATTAAGGTGGCAAATTTTCTCAGCTGTAGCTAAATAACATTTCTCTGAGTTGGTTAAACACAAAATATAACTCTTGGCTGTTTCATGTGTCACTTTCAGAAAACTATCTTTGCAGTTGCCAAGTGTAAAAATATTCAATGTATTATCTAAATAATGGTGAAGATGTGAACTGGTGAAATGTCTGTAGAAAAAGGCGATTTTACTTTGTTGACTTCTCTCTCACTGACTGGTTTAAAAAGAACGTCAGAAACAATCACCTGCATTATTCTGTCACATTGAACGAGTTTAACTTTGCTCGACACAATATGGTTTAATTTAGATCACAAGTTAAATACTGTATTTTAGATTTTAGTAGATATGTGCCTTAAATGGTTCAACCTTTTATTTTTTTTTGTGAATTAACTCTTCTTTTAGAGGCTAATTTATAACTCAGAATTTTCCCACATTAAGTTGTCTGTCCCATAATAATCTTACTGTAAATGTTCCTTTTAGACACATTTCCACCCTGGCAATAGAAAATGACAAAAACTGTGGTTGAATCTCTGAAAAGCAGTTTCTTGATTTTGACCCACATCGTTCTAACCCCAGCTATGACTGATATTAAAGAGCAGAGCTGTGTCATAAGGGATGATAAAGTATGTGTTTTGTAGCCGGGGTCCCGCAGAGACGTGTTTGCGTGTTGTTGTGCTAAGCAATTTCCATTTTGTCCCGAGTGTTTGACCCACAAAGGCAGCGGGTGAAAGTGCAGAGTGTGCAGACGGGGCTGGTGGCATTTCAGGCTGTCGGCAGTTCTGTGAAGCGGCTGCAGTGACACAACAGCAGGGACGGGAGAGACGGCTCAGTCCTGCTTCTCTCAGGTCTCCCTAAGCAACATACAAACACCAAGTTCACTTATCTGGTCGCGTTAACGCTAGAAAAGCCGAGCTGTGGTCAGAAGTTAAGATGATTCCAGTTTTAGAGAATAAAAGGAAATAACACTGTTTTTACTTCTTTTACAGTGTTGGAGTGCGTTTCCCTTAACATTTATATTTGTTTATGTGAATAGTTTTGTAAGAGGAAGTTAAGTGTCTCTGTCTTTTTGGCTCCAGTTCTTGCAACTTTTATAAACTTACTTGTGGTCTTATAATATAATATATAATAATAATAGAATATCATTTCTCTGTTATTAATTCCCATCACATTTGATCACCTGTAATCATGTGATGGCTGCTGATAAAGACCATGAGATATGATTGAAAGCTCAAAAAAACAAAGCTACTAAGTGGACCTTAAAGGTGCCCTGTGGATTTTTTGTTTTCAGTCAGTGTTAATCACCAAAGCTCACTGTTTGTATCCTGAAGAAACAAATGTGTTGACACCATTTCTTCCATCATAAAACATTTGCAGAGCTGATGGACAAACATCACACGGACCCACTCTTGAAAACACTCCACAGGCCACCTTTAAGTTGGCTCTACTATGCTTTCTTTCTTCTACCCATCATCCTTTGGGTCATTTCTAATTGCTTGTTTAAACCATGCTTTCTGTCCTAAATAAACTGGAGCACATTCTTCTTCGTAGATGACTGAGACGTTCAGTCCTCCACATCTTAAGTGTCCACTTGAAGGACTCAAGGCTCCACAAATTCACTCCTTCTGACTGTCCTGTCTGTGTTTCTGTCAGCTGGTTTCTCCTGATTTTGGGATGTCATGGTGCTGTTAGTCGTCCTGCTGAAGATCTCCACCCGGCTGCTCCTCGTTCAGGGGACGGTAGTCATCTGGGTCATCTGGCTGGTCAAACATGACCCTCCTGTAAGAAGAGAACAGGGTCATGTGATACCAGCAGAAAATCTCTCTGCACTTTTTTTTTTTAATACGACAAAGACATAGATTTCCTTTATATGAATATACTGTGTCTGGATGCTTTAAGTATAACTGAAAGTCAGCTTCATCAGGACATGTATCTGCTCTCATTGAACCCTGAAAATTTGGGTCACTTACCAAGGCCTGTTTCACCAAATGGGCAACATGCAATATGTGATTTGCATCGTGAGACTATTTCCTCGTGTGTTATTTTTGACACTTTTCACTCATCAAAACAAATAACAGACTTGTGACTCACACATGAGCATGTGAGAGTTCCCATTGGGCTGGAGATATTATCCACTATATGCAAGCAAAAAAAGACATTTGTGAAATGTGATGCTGACACCAATTGCACTGTGTGTAAGCAGAGCAAATCACCTTTTACAAACATGCACCAGATTTGTTTTCTTTTTTTTCTAATTTATCTTTTTTGTGAATGTTTTTTGTATGACGTAAATGCAAAGGTTTCCATTGACAGAACACTTACAGAAGTTCTGGTGTCATCAGCAGCTTCCTTCCTCCCGGCTGGTTTGGAAACACGTCTTCTAGGAAGTAGTAGATGTGACCAACACTGATACCTGAGGGGGGAAGGAACTCAGATGGTTTTCCTAGATCACTCCAGTGCATTAGTCTTATGTGTTGTATGATAGCATATGGTTAATGTTGAAGGAAAAGTCTGGTCACGTCTGTACATCTTTAGTAGGAACCAATGGTCTTAGAGCGAAGAACCCCAGACAGGAAGTACTAAGAGACGGACTGATTCATTGTTGGTACTGATCTTTTCATAGAACATGAAAAAAGAAAAGGTTGACCCTGTACACTCAGAGATACACTCCCTTGTTAGACTGCTCATCCTAGATAAGTAGAACAAGATCTGCTTTCATCAGATGTTGTTGTATTTTTTGGTGAAATGTTTTCATACCTAGGATGTCGACCACGATGGAGTTTCCAAGCAGCAGTGAAAATCCCATGAGTACCCAGGGCAGGAACGGGGCCTGGAAGTTCAGGAGGCCGAAGAAGTTCATTCGAATGAGCGGATGTCTTCTACTCCACACGTACACCAGCATGATGATGAAGGCCTGACCCAGGAAGAAGACGTTGGCAAACAGGCCGAACAGCTGCGGGCTTTCAGGTTAAATTCAACTACTCACTCAGTTTTGTGTTCGTTATGACAGTAAAATTGAAACCAGAGGGTTTCTCCAAGGAAGAGGCAGCTCTGGTGGAGTCCAACAAGAGTTGTTGGAGTGGCAGCAAGCTAGATAGCAACTGTATAGAACGGATTATAGTCAAAGTCTTGGTATGTCGAGATTTATCTGTCACAATCATGAGATGGTAATTCAAAAACATACTTCAAAATATAGACTTACAGTTATATAATTTCACTGAACCAGCCACAAATTTCACTTTCTTATTAATACAACTTAGTATCTGACAACTTTTGACTTACGATTTTGACTGTCATTGACTATTTTTATCTTTATCATTAATAAACTTTGATCTATATTTTTTCTTTTCTGGCAGAAATGGGCTTCCATACATGACCTGTATGTTGCCCCTTATGCTCAGAAAAATTGTTTAAACACATTTCTACTCAACATTAATCCCTCTGTACTTGATGACATGATGCGATTCCTTTAAATGTAAATATTTTTTAAATGAATGTCCTAAAACTACAACAGGTTATTCTCTAATATCAGCCATCATCATTTTGTCAGAGCTGTTATTGAAAACCCAATATTATACCCTTCACAATAAAAGCCAACCTACGTCATTCCTTTCATCTCAGCTAAGCGTGCCACTGTCCTGATAACACGCTCGACACTGTACTCTCCTGATGTTACCGCAGTATTAGACCTCATAGACCTGCATTTAAAACTGTCCATGAAACATAACCCGGCTCCAGAAGAACCCATAAACCTGCACGTTGACCGTTTCACAACAGCCCAGAGGGACGTCTGTGGTAAACATACCCAGGACTGTATCATTAACTTGGAATGTGAACAAGAGCTTCTGGCTACAAACTGCTGAGCATCATCAAAAAGAGACAGGCTGCATGCACAGTAGCTGGCTTTCAGCGATGCAATGTAACTAAGTACATTTACTCAAGTATTGGACTTAAGTACAAATTCAAGGTGTTTGTACTTCACTTGAGTATTTCTGCTGCATGCAACTTTATACTTGTACTCCACTACATCTCAGAGGCAAATATTGTACTATTCACTCACTACATTTGCTTGACAACTTTAGTTACTAGTTACTTTTCAGATCATATCCTTCCTCTCAATTAAAACTGTGCAACCCCAGATGTGATTTATAATTTCTCTGATAAACTAAAAGATAAAGTGTTCCTTTATTGGTTTTACTTAGTGTGTAAAAGGATACAGTCATCACGATTCCTCCAAACAGGAACATGAAAACAAAATCTGCCGTCCTGCCCCGGAAGCAGCCTTCCTCCAGCATCCGACAGTATCGATAACTGAATTCATTTAAGGACTCTGCTCTGGATTTCGTTGATAATGTTGATGCTGCTGTTATAATTTATAGTCGTGTCTTTACTGGTAAACTGAGATACTTATTCTATCTGAGGAAACACTGATAAAAGATACAGAAAGATGATGTTGAACACGAAGCTGAATCCAAGAGAACCAAAGAAGAGGAAGCTGGTTATCAGGCGCCATATCTGACAGAGAGGGAGGAAAAAGAGGATAAAAATAAGAATGAAGCAAACATGTAAGAAATATGTGTGAAATAGTGGATAACTGTTACCTGGTATTTTCTGATGATGAGGTCTGGGTTAAAGTAGAGCTGAAAGGGGGTGATGACCTCAAGTTGCTAAAATACAGACAAGATGCAAGCATCATGACATGCACGGAGAGTGATTATTGTTTAGATGTTTGACTGGTTGCATTTATTCATTTGCTTCAGCTGCTTTCACTCATCACACAACCAACATTTCAACTGTCAATCAACCAATTTATTGTTTTTTTCTTCAGCAGTTTTACATCAACTAAAATTTCAGCTGTTTTTGTTTTTTACTCTTCAATTGCTTTCATTTCATACTCATACATTACATACATGCACTCAGCGTCAACTGTTTTAAGCACTTTCACCGCTGACACCTCAGCTCAATAATTCATCTTCAACTGCTTTTAATTGCGTACAACCGACAGTCGCATGATTTTCATCACTTTAACTTCATCTGAAACCTCAACTGCTTTCATCTTTTATTTTCAACCGACAAAGTACTTTTCCTTCATCTAAAATCTGCTTGTGTCACTCACACTTACCAAACACTTCAACTGCTTTCACCCATTACAAGTCAACCAACTGTGTCAAAGCACCTCCACTTCAATGAAAATTCAACCAACAGTTTAACTGTGCCCATCAAATGCTGTTTAAATATGTCCAGCCGCATTCAATGATAAAACTTGGAACTGAAGCTTCAACTCCTTTTCATTTTTTTCTTCAACTGACAGGTACTTTCTCTCTTTCAGTTATTCTTCAACTTAACAGTTCAGTGACTTTACATATCAACTCCAAGTGCAGACACCACAACAACATCACACAAAACATCTCTCCACAACATCTTCACTGCTTCACTTCAACAGCTCAACTGCTTTAAGTACTTTCACTTTAACGGATACTTTGATAAGCTACTTTTAAAGTTGACATTTCAACAAAAATTTGTCACTTGCATATTACCTGACACTTCGACTGTTTTCACCTGTTACATGTCAAAACACATTTCCAATGCATCAATGCTGTAGTAGTTCTAGCACTTCCGCTTCAACTAACAGCTTTTTACTCTTCAACTGACAGTTCAACTGCTTTCATCTCATCTTCAACATTGAGGTCATGAAGCCATTTCAAATGTTTCAAATGCGAATTTTCAATAAATTTATTTTGTCACTAAATGTGGAAAAAGCAACACCTGACATAAACTATATGCTGGTCGCTTTTTATCAATTCACTTGACATTTAAAAAGTATCAGAAAACAGCATCCATTCATAATTTAGATGTCTAGTTTGGAAATCAGTATACTTTCTTCAAAGTTCATAATTCAGTTCGTAATAAGTAACTTGACTGTAAATTGAAAAGAAAAGAAAATCTAAATCAATTTCTGACTTTATCTAAATAATGTAAATAACTCTTTCCTGTCTGATCAGAATTTGGAGGTCAAAGTTTAAACTGTTGTTCTCTTCATTGTTTTTGTGGTTGTTTCTTACCACAGCAGCGGTGGTGAGGACGCAGGCGGTGGTGTAAGCTCGGGTCACCACAGGGATCTGAAAATACTCCTGAGTGAAGCTGTGAGCCATCGCTGCTGCTGCTGCCTCACTGTCAACCATCATTTACTCACTGAATGAACAGTACAGGCCCCGCCCCCTCACTGCACCAGCCAATCAGGCCCACTCATCAATTAACACCATCCACCCCACAAACACTGTAAACTTTTAACACATTTTGGCAACAAATTAGAGACCAGATGCAAAAATGTAGTTTTTAAGTGACTTTCTTTTTCTGGCATCTCATTTAATACCAGCGTCTTAATGTCAGTGGGACTTAGTTTGTGAAATAAATCTTAAGTTACATTAAAGTTACTGAAGCAGGACATCATAATAACAATAATTGCACATAAAAAAATAGATAAAATAAATGTCAAAATAATTTCAGTTATTTCTATACGTAAATTTCTATACGTAATACACAATAAATGTCATGTTTTCATTCATATTGGTAATGTTAGCTTGTTTTTAAAACATACATATTTCCTTAAATTCTGCACAAAGATTGAAATGAAGTAAATTGGTGAAAAAAAAACATAAGATAAAAAAAATACTTCACTATGCACAATGGGTATACAAGAATTTTACAAAGCTTAACTTTTGATTAACTATTAATAGACTGTAAATGTGTCTAGTTTGAAATCTTCCTTGCATCAGTGTGTGGTGAAGTAGCTTTAATCCCTCTACAGGCAGAAGAGTTTGGTTAAAAAGGTTATGGTTTTATTAGAAAGTAAACAATACGCAGTTCATACATTTCAATGTACAGAGTATAGGCTACATATGAGTAAAAAACAATAATAATCAAAGACATGTATGTACAACAAACTTTTGCGAAGTTGTTTGTGTATAAATAGTTTGTCAAAGCAGTCAGAGTTCACTGATTAACACTTGAAATGAGTGGTAGAAATGATTCAAATAACAACAACAACAGACTGTAAAGAAACAACAAAGTCTGAATGATGAAAACTGTAATGACTCGTCAGTGTCCTGCACTGAAAAACTAATAAGATGAACCTGATGAACACGACAGTTTGCACTGAGCCTTCACATTTCAAGTGCTGCAATCAGGGACCAAGCAGAGGAAATGTCACATTAGCTGAATCAGCGGGTCCCAACCTGGGTGAGTTTTTTGGGTCCATGAGATCCTCTTTCTATCCAGTGTTGGTGGATGAAGTATTCGGATCCTTTACTTACATAAAAGTACTAAAAGTACTAATACACCGTACAAATACTCTAAGTTAAATAAAGCCCTGTATTCAAAATCCTGCTAAATTAAAAGTACAGTATCAGCAAAATGCGCTTGAACTATCAAAAGTAAAAGCACTGCAGTAAATGTCCCCTGTGACTGATATATTCTCCTATATGACACTGTTAGATTGTTAATACTGATGCATCAATGAATAAGCAGCATTTTACTGTTGTAGCTGTTTGAGGTGGAGCTAATTTTAACTACTATTTATACAGTTTTGGGGTCAGGCCTCAAGAGGGGTTGTGAGATGATTAAAGGGACTGAAAAATCAAATCTCTGATACGTAAATGTAAATTAGTTTTATGGATTTTCATAGTGAAATAATTGGATGATTTAACCATTTGGAGCCTCATTTAAAAGAAATCATGCATGATGTCTCTTTGGTGGACCAACTCATAGACATGACTAAGCATGACCAGGGGCTCCATGGATTTTTGTAAGATGTCACAAACCAAAAAGATTAGAACCTACTAGTTCACAGTGTGCCCCCGACCCAAACTACACACTATCTCTAAGCAGATTTTTAGTCTGCAGTGTGTTTACACTTGAAAAGTGACAAAATGAAGTGTACTCAAACCAGACAGTTTGAAGACTAAATTTGGTCAAATTTTTAAGTGTGCTGTTGATGCCAACTGTTCTCCCACAATGCAATGCCCAGAGGAAGGAGGAGCTGCTCACAGGTGGAAAACATTGGAGTAAATTGTGGATGGTGGTGAAATAGCTCCAGACAGATCAGTGAGACAACAAAAAATAAGCATTAAATCATTTTGAACATATTGTATTATTTCTGGTAAGGCATGATTTTTTTTGTGTACCAGCTGCAACAATGATAAACCATGATGATACCTATGTAAGACATATACAGCATGGAATTAGTATGTAGTGTGGATTTGTGACAGCTTTAATCTTTAACAATGTGTTTGCACGAAATGCAGTAGAGTAGAAAGTAGTAGAAAATATAAATACTCAAGTACAAGTACCTCAAAATTATACTTGAGTAAATGTACTTTCCATCACTGGCATCCAGCTAAGAATCAATGATTGAGTAATACTAGCTCTGTCTAGTAATTCAGCCTGAGAATCAAAACTAGAGTTAAAGCCATCAGTTTGTTTTTGGGCTGAAACTAACTGACCAGGTTGAGAACCGCTGATTCCCACAGCAGCTGCTGTCCCTGAATGTGTCACACTGACCAACCTGAATAGAGCACCAAGTTATAATGTAGATAAGCAATGACTTCATCACAAAACATGAGGACATTCTCTGAGGAAACGTCACACTTCTCCTGCAGGGTAACAGTGTTGCACTCTAGATGGCGCCCTGGAGCTTTTGACTGCCACAGAGGCCTGCTGACTGATGAGTGATGACCAACAACTTCACACCATCATGTTGGAGGAGTGACATCAAAACACAATGATGTTATCACCTTTTCTTCGCACATGAAAGTGAGCTAACACTTGAAACACACTGAAATCACCAATAATGACAGAACATCATCACCAACATAAAAAGTTATCCAAGCCAACTTTATGTGTAGAAGAAACCAGATGAAGGTTCTCCTATATGGAAAGAGAATTTGGGTTTTCTTGCCCTGAATTGAGTCTCTCAGGCCAAAAGTTTTTTTTATGCTCAGCTGAGATGGAAAAGTTGGCTTATGGATAAAAGGATATGGATATGGATAAAAGCTAAATGCGACAAAGTGCAATGGAACAGACTTAGTGAATTAATCAAGATGTACATGAACACTCAGAACTGAAAAAGCAAAAAAATAGTGTTTGATGAAAACCTCAGATCTGTGTGGAGCGATAAGCTGAATGTAATGTTGCTCAAAATAATGAATGAATTACACATAAATATATCAATCACAATATTTCTATCATGTTTTTCACATGGTCATCCATTGTTCCCTCTTTGTCTGGCACCTGAGAGGAGCATTGCTGAATCTGTCTATCTCAATGCAAACAACTTGTAATATTTGCATAAGAGAAGTGGATGAAATTGTGCCATAATTTGTACGTTTACTGTTTTTCTGTAAAGTTGGTTAATATCTGCTCTAGTGTGTGTGCTGCCTGAGAGATTTACTTCAGGATGTGAAGCCTGAAATACTTTGAAGACTGAGCTGGAGACATTCAGCAGAGCACAAACAAACACAAAATTCCTTAAAGTTACAACTTAGTCACAATGTTAATGCATGTTATATGACAGGTTTCGAAAACTCTCTTAACTCTGTAATAAAAGAGAAACTTAAAAACAATGTGACTTGTTCTGATTCATGGTCAGTGTGAGTCAGGTTGGCAGGAAAATCAACTGCATGTGTGATCACATCCTTCACAAAGCAAAGTGTAGCTGAACATTTTAGATTTAAATGTTAACTCTCGCTGCCATCTAGAGCAGCTAACAAACAAATCTACCTTCTGCAGCTCTAAGTTTGATGTCACTCTTCGAACACTTGAGGACCAGCAAGTCCATCCGTGATGAAAAAACAAAACAGTTGAAATGGAAAACCTCCACTACAGGGAGTGAGACAGTCTGCACTGATTCAGTCTGTGAACCAGAATCAGTCAAAAAATCTCGATTTCAGGCTCAAAGACAGGAGGTGAGAACGATGCAGTTCACATCAGCATCACACATCATTAATACAGGGCCCAGATCTCAGCCGTATGGTGACAGATGTGCAAAATAAATATGTGTATAGCTGCACAGGAGGTGCCAAGTCTGAGGAAACATACCTTGGTTTTCCTGAGAAGAAGGTGTAATTGATCTGAGTATCAATAAATGGAGTAAAGCATAACCAGATTTAAAGGAGATTGTCTCATCCCCGTGAACATACAAATCGTCTCTGTTCCAAAAACTCCTCTTCATTGTCAAAAAAGAAATCTGTTAATCTGATTCTCCATAGGTAAAAGACTCACACGTTCCTACAGCCGAAAAAATCCATGCCAATGTAGCGAGGGTAGCCCTCCAAAGAGTTCATGCCGACAGGATCGAACTTCCAGTACTGTCGTCCTCGGATAAAGTGAGCGTAGCCTGGAAGATAGAAAACACAGTGTGAAATTTGTGTGTGAATAGCAATCTTGTTTATTTAGTGTTCATTGTGAAATCACTTAATTTCTCCCCTGATTTAAGTCTGTAAGGTAACCTTTGTCAGTGGTCGAATGTAACTAAGTACATTTGCTCAAATACTTGTTCTTTCATTGAGTATTTCCATTTTCACTTTTTACTTTTCACTGTTCTTGTGACTGAGGGATTGTGACTATACTAAAACTAACAAATCTGCAGCTTCATATGACCATGTCAGTCTTGGAGTATCAAAATACCAGTGCCACAAACATACTAACTTTTCAAACCTAAAATAGGAACTCTTAGCTTCATTCCTTTGCTTAGTTTTTGTTTGCTGTACTGTACCGTAGATGTCCCTGAAAGTTGCATCCACGTCGTCGGGGATGCCGCTCCAGTCCTGCATGCTGCGCGGGTAGACGGACTCAACTCGGTTCTCGCGGGGGCTGAACCTCCAGTAGCTCCCCGCCTTGAAGAAGTAGGTGTTGTAGCTGGGGTCGTGGCCCCAGCGCAGCGCCGCCTGGATCCCAGACACTGACAGACCCAAACTCCTGATGGACTCTGGTCCTCTGATCTGCCTCTCAGCATCGAACACCCAGTAGTTCTCACCTGCAGAGAGAGAGACGGTGAACGATGGATGCCATTCAACTCTTGTTGGTAAGTTTCATGGTTCTCATTCATTTTTTTGCATCCTTGGCATTTGCCTATATTAACCACAGCATTTTCTACAGTCATCACTGAACAGAAATAAAAACTTGAAATTAAAAATTTATCATGTATTTTATATCATTGTGAAAAACCTTAACTGCTCCTGTCAACTGTAGCTTCTGTGGCAACTAAAAGCAAGATTGTCGTGATGGAGGCATCGCTCACAACTGACTGTTTGGGCAAATAAAACAATGTTAGCTTGCTATAGAGATAGCTGATGTTTATGCTCGCATGCATTAAGTAGCTGCAACTCAAATATGTGATTTTATTGCGCCATATAAACATGTTATCAGGAGGCAGCAGTACTGAGCAGACCAGATACAGTGGTTAGCTGTTAGCTCACAAAATAATTTTAAGTTACTTTTATATTCCCGAATTTTCTTGCACCTCACTCTTGATGTTTTAAAAGTATGTTATTTTGTGGGGTAGATTACAAAAAGCTCCATTGCCTTTTCCACTGTCAGCAATATCTCCCTCCCAGATGAACCAAATGAACCCCCCCATTAATTTTCATGGAGGCCACATCAATGAGGACGTCTCCTGGACATCAAATCCCCGTTTCCTTAAAAAGAATGCCCAGCGTCTGTATTTCCCAAGGAGTCTAAGAAGAACCATTTGCACAGCTCTATTACATCACTCATATATTACCTCGTTCAATTTGTTTACATATGTGCACACTGTGTTGATGAATGATTGAACTGAATTGAAGTACGATGTATCAGTGAAAAAATGATCTGTCCCCTGTCAAAACAGTACAGATATTATTCATCGTCTGTTGAGTGATGTGATAACCTCCACCTTGTGCATGACCAAACAGAACTGTCGGCAACCACCCAAGTTTGAAAGACATCCAGCATTCCTGCTAGAGGGCATTTAATGACTGACAGCTTCTTTGCTGCTGCGTCAAATGAGCAATTTCCTTACGGTTACCATTTAATTTTCATCCCAATTCTTTTTATCTCATCACTTATTTTTGGTTGGAGCTGCAGTGTAGCTCAGTCAGAGATTTTAGTCCCACAACAAGTGTTTTTTAAGGAAGGTTTGCTAAAAGTGAGATCATGATAATGCTTGGGGTTTACCACATCGAGACCATGCATCTGATGAGGTTAAAAAAAATAGTGAATGATTTAAGATATTTCTTTATGGTGGTCTCAGAATTTGGAGGGCAAACACAATAATATGTGGCTCAGATTTGGTTGAAACACACACTGATGCACATACCACCATAACCACATCTAACGGAAATGTTGACAGAAAAACTTCATCGCAACAATTTCACAGCTCTGTGTTAATTAACATTTTAAACCTGTTTAAACTTGCCTAAAAGTGCATGATCCTGCACTCACAAGAAACCATAAACCACATAACAGCCGCTCAAATCTCACTACCTTGAAAGAACCAAATATTCCCTGACTTGTCTTCAAAAGCGGCGTCGATGTTGTCGGGAATCCCCTTCCAGTGACGGGACGCCAGCGCTGGGTAACCGCTCTCCAGATGCCCGTCCCTGATCCTCCAAACGTAGCCTGACTTAAAGAAGAACAGCTCCCCTCGGATCATAGACACGGCATCAAAGTCCGTCTGGCAGGCGTCGGGCTGTAAATAAGACAGATCACATGTTCATTTCCACACGAAACAGTTAAGTTTCCATTTTTATTGCAATGGGATGAAGTGTTAAGTAACCATTTTATTGCCCGAAAAAGATCCCAAAAAGAAGAGAAGGTCTTTGTGCTTCTTAAGGTCCAGTGAAAAACTTCTCAGTTACAAGTTTTACAAGAGAAAATAATCTTAAATGGAGCCCTTTTCCCCAGTCTTTGCATGTGAGAAACTCTTATGGGACCAAAAGATGAGTTTAGTCTTTAACCCCCATTTATCATCAATGGTTCAAAAATACACTCTCGTATGATGTGGTGAAGTTTCAAAGATATTCATTCTTTTTGAGTTCGTCACAACCACAAAACCCACTGCCTCTTAAAGGATACGACTGGCAGTGTTCTATATTTTTATTCTTGTCAACAAATCCCATAATGCGGAATTGATCTTACAAGCAAGTATTCCCTGTGGATGGCTTCTTCATCTGTGCTCCATTGTTTCCCCAAAAAATATTAAAACACATCAATGAGTCACACTGTTGAACTGGGTGACATGTTCAACTCCCACATACATAGTCCTCCCGCCCCACATACTCACTACTGCGCCAAAGTTGGATTAATCAACTGCTGAAAATAGTTCCCAACAAATGCACTGTTTCCTCCTGTTTGAGTGATGTTTGTTAAAATCTGCAGTGACCAGCTGTTGAAGTAAATCACTGGGCCTTTAAAAAAATCAACTATATACTCAATTCAATTCACTTCAATTTTATTTGTATAGCGCCAAAATCACAACAAAGGTTATCTCAAGGCATATATATATATATATATATATATATATATATATATATATATATATATATATATATATATTAGTGCAGTGTTTCAAAAGATTTATGTCCTCAGTAGGAAACAATGGGCTTGGAGCTGAGAGTGTTGAGACGGACTAACACACTGTTGGTTTTGGTCTTATGCAGTGTTTTCACCTAGATCTTAACATTGACATGGTCCCAAAGACACTGTCAACATGCTGATGTTCATCAGGTTTACCATATTTATCATTGTGGATTCGCATATTATATATTGCTAATTAGCTCAAGTACATTTAGGCCGATGGGAGCGTCATTGGTTTTGCAGGTTTTTGGTCATCAACCAAAGTATGGGACACACTAAAATGTTGAGATGATGACACTACAGACCAGGTCAGAGGATCACTAAAGTCAGAACAAAGCATCCTGGATGTTTGCATCAAATTTCACAGAGATCCACCCAGAGACAGCTGATGAGATGTCTTAGATTCAGGATTAGTTAAGAAGTTTCATCCTGTGGAAACTATGAATGTCTGTATAAAATTTCATGGCAATTCATCAAAATGTAGTTGACAGATTTCATCTGGACCAAAGACGTGAACCAACCAACAGACCAAAGTGTATCTTCACACTAATTCCAACTGTCAAAACCTTATCATCCTCACAATCACATCATCATCACAGCATCAGCTCCACTCACATTAGTGACGATCTCATTGGTCTCTGGGTTCGATGGAGGTGGAGGCGAGGGCGGCGGCGAGGGCACGACTTGCGGGTGAGCTCCGTACAGGTACTGAATGCCTTGCTTGTCGTCCTCGCTCAGCCTCAGTGGGTAGGAGAAGGAGTAGTATGCGGACATGATGGCTCCCGGCTCGCGGGAGTGCTGCAGGCCCAGGACGTGCCCGAACTCATGGGCAGCAACCTGGAGAAGGTCTGTGCCTGCAGGGTGGGTAGACAAGCCTCAGAGGGTGCAAATCACACCTGGTTCACATGGTGTCTGAAAATAGTTTTAGGCGTTTGTTTTGACCTGCTTGCAGTGGCAGACAGTGGGAGTTTTGCTACCTGAGAGGATCCAGTGTCAACAAAGAGTCATAAAAAAGTACCTTGCTGCTTTCTCTCCCTGCTGATTGATATCTGCTCTCAGTTCCCTCAGGTTAATCTAATCTGTTTTCCTGTCATGCCCTGATAAAGCCTAGTGTTACGGATATAGATATCAAATATAATATGACTTTTCAGCTGATAAGTAACTTACAATTGAGATTATTTTTGCATCCAATAAATGTTAGTTCAGTAGCACAAAATAAAATCAATCCTTGGTTTAGAGACTGACAAAGCATTTAAGTAATATGCCAAAAAACTCAAACTTAGATCTCATAACACACATCTTACAAAATTGACCTGTAGCAAGCGCTCTAAAACTGACTTTGGAAATCTGCATCGATTAATTTGTGGGAAAAAGAACGATAACGCTTCCTAGAAGAATAGCAGAAGTAGTAGATACTTGAAGTAGCATTAATTGAATGCCCCACTCCCTCTTTTTAATTTCATTCCATTTTATTTTTCTTTCTGGACTTCATTTATTATTATCAGGTATATCTGAATGGAAGACGATGGCTTACTTTGGAGTTGTTGCATATGTATAATAATAATAATAATAATAATAATAATAATAATAGTGAAACAACAGCAATAATAATGATAATTTTATTGGTTTTGCACTTTTGTTAACAGAGTTATAAAGTACTCTAATAAAGGACAAGAGAGAAATAAATTTACACAAAATATAGCTGATAAATACCAAATTAAAAAGGTGTGGTTTTTTGTTGATGTTTAAAGGAAAATAGCAATTAGGACCTTTTAATCCATTTAACTTTTCATATGTGATTAACAGATTTTTGTATGGGGATACCAATAAAGAGATGTTAAAATTATGGCAATGTGTTCTCTTCTGGTTCCAGTTAAATGCCAAGCAGCTGTGTTTTGGACCAACTGCAGATGATTTAGTGTTCTTTTTATTGAGTACAAATACAGAGCAAAAATAAGCCTTCACATACAGTAACCCTTCGTATGTACAACCCCTGATGACACGGTCTGTTCTGATGTTTTATTGTATTTATTCTGTTAACTAGGAACTAAAGTAATTAAAAACAGTTTTTGGTCTTCCCCTCACAGCCAAACACTCACCCATGTGGTTTCCGAGGGTCCATGACTCATCGTAGTCAAAGTGAATGTCGCCCTGTCTGTGTGTTTTGGGGAAGAAGGCGTGAGCGAGAATCCCACCTGGGCCGTCAAAGGGAAGGTTGTCTCCGTGCCAGTACCTAAAGGTCCGTAAATCAAACAGTCTGATTAACATTAAAGCCACACAGAAGGCTTAATGCATGATGGACTTTAATAAATTTTAAAACTTTAAATTTACCATAACTCAAGCTGACACATTGAAATTTCTTGTTTTGTCTGACTAGTAATCTGAAACCCAAAGCAAACATTTTAGGAGCTGAAATTTGAAATTGAGTGATTTGACTAATGTAAATGTGCCACCCCTTCAATAAAAAGCCCCCAAATCCATATAAATCTAATATAAAGCATTATATTTTTCCTTTGACTTCCAATCAGTTGCTAAAATAACTTAAACTTCAATTCATTCTATTTATCCCTCGCTCAATGTATCTTTATGTATCTTTTTGCTCCTTAAATTTTTATGGGTTTTAGCATATATTTGTAGTAATTATTAATTGATGCTATTTTCCTCACACAGCATTTTCCTTGTTTCCCACCGTATTTCTAATTTTCCTTTTTAATACATGATAATAAAATCAACACTTAGACTTCCTTTATTGTCATTTCACAAATTACACAGCAGTGCAACTGGGTAACGAAATTTCATGGGGGTGTATGAGATTAATTGGTGTAAATTGTAAATATTCAGTAATGAGATGCATAAATCCCTGTTTTGGTCCAAATTAATTTTCCGAGGTATTTTCGTGCAGCGGGGTAAGCAAAAGCTGCTGTGGCATGACGAACAATAAATCTTGAATCAAAACCATGATTCAGGAGGGGAAAAACAAGAAATTGCTGCAGGAATAACAAACCGAGAACATAAAAGAGAATGAGTCATTTCAAAGATGACACAGATTCCCCCATAAAACTATTTCGGTATCTGGTTTGTATCTGCCTGTCCTTTCTTGCTCTGCTATCTCTTGTAACTATCTTTGCGGCTCTCTGAAGCTCTTTGTAACAAAGATCTTTGTCGAATCCGTTTTGAACTGGTCTGATTCTGCCGGCCGAAACTCGAGAGATTGAAAATGTTTGACTCTGTTGACTGATGTGTTCAGGATTACTCGAGGTGAATACAGATCAGAGTTCAATCCAGGAGAAGACAGAAGCACATCGGTTAATTCAGGAATGATTACGAGATGAGGAGCAATGATGTGGGGCTCCAGGATTGACGATGTCTGTCAGTCCAGCACTTCAGTCCAGATTGAAATTCTGTATCTCAAGTATTAGGTTGTTATGTAATTCTGCACAGATTCATGGTTGCTAGGTGATATATCCTAATTACTTAAACAAACATCTGACATTTCATCTTGCGCCACCTCCATGTTTGTTTCGGCAAAAGTGGCCCATTTAGCATTGACTCTGTTGAACCTTAAACCTGCCAAACATCTACATGTTAGCATTGTCTTTGTGATCACGTTAGCATGTAGCTCAAACCAGCAATGTGCAGCCTCAGAGCCGCTAGCATGGCTGTAAACTCGACAGTGCAACACACACAGGAGGACGTCTGAGTACAGGAGGGGACCTGAGGAGCTAACGTGATAAAGTTGTACTTTTCCGGAGAGCAGTTCATCAATGCTGGAAAACTGGTGGTGTATCCTGGTGTGTTTGTGCAAATCAGGGTACCACCATTGTGAGGACTTTCAGTTTCTTAAGTTCATCATCTTAGTTTAGCATATTAGCATGCTAATTATATAATACATTTTCTATTTAGTCATAAACACAAAGTGCAGCTAAGGCTGATGGGAATGTATTTAATTTTGGCATGTATTTGGCCATAAACCTAAGTATTGGACATATTTCCATTTTGACCTGATGAATGTGTACAAATGATTATTACAACTAATCTTGAACATGAAAGTCTGAACTACATTTCATGGTTATCCATCCAATACATACATAGTAGTCTGGATCAAATTGTCATAAAGGTATTATATTCTTTTGCCACAAGACCATTATTTTTGCAATAATATCTGCATGTGTTCAGGTTCCTCTTCCTTTATAATCATGTTTAAAAAATATTTTTCTTCCCCACCCTCTCAGTCCTCCCACCTTGTGAAGTCGATGCGGATGTCGGCCTTCCCGCTCCGGATCTCGGTGAAGGTGAGCGGGGTGACGTCACTCCAGATTTTCAGCGCTTCCCGAAAGACATGTCGAACCTTTTCCTCTCCCATCTGCCAGGGGAACCGGACGATCCTGCGGGAGGCCGATGCAGGTGTCAAACACACACACACACACACACAGGATGTATAGTAGCAGAGAGGGACCACCAGCCTTGCATGCCTCCTTCTAATCTGATATCTGCAGTCGTCTCATCAGAGGGGAGGTGTGCTGTTGCTGACGCCCTCAGGCTCGCTAACAAAACACTGCATCACGGTCTCCTCCCTTTCCTTTTTGATAAAACCACCCAGGATGATAAGTGGGAATAAGAAGAGAAACGTCCTTATCTTACCAACAGGACACGGAACACATCATAAATTATATGGAGCATCATGTAAATGTGGCCTTGGTTACACCTTAAATCAGACTGTAGTAAACTGAGAATGAATCCGTACATTTCATTCATTCATTCAACCACCACTAGTTATTAATTAGATGGACTTTGGTTTATCCCAATATGTAGGTTCAACCCTGACATTAAAGGCATAGTTTGGCATCTCTTGGAAACATGTTCATTGGCATTCTGGCAGAGTGAGATGAGATCGACCCAACTCTCATGTCTGTATGATGAACATGAAGCCACAGCCTGCACCTACCTAACTTAAACATAAAAATTGAAAAATGAAAAACAAACCAGACAGGCTCTGTTTGTCCTTCTGCCCCAAAATTCATCCATTTTTAATCTGTGCAAAAATTGACACGTTGTTGTTAATAGTCAATTGTCTGGCACATGTTTTTACACTTGTTTTTGCCCAACTTAAATAATGAGCTTAAGAGATGCTGGTGGCCATATTTTGTCAATGTGAACAAAGAGTTGAAGGAACACTTTTGGAAATATGCTCATACTGCATGCATTCTACAATGAGATGAGAAGATTGAAACCACTTTCACGCGGATTAAGTGTGGAGCTGTCAGGACGTGTTTATCCTGTGTTCTGTGCAGTGTCTCTGGCTAACGTGAGGGCTGCCAATATCCACTGCTAAGCACGGGTTTTTGCTTTTGGCACAATGGTACCAAACCTGACTGAAAAAATAATTCCAGCTAGTATCTTCAAGTAAAAGTACAAACTGTCGGTTTTACATTTCTGCTTGGCAACAGATTGAAGAAACAATATGCAGCATCTTAAGGAGATTTAGAGGCTTTTTTGAATTTTTGAACTTTGGACAGAGCCAAAGTTTCCAGTCGTTATGCTAAGCTAGACTGAACATGTCCTTAATTTCAGCTCTGTACTTAACACATAGACATGAGATTGATAGTGTTTTTATCAAATTGTTAACCTGTTCCTTTAACCTCCAGCTGTTAATTCTGGATGTGAGCTATGTATGCAGTTGGTGATTGTTTATTAAGGCATCCTGATGACTTGAACAGTCAGTCCTCCATGGCGTCCTGCATATTCAAGGTTTTATTGGTGTAAAGTTAAATAGTTGTTTGCAGCATCAATTAAGTGGAGTTGATGATATATAATTACAGCCACTGTAAACAAACAAAACTATGACTGAGAAGGCTGCCAGCCTCTAAGTGGCCTCTCTGCTCTGTTTACTGGTTTGGACCTTGAGAAAAATCTGCTGCATCATTTTATGGCACGAAACAGGAAGAGGGGCTGTCAGCCCAGTGCATGTTAGTTTACCTGCAAGAATTTATACTGGCTGTTATCAGCTCTTGTCTTTTTTTGTGCAAGGAGGGTCAAGAGGGACAGGAAGTAACAGGGTTTATGGGAAATGTGGTCTTAATTTAGAGAAACACGAGCAATAAAAATACCACTGGCATTCATGTCAACCGCTGTATCATGTGTTAAAGTGTATACTGTAGGAAGAGAGGTAGAGATAAACCACGACATTTTCTGAACAAGGTCCAAGCGTATGGAAAAGTGGTGTCCATATTGCATTAAAGAAATGAGATAAAACGATTTCTATTTGAATATATATGTGTGCAAACACAGTGCAAAAAAAAAAAAACCTCCTGCAAAGGTGCAAATATTTGTGCAGGTTGCCATAAATTTGCACAAAGGGATTTTCCTCAGTGCAAAGTTCACATACTGAAGGTCGAAATCCTTCAGCTTATCACTTTTGCCACAAATACCCTATAGAAGTCAAGTTAAGTCAAGTCATTTTTATTTATATAGCCCAGTTTCACAAATAATAAATTTGCCTCAAGGGACTTTACAGTCTGTCCAACATGCGACACACAGGAAAAAACTCCCCCAAAATCCCCTTTAATGCGGAAAAATGTAAGAAACCTCAGGAAGAGCAACAGAGGGGGATCAAAGTGGATTACAGATGAAATATTTTTCTGAATGTGACTCATCAAACCCACATTGCAGCACTTCAAATATGTAATTACACCAGGGTTTCATTAAAGGATAATGCAGGCATTATTCTATATTTGTCTCTCGATACATTCTGACTTCTCTACCCTGGAGTTCTCAACTCCGAGCCCACCGGTTCCTGCTGAAGACATAAATCTTCAAAAAAACACTCCACAAATATATAGTTTCATGTTTTTGAAAAATGAAACCGCAGATCACTGTAGAATTGAGCAAATGATAGAGAGGAAATCGTGCATTTGTTTGGGACTATTTTCGGCAGCAGATGAATCCACATTTGGTGCTCTTGTGGGTTTTTGTGGAAGCTAAACTGAGTCAGGATCAACTTCAGTGTGTGCTCATGGTAATGAAGAAACATTGCATAGGTGTGGCTCACTGATGTGTTTTTAATAGTTTCTGGAAAACAATGGAGCTCTGTGACACAGAGGATCTATCAGGCTTTGGGTACACGTGCTGTAATTGTTAGTAGGATACATTCGTTGTACGTTTGGTTATTTTCATTACCTGACTTACTGACGTAGGATTGAAATGTGAAGAATGAAGTCTTACAATAAAACTGGAAAGCAAACTGGATGAAATACTTCTTTCTCAGCCTCCCCCCCTGCCACCTGCACCATAACAAGCTCAATCCTTCAGCGTGGTGCAGCCACCTGAGAGCTTCTTTTCAGATTTGTTAACAACCGTTAAAGCAGTTAAAACAACCGTGCGCTCAGCTGACCCAGCATGACTTCACGTGTCATGCCACAACTTGCAGCGCCATCTCAAAGTGCGGGCCGATTCTAAATAAAAAGTAAACACAGGCGCTCATTACCGTGACTCCACTCTTTCAACGCTCATATTTTAGTCATTTAGTAGGACGGTGGCCCTGTTAGGTCACGCAGGAGTACAGTTTGATTCTGTGGATCGCTGCCATGGTCTGGTTAACCACACCGCTTTGTCAGGTGTCACTGTCAGAGCTTTATTGGTCCCATCCAGCAGAATCCTATTAGTCTGTGGCCGGTGCTGCTATTAAAAGAACTCTGCCTCCCCTTTCTTTCTCTCTGTCTTAATATAGTGGTGCGTTAAAGACTGACTACAATGAAAGGGACCCCAGGAGACACAGACAGAGAGGCAGCAGCCAGCAGAGGACTGCCAGACACTCGATGGTGCCAAGGCCTGAGATGAAAGAAAACCAGCACCCGTTTATTCAGAATATAATTTCAAGACTTAATTTTCTAAGTAGTATAATAGGTCTTCCCATTTTACATTTTTTTCCTCCAGTTCATCATTCAAAGTAACAAAAATCGAGCAGATCCCACTTGCGGTAGAGTCATTATTTTGTCTGCCATGAACTTTAATAAAAACAAACTCATTTTTATACAGTACAGTAACTGATGATTTATTTATTCATGGCTGCTTAAGGGTAACAAGTTGTAAATACAGCACTTACATAACATTATGGACTTATGGAGTAACATTGCAATTTATGTGGAGTCGTGTTTGCGTCTACCAGATGAATCTAAGTCCAACAGCACCCACTCTTTTTTTTTTTTTTACCTCTGTTCTTAGTCTCTAGCAACTCCTGAGGGAAATATCACGCTCTTTAGTTGCTAAATGTTCCACTATGTTCACCAGCTGCTCACTCGTGCTCACTCTCAGCGTGCTGCTGAGCAGGTAGTGTACAGTGGCTTTTAGAGCTTGTTAGAGCTGCCGGCTGCAGCAATGATGCCCCGAGAGCGTTGAGCGTTGGTTCTGAAGCTTTTGACTAAATCACACACTTTTATTGCAAATGAAGTTTAGTCGCTTGTCAAGGAACTGTAGCTGTTCAAACGTCTATTATTTTAGGACTTCTTATCCATGTTGGCTGAAAAGCTGAACTTTTATAGTTCACGCTTGATGAACCTGTGCGCCACTTTGTGACGTAGCATGTTCTTACTGTATTGGCCACTGTTGGTCGACTATGCTTTGGCCACTGTGTCTTGTCTTTTAACTTTTCTAAATTAAATTTTTACTTGAATAGATTTTGTTTGTTGTTTTTATACTGTTTGTTTGTCCCTCAAATTGCCCCCTGTTGGACGGTTAAAGTCTTTTTAATCGAATTACAGGCATGAATGCCGGTTAAACAAATCAGCTGGTGGGAATGTTACAAAAAAAATAAAAAGATATTAACAACTTCTTTTGATTTCAAATCACAGAAGGAATTTAGACACATTGTAAATTCATATATAAAGTCACTGACCAGAACTGAGTATGTGGGTATGCAGCACTGCAGATCTGTACCTGTAGGTGAGGTCCGTCTTCTCCAAACGTCCTCCGTACAGGACGAAGCGTCTCTGGCGGTGTCGCCCCCGATAATGCACCTCCTTCAGGGTGGGGTAGTCCGGTACACCACAGCGAGGACGGTTCCACGTGTTGGAGGTGTTCGTTGCCGAACTCGTCTCCTTGATTAAATCCTGAGCATGAGGAACCTTTCCCCTCTTCTTCAGGTCGGGGAACTTCTCAGAGACCTGAAAGAAATGAGCAAGTGCAGGTTGGTTTTTGCTGAACACTCATTTAACACATAATTGAAACTATGCACATCTAATATTTGGTACTTTATTATAGTGTATGGATATAAAGAAAATCTGTTGTGTTTCAGAAGAGGATGAAAGGGGAGTGGAAACTACAGGCAGCAACCACAAGACAACATGATGAGCAAAATCACAAGCACGAGCCAGACGAAAGGTGTGATGAAGTGAAGAAAAGTTTTGAAAAGAAAAGAAGAAAAATGAGTGGAGGAGGAAGAAGAAAACTGACTGGACATGAGTCAGCATCATTTTGAATTCATTTTGAACTCCGAGGTTAGTGAGAGCATGCACTCATAATCAGGTCACCGAGCCACGTAGTTTGCCCCAGTTTAAGAGACAGTTGGTCCCAGGGTGTTCCATTATCCTTAATACCCCCCCCTCACCAGATCCAGAGGAAATGGCTCTGCTCATTTCCACAGGGCAAATTACAGAGGAGAGCCATCCCATCCGCACCTCCTCATCTGACTCAGTCCTCCGCCTCTAAACCCGAACCACATCTGCAGTGCCACACTTACAGGGAACTTTTGGGTGTTCTCCTCCTATCAACAAAATTATGTGCATTTCCTTTTCCGTTGCTCCTCCGAAAAACCAGTGGGAAAAGACGCTATCAATATATTGTGTCGAGATTAAACTAATTGACTCCATCATCACATCCTATGAACCTTCCCACAACTTCTCTGTTATAAAACTCTGCCTCTCACTGGCAGGTAAAAAGATGTCTAAGCATCTATGGTAACTCCATGCCACATTTGGTTTAAGGGTGAAAGTTGCATAACCGTTGTTTTAATGGCATTTAAATGACTATATTTCAGTGTGAGGCAGGTCCTAACTACAAATTAAACCCACACTCCCTTCTAATGCCATCTTTCCAACGTTTTAGCTGTAATTTCTCTGCTGTATCTGCTCGCCACACTGATGACCTTTAACCTGCAACGGTCGTGGGCTGAAACATAAACATACAATTTTTCTGCATAACAGTATGTAAAATATTAGTGTAACATGGTCGGACAACAAATTAGTTCTTCCCCAGCATAACATAGCCCTTAGCACAGTTACTTTCCCTCATTGCTAGTGATGAAAAGTTGCAGTTGCAGTCTCAATAATGCTCATAATCAACAGGTAAACAAAGTCGGAGGGTGTGGTTAAGTAAAATGTAAACTCACCAGAATAAACTTAATAAGGTTTTTTCCCATTATGCTTCCTCTATTTTGTTACCTGCCAGGTGCCTAACACCAAATTATTGTACAAAGAGTTGATAATAAATGATGAATTAATGATGGTGAAATTATCAAAACTATCCAATGTATGAACTCTTCATAAGTACATGTTTACAACTCAGTTAAGAAAGGTCTGTGTGAACATAAAACACTAGAATTAAACCCAAACCATGATGGATTTAATGTTAGACAGAGTCTCCACCTTGACAAGATGACTGCACAGGGAGAAACAAAGTGTTGTGTATCAGTGGAAAATATTTTAACCTTGCAAATGCTACATCAATAGCCCAACCCTAATTCACTAAATACATATATAAGTATATAATAATAAATGCAAAAGCTGCCTCTGTGTGGAGTCATAGTCCTGTTTTTGTTGTGTTTAAAGGAGCCGGCCTCGCTCAGCTCTGCTGGACTCAAACCATGTCGCTGTTGTAGGTTAAGGGGAACAAAACCCAGCAGGATTCATGGAATGTGCTCCAGACTGCAGAAACACAGTGACTGATGGGTCTGGATCACAGAACAAACACTACACACCTCCCCGAGCCCCTCCCGCTACCCCTCCGCCTCCTGCGTTTCACTTTGTTTAAAGGAGATTGTAGCTGCTTGTTTCGGTGCACAAAGTACTTACTCACGTTAGGGGGGAGATTTTTGCCTACGTCCTACAGTTTCCTCTAAATGGCTTGTTAGTGTTTTATGAATGAGCTAAAAGAGATGTGGCTCCCAAACTGAGATCTGCTTGTTGTTCAGCTTCTTTTTTTTTCCAGAGGTTTTGGGGGACGAGTCTGAGCTGACGTTTCTCTCTCTGCGCTGTTATCTGCCCTCTCGCAGGAGAGACTGACAACAAAAACCTCAGATAGAACAACAAAAGCCTTATCAAAGTGTAAAGCGGGTCTGAAACATATCAATGTAAAGCCTACATGAAACTGGTGGAAAACATAACCAGCATGGAATTCAGTCACCATTTGTTTACCTTTTTTACATTTATTTACCCTGGGGAATGTAGAGTGAGTCCCCGAGCCACCGCTGGGGACACTGAGTTCATGTCCTCAGGACTGTTTATAGGAATTTTTTAATGACCTGAGGAGTTCTCATTATACAGTTACAGATTAAATACATGGCTTTCTTTAGATATTTTTCAGACAATATCTTTAAATGAGCCTGTTAAAGTTACAAAAGATTTAATCCAAATTCAAACCTGCAACCCTGTGACTTTTTTCAACCTTTGTCATAATGTCAGAGATTCAAACAAATCATCCAACCTAAATGATGAACAGGTTGTTAGTACCTTCCAAAGCAGTTTACTGTCATCTGTCCTCTGTGTAGCTAAAGTGTGTGAAAGTTTGGTTTCCTTGATTAAAGGTAATCTGTGCTGTTTGTGTGTGGTGCTGTGAATCAATGTTTTAATGAGCAGCTCACCGTTTTATTTGTATCTCATTCATGCACAAGTGAATGAAAGAAAAAAGTGAAAAGAATTCCTGCCAAACGTAGCGTGCAATTCCACTGTTGACAGTTGGTGGCGCCAAGAAAAGTAGCAACACAGCAGCAAAGTCAAGACAAGAGAAGATTGCTAGCTACAAAAAAGGGATGTAAACAATGGCAATTTCAAATATTAAACAATAAAAAAAATGAATAAATTTAAGAGGAAGGAAATGTATTCAACATGCAGTATGTTTTGGTGAGAATACTGGATGTAAACATAACAACAAAAAAAACTCCACAGGGTACCTTTAAGGTTGGGCAGCAATTATGGTCAAGGTTGAAAGAAACCCTGTGCTGACTGTTGATAGGAGACAGGACGTGAATTCTCCAGAGTTTAAGTCACATGTTCTATTGATCCACCCTGATATCCTAAGTTGTGGCATGACAGTATCAGTTTACGTCTGCCTTTGCTCCTGACAGACAAAAGTTATCATTCACACTGCAACAAGAGGTCCTTGCCCCGCCTGGATTAACCTGTTAGGTGGCCCAGAGGCAATTACTCTTATCATCCTCCATGCAGTATGGCAGGTTCCCATTAAGATCAGTGTATCCAGTGTAATCCGATTATCATAACCAAGTGACATGCAGTTGATCTGGGTCTTTTCTGGTCCCTCCAGGTCTGTCTGGAAATATGACCTTGGTTATTGTCTGAGTAATTTGAGGTATTTGAACAGGCCACTGATGCTGCTGCTTTGCCGGTGAGGACAGTGTCCTGCCCACGGCTGTGCCTTGTGTTCCACAGCCTCTGTGCTCTTTGTTGAGGACTGGGCTTTGAACCGTAAATCACCTGGTCACAAGCCGACCTCTGTCCCCAAACAAGACAGTTTAGACTGGAGCTGCCCGCTGCCTGATCCCAATCAGCAAGGTGAGGTAAAGGGAGTGTTGGCTTTCAGGGTCGTAAAACTTTGGGTAATTCTAAGTGGTGGGTGCACAGGGAGCTGCCTCTGTCATTTCAAAGAAGGAGACGAAAAAAAGAAACCTAAAATGTGTAGTTAAAAGACTTAACCCCCCCTGCCTGTATGTCAAATGGATTGTTTGACCTGTCTGACCCCACAGCCGAGTAAAACCCTAAATGCGCTTGATTCCCAACAGGTTTCACGTCAAAGTTCAAGGTCAAACCCAAAGAAAAGCATTAGCTCCATCTCAAATGTCTTGCATGTTTCCATGTGTCATCGAGCAGCTTTTATCAGTCAACACAACATTTTTGACTCCCAACCGCCGTTTTCCCCTTTTGATCAAGTTGAGCTCACAGGTTAATTCTTTTGTTCCTACAAGTAATAAAAGCCAATAAAGATTCTTAAAACATTACTGAATGAACTTCTTGCTCTTATGAATGTTTATTGATTCAAATGTAGTTAAAACTAATCAGACTTCCCAACTCTGTGACTCTAAGCCCCAAACCCACCGTGTTCTTCTGAAGAAACATCAGATATATTAAGTTTCATTTTTAAAAAAAAGGCTCAGTAATTCGCTTAAAAGAGCAGGACATTAGTGTAGCATTACTCAAACAGGAGGAAACAGTGCATTTGTTTGGGACTATTTACAAGAGTGGATGAATCCACATTTGGTGCTACAGTGAATATTTGACACAGCAGGACTGTGGATGTGGTCAAAATAAACTACAATGTGTTCATGGTGATGAAGGAACATGTCAGCCAGTTCAACCATGTGTCTCATTGATGTGATTTAATAGTTTTTGGACAACAATGGAGCTCTATGGCACAGACAGATCAGGCTTGGATACACACACATTTGTTTTACGGACGCATTCATTGCTGGTTTTGGACTTTGTTGTTCGGATTTGTGGTCAATAATAAAAAATATATAGAATAGAACCAGGCGCATCCTTTGAACTTAAGTTGTATTGAAATATATAAACATATTTTTTAGCTTTCTTGTCAAGAATTAAATGAAAAGAGTGAAACCACTGTAATGTCTAAACACTAAGATGTTTGTTCTCTGATGTCTGTACACTAACTTAGTTCAGCAGAAAGACAAGCTTCATATTTAGCGTACAGACATCAGAGTAGTATCAATCTTCACATTTTACATGTCAAGCAAGTGAATAACTACATTTCCCAAAATGATTTAAGACAGAGAATTTTATCTAAAATTAATGACCACAGGGCGTACAGCTGAATCATTTTGCCATTTGTTACACCTGCAAAGCTCTTGTAGTTTAGTGGCCAACTCAGTGCTTTGTGGAACATTTCATTGCTCAAATTTGAAAAGTGAGAACAGAAATAGATTCTGAATTTATTTATATTATAAACACACTCAGGACCATGTTTGAGCTTTTCTGCAAAAGCCAATGAAACAAACAGTTGAAAGCTGATGAGACAGAATCTAAACTGGACACGGGGTTGAAAATTTCAGCTCTCTATTCTCATTTTTCACAAGTAAAATAGGTAGAATCCAATCTGTATATTTGTGAAAAGTTTAGGGCAAAATGCACAATTATTGTACTGTCAGTAACTTCTAACTGATTCTCTGAGGGATTTAAATTGGAAAGCTAAGTGGTTCAAGTTTGCTTTGCAGCTTTGCGAGTGATCCCTTGTCAGCAACTCAGCCGATGAGACAGAGGTCTTGTGGCTCACATGTTCACGTGTAATTTCAGAGCAGACAATGGAGGTCCTGTCAGGAGACTGTGTGACGACGTCTGAGAAAGGAAAAAAAATACCCTCGGGACAATTAGTCTGTCACTTTCTGCTGAGAGTGCAAGAAGTCAGGGCGATGAGACATGAAACTCCCAAAGAGCCTGAAGGCATCATGGATGCTTCTTCATGCTGGGAACATGTGAGGGGGGTTTGTGATGGTGGTGAAGACGGTGGGGGCCATCCATTACAAGTATGGACATATCTAGCTTCTGGTTACACTGATGACAAGATCTGCGGTGCGGGGGATTTGACAGTGGTATTCAGAGAGCACAGACAAACATGTCTGTACACGGTGCATCTGAAGAGCGTCTCCAGTCTGACAACACCACCATCACCCCCACCAGGTCACCGTGCTTTAGTTTGACAGGACCGAGAACATGCAGGGAGCCAGAGAGCTGTCAGGACATTTCCACTGCCGCTTTAACCAAGAACCCTTTGACTGAGTCCAACTTCAAGTCCTCTTTCAACCACACCACTTGAGGAGAGGAGCCTCAAGTGAAGGTGGAAAGTATTTAGGTGTCTCAACTCAAGGACTGTACTCAAAAACTGTAGTAGCCACAGTACAGTTAAGTATTTCTGGTACTTCACTTTTTACTTACTACTACCCTTTAAAAGCATTGCAGCATGACATAGATCTTGACATTTTAATTAGGGATACATACATTTTTGAAGAGTTTTATTTGAATAAAACCTTTAAAATATGTATTTTCAAACAACAAACTCCTGAGTATTTAAGATTTCGTGCTGTGACAAAATTTGTAAAGGATTAGTAGCACTTACACAATAATCAGTCCATAAAAAAAGCATGTCCCTCCCAAACCATCACAAAAAAACCAAGAGACCAATTTGTACACTTGCATTAGCATCAACAGACCACAATGCATTGCATCCACACAACATGTGTTTTGAATAAGGGTGGCAGGAAATTTATAACTGCAGCAGAAGTAGGAAAGAAATTGGGTTCATCGAAAAGGAAATGACAACAGTTAATAAAAAAATTCCTCCTGGAATTCACCGATCGTCACAGACTGAGGGTGTAGGAAGGATCTGAGGGTGCATGTACATTCAAAGTCATGGTCACTGGTTTACTGACTGATTCAAAGCTAAAGGTGATGCTGCCGATGTGTCAAACAAGAATCTGTCTTATGTAGAAAAACAAGAAGCACCTGATAAAGTCAGAGGCTCTTTCAACAGCATGTTATGTAACTGTCCAAAAGAAAACTGTCTAAACCCAATAACATTGAATCCGGATGATAGGAAGTAAGTCATAAGTGAGTGTTTACATGAGGAGAGAGATAAGGTTTCAATTTGAAGGGTGTGCTCTCATTGAAAAAACAGGGACAAAGGATTGCTTACAGAGAGAGAGGATTTATAGTGCCAGATAGGAGGGGGGGGAGGGATAAGATTTTTCATCAACAAATATGTCGTTATCATCCCTCTTACTCTCCTAATCCTATATATCGTCTGAAAATAAGAAACACCCGGCAGTGGAAGGTGATATAAACCATCTGGGCATAGGCTTAAATCTTATCTTCGCTGGCACAGAAAAACTCTTCCGCTGAGACCTCAGATCTTGTGTCTGACTGGCTACGGGATGACTTACTGGTGATTTCATTGTTGATTGGGATTATTAATGAGAGCACATCCTGAGGAGCGTAATAGTTACCAGGCAAATTGCGCTGTCTTCATCTTTAAAGTTTTCTTTGGCATCTTTGCTTTTTTTAGACGTTCTTTGGTCTCTGTTTGCCAGAAACAGCCGGCCTTTTAGAAAAGTGATACGACTCGACTCATTCCAGGTCAGAGTTGAAGTCAGGACATCATAGTTGCTTGGCTTCAGCGTTTGGCCCAGTTAACAAGATTTCTTTTTCAAGGGAAAGTGGGGGTGACTTTAAAACCTCAGTATTAACTGCAGCACCAAATTGAAGTCCCATCTGGAGCAACACCTGCTGTTTAAAAGTCTATCACGAATATGTAAACAACACTTTTTAGCCAAGCTGTTGGCAAAGCTTTAGGGATGGCTCTGTGGTACACCACTCAATATCTCAACAACTATTTGACATTCATGGTGCCCAGAGGATGAATCCTACTGACTTTGCTGATCCCTTGAATTTTCCTCTCATGTCATCAACAGGCTGTTTCAAGTGAAATGTTTCAACATACTGTTGGATGGATTTCTATTAAATCTGGTTCACACAATCATGTTCCCCTCAAGATGAACTGTAAAAACTTTGGTGGCTCTCTGACTTTTAATTTAGCGCCATCATCAGGTGAAATTTTTAATTTGTTCAATACTTTGGTTTATGCCCAAATACCTAATGACATTCCCATCGGCCTCAGCTGTACTTTGTGTTTGGTGCTAATTAGCAAACGTTAGCATGCTAACAAGCCAAATTAAAACCGTGAACATGCTAAACAAACATAAATATCAATGTCACCATATTGTTAGCATGTTAAAATGCTAATGCTAGCATTTAGCTCAACGCACCAGCACCAGTACGGTTTCAGAACCACTAGCATGGCTGTAGACTCTTGTCTTGTTTCCTTACAATGCTACATATAACTAATTCCTAATAATAATAATAATACAAACTTTTAAAACATTAAACAAAATAAGCTAATTAAAGTGAAGATGTTTTGACTTTCAAAGTGACAAAGATGAAAACTCGTGTATCTGCTGACTTCTCCAGTTGCCATCTTTGTTTGGATCAGGAGATGGAGAGGCACCATGTGAAATGAAACAAGGTGCAAACTGAGGCTCTGTGCCATCCAGAAACTCACTGATGTGCACTTTAATATATTCAAGTGCCAACTCCATCCTGCCAAACTCACCCAGTCCTGACATGGATCATTTAGTCCTGACAGGATTCATTCAGTCAGCAGAATCACCTGAGCTGTATTTAGAAATCATACCAAGGTTTGATGCCACCCCTCCCCCCTCTCCTCTCACTAACAAACAAAAGCATCTGATTAACTTTATGAAGGAGGGAGGAGGGGAGCCCCCCCTATCCGTTGTGTCTCATCAGCCACTCGCAGCCCGGCGCAGCTGTGACCTAGATCTGTTTGATGGGAACCCAGGACGGCTCTGATGTCACCTTTGCTCTCACGGTTCCCCGACCAATCGCTTTGCCCAAAGACAGCGACATGATGGGGCAGAACAGAAAGGGAAACCCAAGGACTCGGCTTTTATTGACAATAGCAATATCCAAACAGGGAGCTGTTAGCCCCTCCTCTTCACTGCAGAGAGAAAACAGGCACGATGTGAATCCCGCTGCCATGAATGCCACAAACACTGAGGCCTGTCCAGGCCTGTGTAATCACTCACCCTTTTGTCAACAATGGGGGAACGAAATTGACAAAACCAGAGATTAGACTTTCCAGTGAAATGATCAGCAGACATAACAAAGTTGTCACCACAGGTGCAACATAGTTCTGATAATGTGTTGCAAAGAAAGAGTCGTTTTTCAAATGGAGAAAGCTGGTTTTCAATTTCAACAGAAAATCACACTGTTGACAAAAACATATCATCACATTACAATGGCCTGACTTCAGATTGTATTGAATTAAACTGGGAAAATGTTACAGGTATGAAGAAATATTACAGGAATGCAAAAACATAGTGTGGGTATCAATGAATTTCCTTTGTTTTATTTGGATATTGTGTTGTCCTAATGAAACAAAGTTATCTATTAATTTATAGATCAAAGGAAAAAAAATAAGCAGAACATTGTGCACCATGTTTTTTTCTTCCTTTTCTGTTAATTATCTAATGACCTAGTGAAACTTACACTGTCATGTTCGTGACCAACAGATTGGGATTAAGTGAACACAGAATCATAAATTCTCACCTTGGCCAAAAGAATGGATCCTCAAAAATAATAGTTTGATGTTTTTGTGTGACTGACAGTGACAATCAGAGAGGAGGCGCCACCTGACAGCACCAACAACATCAGTCCTCCTTTTCTTCTTGTATGTGTGTGTGTGTGTAAACCAGATTGCATAGATTGTGCAGTTTCTCGTGTACGTCATTACGCAAGCTCTTTATGTCATAAGTTTTTCATTCTTTTAACAGATTAAAATCTGGCATCTTAAGAGCGTGAAAGCTGGAAGCAGTCACTTTTCCTGTGATTTAAGAGGTTAGTCTTTTCCCTTATATTGTATTATTATGCGATATAATGGCACTAGATTACTGCCCTCAACTCCCTGCTTCTTCCACTAAATTAAACTATATCACTATATAGGTTAAAATGAACAATTCTCCCACCTGACACTCATTTTTGTTCCGAACACCCCACGCCTGTTGGGTCTGTCCATTCCTGGGCTGATATTGCGCAGACTGATCAGAGCATTAATGTCTGGTCAGACCAGCATTTAAAATGGCAAATATTCTTGGAACAATCAGTCCATTTAATTAGAATCAGAGTAACCGGCTGATTTGCTCGGGGTACAAAGGAAATCCATGTGAATCTTTGGCATCAAGTTGGGGAATCTGAGCGCCAGAGAGCCAAAAATGGAGAAAGCTATCACCATTGCACCATCCACTTTTAAATAACCTCTCCATGGATTGAGTCAAGAGTACAAATACGTCTCTTGAATAAATGATGTGAACTTATTCTGTTATCCACTGAGTGATAAAACCTTCAGGTGATTGCTTGATCATCTGTAAGTTTCTTTACTGGAGATAAGAACAACAGTCATTTCTCTTGATAGGATCCCTGACTGATGCATGGACCAACATTATTTCTCTGTAAAGCTCTTGTCAGAAAATCACCATCTTCTGTTTATCCACTGCACTCACTGCGATTGGCCAATGGAGCATACCAAACTTTATTTACTGTACGCGTTGGTCCACCTTAAAACAAAAAACACTTCTCTGGAAATTCAAGACCACTCTCTGTATTTACTCCATTCTTCCCTGAAACGACTTATCTGAGCTGTTTGTTTTGATGAATTAGTTATTTTTCTGTGTACCTATAAACAGGACATTCCTTTGAAAGAAGAATGCATGCTCAACCAGCCTACTCTGTGTAAATAGAAAAGCTGCAGGATGTAATAATAGGATACAGAAGAAGAGAGGATATAAACAGAGGGAAGGACGAATTACTGTGGTGGATACAATGCAATCCAAAATTACGATACTAGAACATATTAAGAGGAAATATCAGAATGAAAAAGAGTAAATAATGTGTTGCAGCATTTGCTGGAAAACAGCAATAGTCCAAAATCAGGTTACTAGATGACTGAATATGACATGAAAACAAGTAAGAAAAGCCACCAAAGCTCATGACTGTGACAGTATTAGCAGAAGTAGAACACGTGCCACTGACGCCTTCATGACGGGTCCATATGTAGGGACCCCTCTCTTTTATGGTGTTGTTGACAAAATGCCTTTAAGACCTGTTATTACTGCTTCCTGCCCTGCAGACAGGGGAACTCAGCAACCTTTATTTTCTCTCTCCTCCCCAGAGATCAGACCTGGCTGCACTCATGCAAAGAACAAAAATACTCTGCTGTCATCCTGCACGCATGAAGAAGAAGAAGAGAAGACGTCAGGTTTTTCTTTTAACTGCAAAGTCAGGACTGCCTCCAGAACTGCTGAGCAGACAAAAAAATAAATATTGATGATAGTAATTTCTTCAAAGTAAGAGCAGCTCCCGGGCTAATTACAGTGACAGGTCAGCTCCTGTGTGTGTGTGTAAAATAGCCATTTTCTTTAATTACAACAATAAGTGTCATTGGTCCTGATGATTGTGAGGAAATGTGAAGGTGTGTGAGGGTGTTAGGTCGCACTTGTAGCTTCAGAAAAGAGTAGATGTACTTAAACCTTAATGCAAGTCTTAAAACAATAATGTGAAGCAAAGTGAGTCATTGTGCTCCAAAGTCTGCAAGAGAAAACAAATGCAAACTATTGTGCATGAGTGTGTGTGCATGAATGTGTGTGTATTAGTGTATGTGCATGTGTGTGTGTGTGCATGTGTGTGTGTTTAGGGGGTGGGGGAGCCACTTGCAGCAAGAGAAAGAATGAAGAGAGTCAACACTGCAGATTCCTTCAAAATGCATAAGAAAATCACTCTATCATAAAACCACCTCTCATGCAAACCCGCTCTTTCTGCGCCAAAACATCCACAAGAAGTGTCCAAACCTCTGCACAGCAAAGCTTCCTCTTTGTTTTGTTTTTGCTCTTTAACTTTTTTTTTGCAGCAAGTAAAAGTGGAAGAAAAGCGTGCTCTCACTCACCGGTGCCGACTTGTACCTGCCGGATCCCCGCACTGGAAGACAGCGGCTCGGGAGGCATTGCAGCGCAAAGACGCAGCAGCACATGAGCAGAGAAGTCCGCATCCTCTGCGCCGTCGGGAGCCGCGGTGGTGCACAGGCGAGGCTGGGTTTTGGCGCAGCTGTGTGCGGGGCGCAGCGCCGGGAGTCACAGAGGGCTACGGGATCTGGGTCGACTTCTCTTTAAATACACTCTGATTTCTTTGTTCTCCTAAAGTTTTTTTTTTTTACTCCACATACACTTTTTTTTTTACAGCCCAGAGCTGATAATACCACCCGCTACCATGTGACTCTTAACCCTTTCTGTGCCTGTCAACTCAAAACAGATGATGATGGCTTTGCCTGTTTTCTCCCACCTGTGGGTTTTTGATTTTTATAAAGACCAAGAAACCCCATATTCACTTTTAAGGGTAGAACATTAAACTCACACAATAGCACTATTAAACACCATATGCACCAGCATGCACAGGCAGGCACACTGCAGCACCTATGGGAATATTATAGGATTATTATAAGAGTATTACACGGAAACAAAAGTCCTGACCAACTCACCACAAAACACACTACAACTCTCTTTAAATCCTTTTCATGAGGGGAAACAAATTGAGTCACTGAGACCCTGTGAGCACCTGTGAATGAATGGAAAAGGGATTTATGTTTTCCATGCAGATTTACTTAAGAAAAACTGAAATACAAAAAGTTTTGGTTTATTTTTTTCATTTTATTGTTCTCTGAAGTAGAAGAAAATGACAAAGCATGAATTTTCACATGGTTGTTTAACTTGTTTATATAACCTATAAGAAATAGAATTTTCTCAATCCACGTGATCCTTAAAACTATGTGAAAAATCTGAACTCACTATATTTACAGTGTTTTCCTCATACAGGGACTCTGCACGCTGTTGTTTAGGAGTAAAACTCAAGTGGGGAAATAATGAATAAAATACTGGGATTAACTTAATGTACAATGTAAACTCCCCCAAGATACCTCAAACTCCCAAATTCCCAGAAACAATGAGGACATGATCTCATTTTTTGGAATAAGCTCATGATATCAATCTTATGTCTGTGCATATAAAAGGTTTTATCGTTGCACTTCAACAACATTTTGTTTGCAAAAAGGTCAGTGCAGCAGAACCAGAGATTTCATCTTTTTTATTCATACATTCTTCTGAAACCTGCTGCCTACATTACCCACAATGCCTATGGCTTGCACTGGAGATGAGGAGCAGGCCACAGAAGTTTGATGAGTTCACTTCTTTCTAATTCCACACACATAGATTTGCCAAACTTGCAGTCTTCAGCTGCGATTGACACAGACTCAAGTGACATCACTTGAGGACATTTTTCAGTCTTCACCAGCTCCCCCTGGAGACACATAAGACTCCATACTGAAATTGCTTTTTTCACATATGCAGTAGTGCAGCCCAACACTTGTAAACTAGCTTTGATGTGTAAAATCAGTGGCGTTCTCTTTAAGTGCAGAGCTGGAGCCAGAGGATTAGTTTAGTTTAACATAAATACTGGAAGCAGGGGGAAACAGCAAGCCTGGCGCTGTCCAAAGACCAAAAATACACCTAGCAACACCTCTAAAGCTCACTAATTAACACGTTGTATCTTGTTTGCTTAATCCAGACACAGAGAGAACTGTAAAAATGACAATTTGTGGTTTTTGGAGGGGCATTACCAGCACAACACTGATCCATCTTCTCGTCTAACTCTCAGAAATGGAAAACGTCAAACTAATCCATTAAATACGGGTTAAAAATGGAAGAATTAATGATGATAACTAACATAAAAGTGTGTGTGTGTGTGTGTGTGTGTGTGTGTGAAGTGTAGCATTTATGAGGATGGAAGAAGTGTGTGATAAAGAACAAAGGAATACAACTTACAAATACTTGGTGGGAAGGAATCTGGTGATTTATTTTTGCAGCTGTAAGATAAAAATGCACAAGCTGCACAGTCGGACCCACTGGAGGTTTCTGACCCACCTCCGTCCCTTTGTGCAGGAAAAGCTCTCTGTGAGTCAGTTTGAGATCATTTCTATAATTACAACCACTAATAGCAGTAAAGAATTTAGCAGAGCTTTCCTGTGTAATGGCTGTCAGGTTTCTGAAGGCTATTTGGACATTAAAAAAAAGGGCTCTAATAAACTCTGATTGCCTGACAAGGAATTGCAAGCTCTGCACCACATCAGGCCTGTTATAATACGTGTAATGAAAGAGAAAAGGGAAAGGCTTTATAAGAAAGTGGCACTACTAATTTCTGGACAGGAGACTATAATTAATGTTACAGGATGCAGAAGTGTTACGTAAAGAGGCCAATTAGAGTTAAGGCAGACACTGGCTTGGTCAGGTGTCAGTGGATTTTAGCCTTCACCCTCTTATTTATGCTGTTAGTGAGTTGGATGATGCAGGCAAACACAATATACTAACAAGCTAATTAATGTAGGTGCAAGCAGCATTTTGCACATTCAAGCCCTTTTACTATCAGCAGAAGAAAGAAGCTCAGTTGGCCAAAATTTAGGTTTCAGGCTGGCAGCACATTGAGCTGGACATGTGTGCAAAATTTCAAATCAATCTGACCTATGGTGTGAGGGGCATGGCCTTTCCAAAATTGCATTTTTGGGCCTTAATTACAGTGCCACCATCTGGCCGATTAGACTCTTATATCTGCATATCATTTCTATTTTTTGGACCCAGTTTCGTGTTTGCAGCTCATTCCAGTTTATGATAATTTTAGCTTTGGCATAAGACAATTCATTAATTGGCTCAAAAAAAATAGGCTTCTGTCCTGTCGGGTCTTGAACTCTAATCAGGGATTAAGTTACTGTTTCCCACAGATATATAATATAGAGATTCATATCAGAATCCAATTTATGTTTTTAACTTTATCTTTATTTATTTCAGGGTTATCTTCATAACACAATGAAAAATAGCTCGTGATACCATCTTTCAGTACAAAATGGGCACTGTGTAAAGGAATAATTCAAAACTTTGGGAAATGTGCTTATTTGTTTTCTTGCCGAGAGCAATATGAAAAGACCGATAACTCAGTAACTCAAACATTCATGCATAACAATAGTAAACTGTCTCCTTTAAGTTTTAACTCCACAAATGAGATAATTCTGCATCAGGCATGTGAGAAGGGTTTGTTACTTCAACTCAGATCTACTGTTATAATCACGCTCTATATATTTTTATTACGTTTGAGAGTCTTCTTGATCTCCAGGTCTGTTATTTGACTCAGAACTTTCCACAGACCCTTTTTGTTCTTTCTAAGTTAACAGAGTCTGGCTCTTGTATGTCATATACCTGTGCTGCACTGGCCATTGTCATCATGTAAACTATATCAACAAACTATCTCATGTTCCCCACAGATGGTCTCAATACATTTTCCTCCTCAGTACTTTTTACAAGAGGTGGCAGCGGTCCAACACAGGACAGCAGCTCTCAATTAGAAAAGAAATACGCTTCGAAATCAGGATCCAAGTCAGTGCCAAGCCCAGTAAAAATACAGGAATCTGTGTAAGTGACACTGGTGCAACGAACTAAAATCTCACGTAACATGCTGATTGAAGTAGAATGACGTAATTTAAAGCACAAAAAAGGACATACTTGGGAAACTCATTAAAAAAAAAAGTTTTGAATAGTTTTGGTGCTGTGTCATGAGGTTAATAAGTAAAGATTTATCAGTGATGTGCAGCCACTGAAAAAATTAAATGGCAACATCCATGGCTAAGTGTTAAAAATTCAAAAAACAATGGAAAATGTTTAAGATGCAGTTTCTCTAATGACCACTAGATGCTGAATCAGAGAAAGTGACAATTTTGTTTTGGTGACCTGGACAATCTGCAGCTTCTCTTTAGAAAAAGCAAATTGATATTTTTTGTTTCACAACTTTTGGTCTCAAATGCAAAAGTCCAAAAAATGCAAAGTTTCAAAATAATGGGTGAAATCAAAGATGCTGCATTTATGTTTTTAGCCCCCGTAGTGAAGTTCAGGAGTTAAAATTAATTAATTAAAAGAAGTAAATTTGGATCAGACATTAGTTCCCAGAGGATCATTGTGAATGACTTTGTTGATGTCTACATTTCTACAGCATCACCTACTGGCTACATTTTCTACTTCTCTACTTTGTGCCATGCCAAGGTGTGTTTAAAATTAGTGACCAAATTCCTGTTGTGCCATTATCATTTTTTTCCATAGACAATGCTTGGATCAGCACGAATCTCCCCTGGTTTAATTTCATTTCAACTCCCAAGGCGCATTTCAGCTCAAAACACCCACATTCTGCAACATGAGCCACAAACTACAGGTGGGAGCTAAGGATCACACTGCTGAGACAGCAAAAAAGAAATCTGCATCTTAAATCAATTCACTTTAAAATCACATCCTATAGCAGAAGAAGACAATCTGAGAAGAAGTTTCATTTCAATTGCTGCACTGGTCCTTTCATTAGCTATAGTAGCATTACTGAAATATTAACTTATGGAAAGGACATTTAAACATGATATGTTCATCCTTGATGCTGTTTAGTGTTCCAGAGTTAAACCCTTCATCTATATATTAACCATTCATTATCAAGGTACACATTTTTATTATTTAAAACATGAATATCCATTTCCAGTTAATACTTATCCCAGTCTGACACCTGCAAGTTCCAGACCTACATCCAGCCCTTGTTTTGCCACCTCTTTGTCCTGGTCAAGTCAAGCTGAAGATGTTTTCAGATGAAAAAGATTGTATGTTTTCCATCTGGCACTGATGCAGCAGCTGTTGCTTCGATATGAATGGAATCTTTCGTCTGTTTGTCACATGTGCTGATTATCATAATGGAGCTCCTTGTTTTCCTTTTGGTTCAAACAACCATAAAAAAGGCACACAACAGAGGTGCACCGTGTGGCATTCCAGTGAACTAATGCTGAGTTGGTGCTTGCATGTGTGTGTGATCATGGGGGTTTGTTCATTACAACTGCTCAGGCTTGGTTAACCCTCACCACATCTGCCCACTTACACACCTTAGATCACACATAACAATGAGTTTAAAATGTTTATTCATGGAGTTTGCTTGAAGATTTGGATGTGACAGTGATGTACAGGTTGTAGAAGAAAGCTTGTGTCCTGAAGTTTGCTGGTTTAATTCTTGCACAGGCAAGATAAATCCAAGCAGACCCAACCCCTTCTCATGACCACAGGTGATGTGCCCTTTAGCAAGATACATTATCCCCAATTGTTCCAGTGCCAACAGTTCAGATTGTGGTTGGACTCAGTAGATAAGATCTGAAGGTGATGAATCTGGGCATAGTTGTACTTTAGCTGACCTGTAGTAGCTAAAATATTGCAAATCAAAATCCAACCTTTTTCTTTAGTGAACGTCCACATCAGCCTGCTGACGTTGCAGTGCTGCCCTCATTATTGATAGGTGACAAAAACAAGGGTGTGAATGTGAAAATTAATTAGGGCACACCAGTGGTTGGCTCTGGTCTGACACCTGAGTTGGCAAAATCCAGATGGTAATAAATCTTTTATCTCTCACATTTTGTCTCATATTTACAGCTGTCGTTTTGACTGATTAGAAACGCAAATGGCGCCTGCAGCAGATCATATCAGCTGTTACTAATTAACGTTAATTTCTGAGCTTAACTTGATGACAGGTCAAAGTGAAACTTGGCTGTTGTTGCCTGCAGCTGGTGTCTGTCCTCAGCCAAAGAGTGTAGATGAGGTGAAAGAAGCATCATTGCATCAAGTGTTTCTGTCGTCCCAACAAATCCAACAGAGTGAGAACTGATGGCTTTTCAATTTCAGGACCCACTTTGTCCCAGTTTAACTTTTGTTCTCAATAATTTAAGCCACTTTATAGTTTTGACTCAGGGCCTTAAATATTTAGATCAAGCAGCTTGTGAAAAAAGAAGGTGAGCTGAATTAAAGGGCTTACTGTTAATGTAATAACATTATTGAATCAACATTTAGTTAAATCTAAAGATCGGATTGGACTTGGTATTGGCAGATACCCAATATTAAAGGACTTCAAACAGGATCAGGGACAAAGGAACTTGCTCAGATCATCCCTAACTTTCATGTCTGTATGCTTACTGTGAATTTAAACTCAACACTTGACTTTGACTTTAATGCCAGCGTTACATTAAATCATTTGGAATGACTCAATATCCTCCTCAAGCCCAAAGATTAAGATTATAAGTCAAGTCTTTTATTTTCCTTACAACAAATATGCAGTTGTTCAAATTAATCTCCACATGAGTGGGAAAAGTACGTTTGGCAAATACTAACTCGTTTAAGGACCCGAAAGACAAAATGTACTTGACTTGGGATTTGTTGGTCTTGATGTGGGAGACTCACTTGTGATTAGCAAAACAGTGACTTCATTTCACCCTCTGAACCACCGAACTGTGTGTTCCTGCAAATCAGTATTCATGCTTAGTGAAGTTCGGTGAGGTGAGAAAAATCTTCCTGTTGGTCTCAGGTGATTGAAGCACACAATGTACCACTGATAGGAAAACTTGGCTTCGAGCTTCCCCTCATGGTTACTGTGAGGTGTTTATCTTGCCTTTTAGAAAGTGTTTCCTGTATTTTAGAAAAATGAGTGGCAGTAAATTAAATCCTCTGAAGTAGTAAAATGAGCTGTGATACCTGCAACTATACAGATGTCATCTATAGTTGGACTCAAAACACTCGAAAAATGATGCTTTGCTGTCTTTATTCGGTATTTTTCTTATTGTCAACGAATCCAAATCTCCCACCCTTGCTACGTTGCCTTACCTGTCCCTACCTGTCATAAGCCTGAAGCCCATTGATCCCTGGAGGTGTAAATCTTTAAAAAACAGATGAAGATCATGTGATATGATCGAAAGCTCCAGAACTTATACTGCTGCTTTCATGCTCAGGAAACTACTTTGAACCTCAGGTTTTAAGCTAACATGGATAAGAAGTCTTTGAAGTGATCACCTACTCCTGATGATCATGTGATATGATTGAAAGCTCCAGAACAGCTGGTAAATAGTGGTGAGGTTGTTTACTCTCAGAGGTGAATAAATTCATTTTTTAACCAAGTCTCAGTAATTCCCTAAAACAGCTGGACACTTTAGTTTAGTTACTCAGTAGGAAATTATGCATTTGTTGGGGACTATTTTCACCAGCGGATTAATCCACATTTGGTGCACTAGTGAGTATTTGTGGCAGCAGGACTGTGTGTGTGGTCAAAATAAACTACAGTGTGTGTTCATGGTGATGAAGGAACATGTCAGCCGGAGCCAACATTGTGTCTTATTGATGTGCTTTGATAGTTTTTGGACAACAATGGAGCTCTATGGCACAGAGGAAAAAGATCTATCAGACTTTGATATACACACAGTACTCGTTAATAGGATACATTCAGTGTTGCTTTGTGTCATTGTTCATGGGATCTGCTGACATTAAGAAAAATATAGAATCTCACCAAGCTTAAAAAAAAACCTAATTAAAGTATCCAGTGGCTGTTTGTTGCTGCAGGGTGGTCTGGTGTTTGAATATATTGTCCGGTCATAAAAAAGGTCACAGGTTTGAACGCAGTCGCAGCTAATGTGTCCATCAACCGCCATGTGTCCCTGAGCTGAACACTGAGCCATTGTGTGAGAGCCCGGAGTATAAATCTCAGTCGTGGACAGAAGAGTAGTCTTGCTTTTTACGGCAACATCCAGCTGTAAAGCTCTGACATGTAATATATAAGTTTGGACTGAAACATCTAACATACTTGATCTTGGCGATAGATTCATATCAGGCAACTGACTCACATACAGCGTCCCTCTCAGACGGGTCGCTCCACATCGCAGCGATACTCTGCCCATCATCCTTAACGGCGGGCTTGAGTCAAATCATGCGCTTCCTGTCATTATGAGACCTCCTGTTTAAAGTAAAACACTGGCTCCGAACAAAGTTTAGCCCAGATCTGCTGCCTGAGAAATCCATTTTTCATAAGGCTGGTTATGGGTTCGTGTCAGCCGCACTTCTCACAACAAAGACCACATGTGTCCATTTAATGCAAACCAGACGCGTGGATGGAAGCGACCAGCCTCCAGCTGCCTGCCTCCTCTGTCTGGCCGTGTGGAGAGCAATGAAAAATGGCTCTGGAGGGGGTTAGGGGGGCGCAGTGGGGGTTATTAGTGGATTTGAAGGCATTAAGCCTTGTTCTCTCTTTTTGCCGTGACCCCGGCTGACCTCTGGCAGGCCCCGCCACAACAAAAGGGGTGAAGGCGGAAAGAAAGGAGATCAAAACAGAGCCAGAAACCTGCGTTGCTGCTGCTAATCTTGGTTTTCCTTTAAGGATGTCATGCCTCAGCATCCTCTGTGGTCAAATAATGAGTTTTCCTGCTTCGGGTTTACGTCAGCAAACATCAATTTGCTGCAGTTTCTGTGATAAAAAGAAGTTTGATGTTGTGGGAGTTCAGGAGTTTTGATTACCAGCATGGTTGAAATATTTTGCCAAGCAGTTTTGCTTCAGGGACAATAAGCTAGCCTTGGTATTAAGATAAAATACCTGCAGCTAGTCAAGATGTCTCACACAATTCAATTAAAAGAAAAAAGTAATAAATAAATAAAGAAATAAACTTACTTTATGCAGGAGTTCTCAGTGTTTTGGTGGCCCTGTTACACTCGACAGTAATTCAATCTCCATTAGTATATCGTAGTGTGAATTACTGGTGTTGATGGAAGGGATTTCTCCCTCTCTAGTTTAATATCCCCACTACCCTGTGGTCCTTCATTTTGTTAATACCCAGTGGGGTTAAATGTTGTCCCTGCTTCTCGTCATACTGAATACATTAAATGCATTTCCTATGCTGCCCTGTAGATGGTGCAAGTTCATATAAAAAAACATATCAGCTATTGTAAAAACACGTTATGGATCAAGTCAGGAAGAGATCAAACTCTGTACCTCACACTTGGAGTGACACAATAAATCCAGTTCCACAGTTCGTCTCAGCCATTATCCAGTGTTACTATAAACATTAAGAACTATGTGGGCGAGTTTTATTTCAGAAAAAGCTACCAGACTAAATCTATTTCCCAGGACAAGAATGAACTTCGCTTCACATGGGAATTAATTCGGCGTAGTCAAATACATATTTGATAAACCAGCTAACGACTGAAGTTTATCAGTCCCTTCAGTGTATCTCTAGTTTCTGTGTGTGTTTATTACTAGAACTGAAAAATAGTTACAATTTGAAAATTGCCAGTCAATTAATACAAAATTGCAGTTGTTAAATAACTGGTTATGAAATATTCAAAGTTCAAGTGAGAATAAAAATTGTGAATTTCTGAGGGTATAGAAACGATCTTTTAATGCACATTTATAACAGTGACTACTAAACTGTGCACTTAGCTACCCTGCTTAGTGATGGGTATTTATCGGAGATGGCTCCCTCTTGGAAACATGTTGGTACACAGCCTGAGGGAAAGGTCCTGGGTGACAGGAAGGAAAGTCGTCATCACTGTAGACACACAGAAGTTGGTTTTGTAGAGATTAACCCTTGTTTGGCTCGAAAAAGTTGTTCCGAATTAAACTGTTGTTATACATCTGTGGCGATTGCTAAAATTGTCAAGCCTTCTTCCGGTCTGACGAATGGCTCAGACACGAGGAAAGAATTGTACAGTAAACAACACAAGTGCAAGGAGAGCCAAAAGCCAAGACACTCATCATGTGGCTCCTCTTTGAGATAAAAACACCACAACTCAGGAGCAAAATAACCACAGATGGCAAGCACGCAATCAGCTGTGCAAACTAGGATCTGCAATCGACTTACAGATGTAAATTTAGAAGCAAACATATCAAAAAACATACTCAGTGTTGTTGTCTTTGAGTACTGACTGAGTGAAAGAGAGAATTGCCCATGACACAAATTATGCAATCTGAGAACACTTAAATGCTGTAGTTCACCAATTTGGAGCCAATCCGAGATACCTTGTATTCCACTAGGTATTAGTATCAGTAGTATTTTACTGTCAAACATATGATATGGCTTATCACG
>JBBMOC010000020.1:3296028-3466358 GCA_037975185.1 Centropyge bicolor | reverse complement strand
GTGTGTGTGGGGGGGGGGGGGGGGGGGGAATACATGTACAACGTGAACAGTAAAAGTGAGAATAATAGTGATAGTGATAGTCGAACATTGATTTTTTGTGAGTGGAACCTTCGAGGAGTCCGTGAACGCAGCATCCCCGAGCATCAACGGGTCTAACGTTAACGTCACAGTTGTTTTATATAGTCTATATTTCACAACACTGTTTTCTCTGTGAACTTTATTTGAATACTCCGAAAGAACGACTGAAAAACAACACCACAAAGGCAACAAGTAGTGCAAATACAAATTGATAAGTATGGCGGACATGTTTGGTTCTGGCGGAAAAGAGAAGTCGTTATATTTGAGACAAATCCAGTATCTGGATGAGCAGCTGGACAGGTGAGGCTGTTGTACTGCTCTCATTTGGATGAGCAAAATATTGAGAAGTTTCTTTAAACAAAGAATAGTGTATTAGTGTTGCTAGCTAGCTTTTAAACGAAGAAAATGTAACTTTAAAAACGCTGTATTTGCGCAGCACTTTAGCGTTAGCCACGGTGATGTTAGCTATGTTAGCATTAGCAACGGTTTGTGTCTCTGTAGATGTTAGTGCCACATAAAATGATGCTGTAACTGACAAAGTATTGACCATTGTTGTCACACAGACACATTTTTAAAATAAAATTGTGTTAGAAAAATTCTAATATTTAGCTGAGTTTAATTAAGCTACAACCTCAATTTAAACAATACTGAAAAATTACTTAAACAAGTAATAGGTAACCAAAATGGGTGCCTGTTAATTTTCTGTTTCACCTTTACTTTCAGCTCTCAGACACAATTTCCGTATCTGTGTTAGTCACCCTGGGCTCTCACATTTGTCTGTTTTGAAGCATCCCCATCTTGATGTTCATTTACTGTGACTGAGTTTGAGTTCACCTTCTTCTGTCACATTGTGTATCACCCATTTAAAAATTGTATATACCATACATTTAAATGGGGTGATATGGGGTGGGGGACCAAACTGGAATCCTTTACTACTTTTATTTTTACTGACCCTCTTATACAAAATCAACCATTGAATGGATTTTCTGTGGGTTGTGTCCTGCTATTATCACTATCTTTCATCAGGATGCGGTTAATGCAGTTATCATCTCATTTTAAATGCTGTATTTACAACAAAAGTAGTACATTCTTACATATGACCCTTGAGACCATATGTCCCTCTTCATCTTGTAGATGGCAGCTTATATGTGATGAGCTGGAGAAACAGAATGAGGACCTCACCTCTCAGTACAATATGCTGGAGGAGGACAAGAAAGACATCACTGGATACCTGAAATGTTCCCTGGCTGCAAAAGAGAAGAAGGTGGATGAGCTGACTGAGCAGCTGGAGAGTCAGCAGCAGGCTGTCGAACAGGACAGAGAGGCCCTGAAGCTGCAGCACAGCCAGCAGATGCAGGAGCTACAGGAGCAGGTCGATGAACTTAACTCAGTGAACGAGATGCAGAGTGAGGCAATGTTTCATTGGAACAATGTTTCTTACACAGTATTGTTTCATCTTGCCGCCTCGTAGAAGAGATTAAGTTTGTGTAATTTGGTATTGCGGCAATCACCATAGACTTTATAATGGTGACGCCACAATTAAAGCTGCAGCTTTTAATATTGTTAATAATAAATCTCTTGATTATTTCTTTTATTAAATAGTTTGACATTTCGGGTTTTTTTAAAGACTTTTATTGATTATATATGATTACAAAATATGCTGCTGCTTTGTTTTTCTGTTGATTAACCAATCAATTGAGCAACTTTGCAAGCAGATGAAGATAAGTCTTTAAGTAAGTAAATGACTTTCATGTATGGGTCGCTTCTTAACCCTTTATTGGGCAAGTGACTATTTTTGGAAAATTCTGCACACTTTACATAAGTGAAAATTTTTGAAAAATGGTACAACAGAAATACACTTTTGTTATGTCCTTCAATAACACTGTAAGGTTGATTTTTTGAATTTCAAAGTATTTCAATGAGTGCCCTATAGAGGGTTAAACTAGGATCATTTAATCAGGTCCCTCAGTGCAGGACAAGTCTGAGAATAGTTGGCCAACAGTTGGCCGTTTTTGATTGTGATCTAAGAATATTTTTAATTAATTTTTTTCACATTTGATCATAAATGTCCCAGAGACACATGATATCAAGGTGGAAAAGGGCTCTTTCATATCGCTGGACCCATATCATCAATAAATTATCTATACATTGATTGTGAAACTTCAGTGTAATGACTGTGAAAATGAACAATAGGATTGATAAAGCAGATTATCTGTTCTCATTGGTTAAATCTCGGTGGGCAGGTCAAAAACCACAGTGTTTAAGGAAGATTTTAATCTACTGTACTCAGACTAGATTCTCAGTGTATCTGCAAAAATATGACACAATCCCCCAAGCCTGGTGATATAAAGGTTTGGAGGAAGTTTTAAACACTGTTTCATGAACTTTGTGTGAAGCATACTATTGGAAGCATTCACTTCTCTCCTTGTTTACTCTCCTCCCCTCAGTGGCAAAGTCTGAGGTGCAGAAAGAGCAGAAGATGCAGCTGATGAAGCAGCTGTCCAATATGGAGGCTCTGCTGAACCAGCTCATCGGTCAGAAAAAAGAGCAAGAAGCTGTCATCCACAGCCTGGAAGCAGAGTTGGAGAGGAAAAAGTAAAGTCTATGACTGAGTTAAACTGATGTTACATATTCAGGGGTTGCTTCAAGATCTTCGTCAGCAAATAATAAATGTTTACCCTTACTTTCACCTGTTCTCCAACAACAGGATGACTGAGGGAATAGAGGAGACAGTGGAAGATTGCGTTAGGACTCAGACTTCAAACATTGCTGAGGAGGAGAGGGCTCAGCACAGGGAACGCTTGGAGCAAAGCCAGTTCCTCCTCAACAGTGCTGTGTCCCTGCAGAAGGAGCGAGACAGAGTGAGAGATCTTTGCGTTAAGTTGGATGACCTGAAGAAAGATATCCGAAAGGTTACCCAGGAGAACTTCACCCTCACAGAGGTAAAAGGAGCTTCAACATTGGTAGAGAAGTGATGTAATTGTGACTTAGGGGGATCTGAATTTGAACAAAAGACCTCTTGATCTGCTTTTAAATGCTCAACTACAGAGCTATACCCCCACACTCTGACCTCAGTGTCAGTGACTTTGTTGTGTTTTCAGACAGGACCTGGCTTCAGTGCAAGTGAATGTGCAATAATTATTATTTTATTGCTTCAGTGGCAGCTGGACACTAAAAGTTGTAGCAGTGAGATAGCTACATTATTTATCCAATGATAGAATGTTGAAAGCTGCACCCTGACAAGGATGGGATTTGAAATAGAAATAGGCCTTTTGTGTACATATAAAACGTTTTAAATCTTTGAGTTCAACTCATGAAAAATGGGAGCAAAAACGAGAAAAGTGTTGCATTCATATTTTTGTTCAGTGTATATGGGAGTAGAGACTTATCACCTGTTCACACAAGTTTCTAGCGGCAGGTGAACAAACTTAAGGCAGGAGCATGTGACATGCTGATAAAAACTCTCAGATGCCACGACTTGTGTCTGAGTATTGGTGCCTTTTTTTTGAACAGTAGAAACAGGAGAACCGTTACAGTGAACAAAAACCCTTTTCACTATACATATGGACAAGCAAAATAAGCTTACAGATTATTTTAAACGCAAATAAACTTTACAGCTTGCCTGTTTCTTCATCATTGTTGTTTAATTAGTTTTTACTATTAGTTTTTGTTATCATTTAATTAAATTAGTTACTAGTTAATTCATTTTTAATTTGTTTCCATCAGAGTTTGGTAGGTGCAATATGTATTTGGCCCTGCAGGAGAAGGGCAAGTATGAAAATGTTAATGCAGTAACTGTAAAGGTATAAGATTTTGATATAAGAATTTCTTTTGCAAATACCTATGCCACACCTGTGCCTGAGAGCACTTGAAAGAGACGTAAAATAAGCCTACACATTTTTAAAACTAAAGTTGGAGCCTTATTAACTATTTGTTCATTTTTAATTCTTCACTTGTGAGCATAATAATATTTATGGCTAATAAGTTATTTAACTCTGATGGCAAATCTGAAACATCAGAATTTAATCAGCTAATATTTGGACAGAAAACACCTGGCAATTATCTAAAAAACCACACAGGGTAAGCAATAATTGTACTTCACCTTGTCCTCCTTTTTTGAGTTGGAAAAAATCACCAAAATCATTTGCCATCCTCTCTTCTTCAGAAGGTGGAGCAGCTGAAGAAAAAGTGCCCACAGCTGGTGGCAGAGCTAAAGAACTGGAACATCACTTGTGAGCACATGCTGGCCAAGGAAAAAGATCTCAGGTAAAGTTTCATCAATTTTTACTCTTTGCCTAAGACTAATTAAGGTGCAATTCAAGAGAACTTTAATCCTAAAGATTCAAGTGAACACGATTTCTAATGCTCATTATTGGCAGACTTCATTGCCTCCATTCATAGACGTAAACAGACAATCCCAGATACTTTACTGAAGGGATGAAACAACATAAATCTGACTCAGGGGGCATCCGGACTTGAACCGGAGACCTCTTGATCTGCAGTCAAATGCTCTACCACTGAGCTATACCCCCACTGGCATTGGCTCCATTGTGTTTTCAGACAAGACCTGGCCTCAGTGTCCAAGAAGTGGCGTCAAAAAACAGCCGAGGCCAGTCAGCTGGGGGCCAAACTACAGAGTGAGAGGAGCAGGAGGAGGCAGCTGGAGGGCGTCATGCAGGAAGCAGTCATCATTCTCAGACACATCCTGAAGGTAAAAACACAGACCTGACCTGGTCCGTCAGGACAGCTGCTTCAGTTCCCGTTGCAGCATCTGATTGCTTGCAATGAAACCTTAGAGACTTTCGGGTCTGGAACATAATAATATCTGTGGGAGCTTCAATTTAGAGAGCAAAGATGACTCTGGTTTTAACCCAGGACAGTCAGACATCTCATTTACCTTCTGCCACTCAGACAAACATCCAGTGGTGAAAGAAGTATTCAGATCTTAAGCAAGTCATAAACAATCCGGCAATGTCGAAAACACCATCGATACATCCAAGTAAAAGTTTTTTTGCATTCAAAAATTCCAGAAGAATTTAATGTTCTTAGATATCAGATTGAAAATACACACCCATTCACAATGATATAATGCATTTTAATTTATATCACTTCATTATTATTAGTTATGCATTATTATTTAAGCAGCAGGATGGGGTTTGAACCCAAATGTGCAGAGCACAATGGATCAGCAGTCCATCGCCTTAACTTGGCCACCTTGTCCAAGCTGCGTTTTAGTTCTTTTCATGTGAGATGTTTAGTCTAAATCTGCAGAAATCTAAACATCAAACTCAAAAATCTACAGCTATAATGTAAATGTACTGCAGTAAAAAGTAAAGTTTATTGTGGAGAAGATGTATCAAGTAGTACAAGATAAAAATACTCTTAAAGTACCTCAAAATTATCCTTAAGTGCAGTACTTGAGTAAATGTGCTCAGTTCCTTTCCAACACTGGAGAGTGTTGAAGTATCATGGTTTCCAACTAGAGAACAGGTCTTTTTTTTGCCAGTAAGCCAGAGACATCTGCGGTCATGGTATGAATGCAAAGAAAAGCGTCACTGTTAAGATGTCACCACTTACATTTACTTTAAGGCTTATTTATTCTGATGGAAATATCTTTTCTAAAGTCTACAATGTTTATTAATCCAGAGCACATTTTATGATTCATTTTGTGAAACACAGCTGATGTGTTTAGGAATGAAGTCTCAAGTATTTCTATTGGCTGAAAATTTCATTCTTACTCATGTGTACAGGTACTACTAGAACGTGACTTTATTGTCCTCTAAAATGGAAAATTGTCTTAAACTCACCAAAACACAATAACAGGTACGATGTGTAACAATTCAACAAATATGATAACAGGACAAGAATGAATATAAAATGCATTTTGACTAAATTGTAAACTGATGTATATTAAAATTGCTTTACCTTATTGGCCTTTGACCAACATTGGAAATGTCACGTTTACACACTTAACCCTGCCGGTGGCGTTCCACCCACTTTTAAGCTCTCTCATTCTCCTTAATGGGAAAGGCTGTTCTGACTTTATTTAACTACAACTATTTACATTGTAGGTGTTGACAATTGACCGCTTTGAAGTCAGAGAGATTAGTAATGTGGTTTGATTTGAGTAAAACCTGAGTAAAAGTCACGTTGAGTAAATCTTTGTTGTTTCACTTTTAGAAATGTTCACTTATTTTATTTATTGGTTATGAAGTTGCTGTGAGCTCATAGTTGCTGCCAGACCAAAACCCCACAGATAATGCTGATTAGTTATGTTACTGTTCTGTAATGAGCTCTTATATTTGACAGCTTCACAATTCTGAAAATATGCAGCTCTTCACAATATTAATATATCTTGATTTTAATATAGTCCCGGATTTTTCCAAAAAGGTTTTTTGCTTGTAAGCAAAAAAATGTAGAAAAATTAATATTAGGCCTTATTGCCTGTTATGACTCAATAACATGAAAATTGTGGTTCAATCTCAATCAAACAATCATTTCTGATTATGGACTCTCTGGTGTTCTTTGTCCTCTGCAGGATTCAAAGAAGGCGTGTGACACTCAGTGGAAGATGGAGAGGCTGCTGGACATCCTGGAGAGCACTGACCCCAAGGGACAAGACTTCACCCTCAATGTCTCCCCTGTACAGAAACCACAGACCTCTGAGCCCAAACCAACCAGGTACTGGAATCACTCTCCACTTGACCAAGTTTCACTTTTACTGTTTTTGGCTGTTTTCAGTAAAATAAAAACAACAACCTAGTAGTAACAGTAAAACTACAGTAATCTTAAAATTTCAGCAAAAGGAGCTATTTTTATGTGTAAGCTGTTCTTTGTATAAATGCTGTTCCTCTGCCCGTCTCTCAGGAAACCCTGCAGTAAGAACACATCCAGCCCTTTCCATACATCTGCTCCAGCTCCTCAGCAGACTGATTCAGAGGCAGGAACCTCCAGCTCTGCAGACTACTGAACCAAAGTCAGTCATCAGTATGAAAGATGAAAGTCTATAAAATATCATGGAAACTACCCATCACAGTTTCCCAGAGTAACCCAGTTACAGCATTTAAAACAGAGGAAAGCAAGAAATTCTCACATTGGAGACCCTGGAATCAATAAGAGTATCATAAGAGAATAATACATTATTGCTTGACAAATAACATAAATGATTGTTTGTCAGATTTGTTATTGAATGATTTTATTTTATTTAAAGCTACTAGTTTCATCTCTACTGAACAGTAACAAAAATTACACTGTAAAACAGGGGTGTCAAACTCAATTTCATCTTGGGCCACATCAGCGTTAGGTTTGCCCTCAAAGAGCCAGTTGTAAATGTAAGACAATACAATTGTATCTATATCACACAATTGCATCTGTATTTGATTAATATTGATTTTATAACAATTAAAATAATCTCTAATAGCAAAAATCTTGCAAGTAGACATCCAATCGTGCAACAAGTATGTATTAAAAAATGAATCAAAGTTGTGTCTGCGAACAAACTTTAAAACTAAGATGACCTGCTGCTCTTTCATTTGAAGAGTGTTGTGGTTGTGATTGGTGTGGAGGAACAGTGATGCTCCGTGTTACCTGCTCTCACAGTGACATGACGTCTCTGTGGCTCAGACTCGTGGCTCTGTGCTCTGCTGTCAGACACGTTTTACAGAAATGATTTGCAGCAGTGTTTCTCATCTATTTTAAAAAAGCTCCAAACTTATTCTACAGTTGCACGTTATGAAAGTTTGGTGGTGCGACGCGGTGCAATGCCGCCTCTGTTGCTGTTTTCATCATGGTCTGCTCTGATGAAATGACGAGGAGGCACAGAGGAAGGAGGGAGCGCTTGTTTTGTGTGAGCGCGGCAGCAGGTGTCCAGTCAGAGCGGTGCGGACAGAGACAGGAGGAGAGAGGAAACGGAGGAAAGTTACAGTAGCAGCTCCAGTAGCATTTTTCCAAAAATGAAACACATGTGTGTCCCAATGAGATGTATCGATATGCTAGTGCTGCATTGATTTGTTTCCAGTTTATTTTGAGCTTTTTACTGATACAGGCCGTCTGAACTGATGCACTCGTATCTTACACATTAAAGTCCAATGCATGGGATACACCCCTAATGATGCATCTAGCTAGGCTTGTATGATGCAAATTAAATTTTTTGTAACTTCTTGCAGGCCATATAAAATGAGATGGTGGACCGGATTTGAGACACTGAGTCACAGATTAGAGGCACACCAAGCAGAAAAAAAAAGTGATTATCTCAGGAGTGTTTACTAAATGTTGGACCACTCCAATGCGGAAGTCAGATTGTTTAACCATGACGTCCCGCACACTTTGACCTGTCGGCACCATTTATAAATCAGAGTGCCTTACAGCGAGGAGAGGCGGAGTTCTGTGTAGACACAGGACAAGAGACCCATCAGGAGAGGACTGAAAACACAGAGGGAACTTGGTGTAAACGACTCTGACATGATGGAGCTCTACCTCGACCTGCGCTCTCAGCCCTGCCGCTCTGTTTTCATGTTTCCCACAGTGGTGGGGATTCCCTTTGAGTATAAGTTTGTCGACCTCTCTTCAGGTAATTCCACACTGTGAGACAGAAGGCTATGGGATGGAGACTTATTAAATTTATAGATATCTGATTTATGCATGTTTTAGTTTAGGTTTTAGGCTTTTAGCTCACATTCTGCCTGAGAATATTTGTTTGGGGCTTGTTGGGGTTTTTTTTATTAGCTTTTCGAAATATGCCAAAAGTTACCAGATGCAAATTTTTACTCAGCTACAAAAGCTGCAGCCCCAAAAATCTATTGTAACTTGTGTATTACAACCATTTTTTCTCTTTATGTTTGAGTTTTAGCTGGAAACACATTTTGCAGGAGTTAGGAGTTGAATGACTCAGCATGACCATTCAAAAAGTCATTCAATTCAACATGACTCAGCTTCTTTTTGAATGGTCATGCTGAGTCATTCAACTCCTCCCCTGAGCTATCACTTTCCATTTTCACATGTCACCCAGAGAGCTGATAGTCTTAACTAGTAAGTAAGTAAGTAACTAGCCAGGAGCCGAGCTAACTAGTAGATAACTGACTTTACAAGCAAATGGTGGGTGGGATGTTGTAGGTCAGATGTCAAGTCATCCAGCCAAAACATTCCTGCAACCCTGATGTGAACAAATGAAACATTGTTTCCACAATTACATTTGTTATTCATCTCTTTTTCTCCAAATGGCAGAACAACCGTTTTCACTCATGTGCTAAATGTGTTCTTTTTTCTATGTACATGGCAACATAAACAGTGTGCAGATATTTCTCTTTGTCCCAACACATGTGATTCTCATTTGTGTCTGTCTCAGGGCAACAGCGCAGTGAAGAGTTTGGAAAAATGAGCATCGTGAGAAAGGTTCCTGTCATGAAGGATGGAAACTTCATTCTGACTGAAAGGTACAACAATGGATCGAGTTTAGGGCTGACTTCTTACATTGACAGATGATGAAAATAATTTTTGAAGGTTGTTACTGATATTTCTGGAGCTTCAAATACCTGTTTATGTGTCTTGTTAAAATCAGAACTGTCCATCTGTTCATATTTTATACATCAGCAAGTCAAACATGCAAGGAGGAGTTTGTTGAGCTCATTCAAACACTGCTGTAATAGTTTTAAATTACAAAAACATATTCATCCACTTATCCCCCCGTATTAAGACACTCACATTTTGTCAGGTGGATTTGTTTTCCTGTTTGAATGTATCTGATTGTTACTCTGAAAATTTGAACATCACAGGGGTTATTTTAAAGCAATTAAACAGTTTATGTAAAATATTACTCTCTTATTATAAATGTGGCTATTATTATTATCTTATCTACAAAGCCACAGGAACACCCCTGATTGATCAGTTTTCATTTACATCACTTGTTCCATCTAACTCCATGGCCTCAGTAAATTTTCCTGGTAAGTGGTTGTTTGAGATTATTTTCTGTGCAGACCAGCAACAATGAGGTGACACAATGTCACAAACACCACATCGGATTCTCGTTCATGTTTTCTGTGGTTAGAGCCTTTATTTATTCCTCTTACTTTCTTCACACTGTCTGTGTTGCAGTATTGCAATCCTCACGTACCTGGCGCAGAAACATTCATCAACAGTGCCAGATCACTGGTATCCGGCTGATCTGCAGCAACGAGCTCGTGTTAATGAATACATGGCCTGGCAGCACTCGAACCTCAGAGCTCACGGTTCAAATTTCTTCTTACTCAAGGTATGAGTCCCAGATCAACCTGCTGGTGCAGTGCAACCATTTGAACAGTTCAAACATTTATTCATTCACTTGTTTGATTTGATCCTTTCTGTGGCACTGAAATCTTTAGTTAAATAATAATTGATGCTCTTCTCCTCTTCTCTTACAGTTACACTCATGTATGGTTTATATATAAATGTGTACTTAAGATGAGATTTAATATAGTGACATTATATTTTTATGAAGCTTTGAATATGTTTGGCCTGCTAACATGCTGATGTTATGCCAGTATAATGTTTGGAATCTTGGTCATCTTAGTTTACCATCTTAGCATGCTAACATTTGCAAATTAGCACTGAACACAAAGGACAGTAGAGGCCGATGGCAGTGTCAGTAGTTTTAGAGTCTTATTTGATTAGAGACTAAAGTAGTTCTTGTGGCGCAAAAGGAAAAGCCAGGGGATCACAGTCAGTAGGCCACATCCTCTTGGGACCATAAATGTTTGTACCTAATTTTATGGTAATCCATTGCATAGTTGAGTTGTTTAGAAAAGTACCTACATGCTACACAGGATAATATACAGGACTATCTTTATAAAACAACTGCTACTACAACACCGACTGTTGCTACTAGTATTAGCGAAGTCTGATAGATCTGTGTGTCTCTCTGAGCAGGCTAAGCATCGTTCCATGGGCTCTGAGGTCCCGAAGGAGAAGTTGGACGTGGCTGTTGAAGATCTGAATCGGTCACTCAACCTGCTGGAGGAGAAATTCCTGCAGAACAAACCGTTCATCATTGGCGACAAAATCTCTCTGGCTGATCTGGTGGCTATAGTTGAAGCCATGCAGGTAATACTGTAACTAATACAACAGTCAGTAAATGTAAGCTAACCCATATGTTAACAATAGTAACTTCTGGGACAAAACAAAATTGATATATCATCAATTTTGACTGTTTAGGGTAACGATATGAACAAGAAAGAATAAAGATAAGCACAGGAATCAAACTGTGCCAACAGACCACTGGTCACCTCCATAATGTGTGATTTGGTAGGGTAGGTACAACCCAGAATTAGTACCAGCGTGTGACCTAAGAATGTATTATGATGAGATATTTAATACCTAATTGCTTTTAATTAATGTGAAAAATGTCTGTTGAATTTCATTGTATTGCTTTTGAATTCTGAAGACCTTGTCTGCATGTTCAGTGACCTCACGATGGATCCTGACCCCAAGATTAACAATTGAACTATAATAAAAAGTATCAACAATTTAACTAGAATGAAAGGTATTAACAGTTTGGCTAGAGTAGAAGTATTAACACTTTAACTATAACCGAAGTATTGACAATTCAACTCTAGAAATATACAACTCTAAACAGTACAAACCAGACTAGACCGTATTAATAGATAAACAGAGAATATGAAATATGAGAATTTGAAAACAATATATCCTCTATAGACAGGATGAAAAGAATAAACTGGGATGGAATGAAATGAAATGCAATGAAATAAAACCATTGCACAGAATGAGATATTGCTCGGAATGAATATTGCACTTAATTTAATATTACACAGTAATGATCTAAAAATAGTGTAGTGAAGAGGAAACAACACGGCTCGCTGGTTGCAGAGTTGTCCACTTCACTAATGTTTATGTAACTGTGATGTAATTTCATGTATCTTTTCAAAAACAGGTTGTGTATTGAGGTTGTGTTTGCTGTGTGTTTTGCAGCCTGTTGGAGCTGGCTTTGATGTGTTTGAAGGTCGGCCGAAGCTGACTGCCTGGAAAGAGCGAGTGAAGAAGGCAGTCGGGGAAAAGTTGTTTGACGAAACTCATGAGTCGCTCATGAAGGTGAGCAGCGTGCCGAAGAAGTCGTAGGACGCAGCACTCTGGAGATGCTCAAATGCGTTTTCACAGGATGCTGATCTGAAGAAGTGTCTGAGCACAAACAGAGATAATATGACAGTTATTGGTCTCAACAGTGATTTTTGTTTCCAATTTCATGCTTATATGATGATTTTTATTAGCAGTGTTGTCATAGGGTCCTGAGAAATCATTTAACCAACTTCAAATGTGCTTTACAACAATTAACTCTGTATTAGAGACTGTCATCCATGATTGTTACAGCTCAAATATTAAAACGATTCATCAGAATTATATCTATAAAAATGACTGTGTTCTTTGTTGATCATTTTGTCAACTTGTAAACTGATATCTGAAATGTAGTTTTAGATTTAAAGCATTTTTTAACATGAACTTATGACTTACAAATGAATGTAAATCACATGCCGAGTGAAGTAGAACTAAAAATATTTAAAAGTTTATTATCACACCCCTCATCACAATACGAGACATATGATATTTTTGTTCATTGAATGGCTTTGTTTATAGACACTTCAGCAGGACTTGCAACTGTTGCTAGACAGTAAACACATGGAGTGGTGGGAAAAGTATTCAAATCTATAACATATCTTTCAAGTTAAAATACCCCAATATAAAATCACAAGTCAAGACCTGCAATTATACTCAAAGTATTCTTTATGTAAAATAGCCCCTTTGAGAGCCTTATACATTCTTGATACTTTGAGCTGTAAAGTAAGTTTTCCTCACAGTGATCCACTTTCCTGCTGGAAACAAGAAGGTCTTTATCTCCAAGAGAAATCAGATGAAAAGTCAAGATGGAATAACAGAGTTTTTGCCTTTGTTTCCTAACCAGACATGTTCTCAGTTATTTATCTTATGGAAAGATGATTAGACTTTTCTCTTGATTTGTTCCTCAGTGTGTTGATCTGTGCTCACAGTGAGGAAATCATCTCAGGAGGAGTCTGAACTGATTTGAAGTCATTGTGATGCAGGTCTTTCCTGTGAGTGCAGTAGAGACAACACTGACATCTAGTGGAAGTCTCAAGCTATAACTGGTTCAGTGATAGACAATATTTGTTGTCCTCACTTGCTCCAAGAAAATTTTCTGTTAATCCCCTTTTAGGCGTGTAACTAATTCATCCAAACATCACAATCCAAGAAACATGTGAGCCACCCTTTTGGTTGTGCCCCACTCTACCTAATGGGAAAGGCTGTTCTGACTCTATTTAACTATAACTATTTACATTCTAGGTGTTGACAGTTGACCACTTTAAAGTCATAGTCATAATTGCTGCCAGTTTCACCAAAACCCCACAGATAACGCTGATTAGCTATGTTACTGTTTTGTAATGAGCTCATATATTTGACAGCTTCACAATTCTGAAAATATGCAGCTCTTCACAATATTAATATATCTTGATTTTAACATAGTCTCGTTTTTTCCGAGAAGGTTTTTTGCTTGTAAGCAAAAAAAAAAATGTAGCGAAATGAATATTAGGCCTTTTTGCCTGTTACGACTCAATAACATGAAAAAATTGTGGTTCAATCTCAATCAAACAATCATTTCTGATTATGGATGCTGTGGTGTTCTCTGTCCTCTGCAGGATTCAAAGAAGGCGTGTGACACTCAGTAGAAGATGGAGAGGCTGCTGGATGTCCTGGAGAGCTCTGACCCCAAGGGACAAGGCTTCACCCTCAATGTCTCCCCTGTACAGAAACCACAGACCTCTGAGCCCAAACCAGCCAGGTACTGGAATCACTCTCCACTTGACCAAGTCTGTTAGTTGACTCATGATGGCAGTGGCATGAACACTGTTTGGAAATACCCAAAACACACTGCAATGATTTGCAGCATATATGTCAAATGTATTGAGAAAAGGCTGTTTTGGTAGGTATGTACCAACAACTGTTTATTTCCTGTAATTAAAAGAAAAGAGAAGAGAAGGATATAAGAAAAATAAAGTGTCTGTAAAATGTAAAATCAGTTTGTGTTATCTGTTAAGTGTGGCCGTCAGACAGACAGACAGAGTACTTTATTAATCCCTTTGGGAGGTTCCCTCCGGGAAATTGGCAAAGGTGGATGTAGTGCAAGAAAAGTACACTTTGTATAACAGAAATGTGGTGGGGGCAAAATAGAAAGTTTCTCCAAAGGGAATACTTAAGTAAAGTATAAAAATCTCAAAACTTTTTTTAACATCATTTTTTTAAATGAAAAAAGCTAGAGTTAATGGACTCAGTCACTGTCCTCCGTCTCTGAGCCGAGACAGTCGGTTCCCATCATTCTGCCTCTCCTCCACATAGCAGAGACCCTGAACCCAGCCACAGATCCGTTGTTCCTACTGGCTCGCTACAGGCCACACGACCTCTGCCTCGTAGCTCCACCCACATCTGCAACAGCACCCAGCTGCCTCTCAGCAGCTTTGTTATGACTTGGAAACTCCAGCACTCGGCCTGCAATTATCTGTGAAATGTGTTTCTTATTGTGATAAAACCATAGAGAATTATCACCAGACTCTGCAGTTTCCCTCAGCTTGAAAGAACATTATATCTTCTGTCAGCTCATTGTTGTGTTTTTCCAGCATGCAGTTTCACTTTGACTGTTTTTGGTTCTTTTCAGTAAAAAAACAACAACAAACTAGTAGTAACAGTAAAACTACAGTAATTGTAAAGTTTCAGTTTTACCAAAGGAGCTATTTTTATGTATAAGCTGCTCTTTTTATAAATGCTGTTTCTCTGCCCATCTCTCAGGAAACCCTGCAGTAAGAACACATCCAGCTCTTTCCATCCATCTGCTCCAGCTCCTCAGCAGACTGATTCAGAGGCAGGAACCTCCAGCTCTTCAGACTACTGAACCAAAGTCAGTCATCAGTAGGAAAGATGAAAGCCTATAAAATGTCATGGAAACTACCCATCACAGTTTGGATTGAATGATTTTATTTTATTTAAAGCTACTAGTTTCATCTCTACTTAACAGTATTGTGAAAGATTACACTGTAAAATTTGGTGCACATCTTAGGGTGAGAGGTTCTCACATAAGACAAGATATTCCTTTATTCATCAAAAGCATAAAATAATCAAATCAACCAGTATAAAGTGGACACTGAGTCACAGATTAGAGGCACACCAAGCAGAAAAAAAATGTGATTATCTCAGGAGTGTTTACCAAATGTTGGACCATTCCAATGCGGAAGTCAGATTGTTTAACCACGACGTCCTGCACACTTTGACCTGTCGGCACCATTTATAACTCACAGCGAGGAGAGGCGGAGTTCTGTGTAGACACAGGACAAGAGACCCATCAGGAGAAGACTGAAAACACAGAGGGAACTTGGTGTAAACGAAGCATCTGCAGCCTTCAGACTCTGACATGATGGAGCTCTATCTCGACCTGCACTCTCAGCCCTGCCGCTCTGTTTTCATGTTTCCCAAAGCTGTGGGGATTCCCTTTGAGTTTAAGCTTGTGGACCTTGTTTCAGGTAATCCCACACTGTGTGAAAGAAGACTATGGGATGGAGACTTATTAAATTTATAGATATCTGATTTATGCATTTTTTAGTTTAGGCTTTTAGCTCACATTCTGCCTGAGAATATTTGTGTATTTTGAGCTTTTGGAAATATGCCAAAAGTTACCAGATGGAAACTTTCACTCGGTTACAGCTCCAGTCCCAGAAATCTATTGTACCAAGTGTGTTACCAGCCATTTTTTTCCCTTGGTGTTTTAGGTTTAGCTGGAAACACATTTTGCAGGAGTTAGAAGTTGAATGACCTGCAGGCATTGAACGCAGCATGATCAAAAAATCCATTTCGATTTTCACATTTCACCCAGAGAGCTGAGTCTTATCCAGTAGGCCAGGAGTCAAGCTAACTAGTAGATAACTGACTTTACAAGCAAATGGTGGGTGGGATGTTGTAGGTCAGATGTCAAGTCATCCAGCCAAAACATTCCTGCAACCCTGATGTGAACAAATGAAACATTGTTTCCACAATTACATATGTTATTTATCTCTTTTTCTCCAAATGGCAGAGCAACCGTTTTCACTCATGTGCTAAATGTGTTCTTTTTTTTATTTACATGGCAACATAAACAGTGTGTAGACTTTTTCTTCATTCTAACAAATGTGTGATTCTCATTTGTGTCTGTCTCAGCACAACAGCACAGCGAAGAGTTTGGAAAAGTCAGCATCGTGAGGAAAGTTCCTGTCATGAAGGATGGAGACTTCATTCTGACTGAAAGGTACAACAATGGATTGAGTTTAGGGCTGACTTCTTACACTGACAGATGATGAAAATAATTTTTACTGATATTTCTGGAGCTGTTTTAAGTGTCTTGGTAATATCAGAAAAGTCCATGTGTTCACATCAAGTTTGTTGATGCTCCCCCCCAGATTTCTGTCACCATATCAGTACAATGGAGTTGAATAGATTTCAGTTTTTGTTGCTTAAAGCATTAAAAAGTGACATTTAAGAAACTCTTCAGCAATGGGGTTTTCCCACTGCCCACTCATCTGCCTGAGATATAAACAAGCAAAGCACATGCACAATGCTTTGTAGCCTCTAGAGGGTGCCCCAACTAGTACAAACGTGAAGTCTCTGGCTATTATTCTTATCTTAGCCACAAAGCCACAGGAACGCCCCTGATTGATCAGTTTACATTTACATTACTCGTTCCATCTAACTCCATGGCCCCAGTAAATTTTCCTGGTAAGTGGTTGTTTGAGATTATTTTCTGTGCAGACCACCAACAATGAGGTGACACAATGTCACAAACACAACATCGGATTCTCTTTCATGTTTGCTGTAGTTAGAGCCTTTATTTATTCCTCTTACTTTCTTCACACTGTCTGTGTTGCAGTATTGCAATCCTCAAGTACCTGGCGCAGAAACATTCATCAACGGTGCCAGATCACTGGTATCCGGCTGATCTGCAGCAACGAGCTCGTGTTAATGAATACATGGCCTGGCAGCACATGAACCTCAGAGCCCACGGTTCAAAGGTCTTCTTACTCAAGGTATGAGTCCCAGATCAATCTGCTGGTGCAGTGCAACTATTTGAACAGTTCAAACATTTATTCATTCACTTGTTTGATTTGATCCTTTCTGTGGCACTGAAATCTTTAGTTAAATAATAATTGATGCTCTCCTCCTACTGCTCTTACTGTTAAACTCATGTATGGTTTATATATAAATGTGTACTTAAGATGAGATTAAATATAGTGACATTATATTTTTATGAAGCTTTGATTATGTTTGGCCCCTGTGCTCTACAGAATCTGAGCCAGGGGTCACAGTCAGTAGGCCACATCCTCTTGGGACCATAAATGTTTGTACCTAATTTCATGGTAATCCATTGAATAGTTTAGTTGATTAGAAAAGTACCCACATGCTGCACAGGCTAATATACAGGACTATCTTTATAAATGTACTTACAGACATTAATGACTAATTATCAAAGAGAACTGAATCAAAAATTCTACGGAGGAGTGCACATAACTGTTTCAGTCAGGTACTCAGGTCCAGAAGCTTGTTCGACATTCATGTGCTCCTTACTCTTTTCATGTTTGTCAATTAATGGATGAATGAAATTCTTACTGCTCTTTTGACTGCTAGAGGTGAATACCAATTTCTGACTTTTGTCACTTACATGTACCTGCCTACCCGTTATGAGCACCTGTGATTGTGCATGAGGTATCATTTCGAGCTGTCATATGGGAGCAACAAATGCCACTAATACACTGAGTGTTGCTACTAGTATTAGCAAAGTCTGATAGATCTGTGTGTCTCTCTGAGCAGGCTATGTATCCTGTCATCATGGGCTCTGCGGTCCCGAAGGAGAAGATGGACGTGGCTGTTGAAGATCTGAATCAGTCACTCAACCTGCTGGAGGAGAAATTCCTGCAGAACAAACCGTTCATCATCGGCGACAAAATCTCTCTGGCTGATCTGGTGGCTATAGTTGAGGCCATGCAGGTAATACTGTAACTAATACAACGGTCAGTAAATGTAAGTTAACCCATATGTTGACAATATTAACCTCTGGGACAAAACAAAATTGATGTAGCATCGGTTTTGACTCTTTACAGTAAAGATATGAACGAGAAAGAATATAGAGAAAAGCACAGGAATCAAACTGTGCCAACAAATCACTGGTCACCTCCATGATGTGTGATTTAGTATGGTAGGTACAACCCAGAATTAATACCAGCGTTTGACCTAAGAATGTATTATGATGAGATATTTAAGACCTAATTGCTTTTAATTAATGTGAAAAATGTCTGTTGAATTTCATTGTATTGCTTTTGAATTCTGAAGACTTTGTCTGCATGTTCAGTGTCCCCACGATGAATCCTGACCCCAAGATTGACTCTGGTTTTGACTTTTAGTAAGATAAGATATTCCTTTGTTAGTCCCACAAGTACAATACAATAAGTATAAAAAGTATTAATAATTTAACTTAGGTAAAAAGTATCAACAATTTAACTAGAATAAAAGGTATTAAGATAAGATAAGATAAACCTTTATTTGTCCAACAGTGGGGAAATTCACATATCACAGCAGCACAGGAGATAGCAGCAGTTAAGTAGTAGAAACAAATAACAGGCTAAAAAGAAGGTATTAACAAGTTTACATTACTTATTTACAGTTCCAAGTATGGATATGAAATATGAAAATATATGACCAGTAAATATACACAATGGGTCTGAATTGAACTAAGAAATGAGAGCTTAAATATGGAATATTAAATATTAAATCCTAAATACAGAATATTGCACATTGAATTTGGTGAAGTATTGCACAATGAGTGGAAATTATATAAAAAAGTATTGCACAAATGTACTGATAAGCGGTGTATGGCCTATGGTCTTTTGGGAACAGTGCTATTTGTCAGTCTGACAACTGCAGGAAGAAAAGATCTGCAATATCGCTCCCTCACACACTTTGGGTGAAGCAGTCTACCACTGAAAGAGCTCTCCAGTGTTGTTAATGTGCCCTGCGGGGGGTGGGAGCCATTCACCAACATGGATAACAGTTTAGCTAGAGTAGAAGTATTAACACTTTAACTTTTATAAAAGTATTGACAATTTAACTACAGAAATATACAAGTATAAAAAAATGCTAGACCGTATTAATAAATTAACAGAGAATATGAAATATGACAATATGAAAACAACATATACACTAGAGACAGGATGAAAAGGATGAACTGGGATGAAATTAAATGCAATGCAATGAAATGAAACTATTGCACAGAATGAAGTGTTGCACATAATCAGATATTGCACGGAAAGAATATTGTGCTTAATGTAATATTGCACAGTAATGACCTAAAAATAGTGTAGCAAAGAGGAAACAACTCCACTGGTTGCAGAGTGATCCACTTCACTAATGTTTATGTAACTGTGATGTAAGTTCATGTATCTTTTCAAAAACAGGTTGTGTATTGAGGTTGTGTTTGCTGTGTGTTTTGCAGCCTGTTGGAGCTGGCTTTGATGTGTTTGAAGGTCGGCCGAAGCTGACTGCCTGGAAAGAGCGAGTGAAGAAGGCAGTTGGGGAAAAGTTGTTTGACGAAACTCATGCGTTGATCCTGAAGGTGAGCAGCGTGCCGGAGAAGTTGCAGGAAAGCGGCGTTCTGGAGATGATGAAACCGCGGTTTCAAAGGATGTTCATCTGAAGAAGTGTCTGTGTACAAACAGAGATAATATGACAGTTATTGGTCTCAACATTCATATTCACCTGGAAAAATTAGAACAAATGTGCTTCACAACAATTAACTGTGTATTAGAGACTGCCGTCATGATTGTTCGAGCACAAATATTAAAATGATTCTTCAGAATTTATATCTATAAAAATGACTGTGTTCTTTGTTGATCATATTGTCAACTTTAAACTGATTTCTGAAACGTAGTTTTTAGATTTAAAGCAATAATTTGGATTTTTTTACATGAAGTTAAGACTTACAAATGAATGTAAATCACATGGCGAGTAAAGTAGAAATAAAAATATTTCAAAGTTTATTATCACACCCCTCATCACGATACGAGACATATGATATATTTATGCTTTGAGCGGCTATGTTAGTTGACACTTCAGCAGGACTTGCAACTGTTGCTAGACAGTAAACACATGGAGTGGTGGGATAAGTATTCAGATCCATAACACAACATTTTCACTCAAAGTGAAAATACCCCAAAATAAAGACACTTCATCACAAGTCAAAACCTACATTCAAAAATTTAAGTATTCATATAAGTAAAATAAGCCCCTTTGAGAGCATTATACACCACTATGCTAAAAACTAAAATACGAGCAGTAGTACAGTAGGTGAGCATGAAATTTTAATATGCTGTCAAAGAAATGAAGAGTAAAAATATTTCCCTCTGAGACGTAGTGCTGTGGAGACATTAAGTGGCATAAAATGGAATTACTCAAGTACACGTTCTCCCAAACTACTGCAGTAAAGCAAATGTTCTCAATTACATTCCAGCTCTGCACACATGACTAATGCAGAGGCTGAGTCTTTGTTTCCTCATGGGTCATCTGGTCAGTTATCCTCACAGCGATCCACTTGTCCTGCTGGGAACAAGAAGGTCTTTTTCTCCAAGAAAATCTGGAAAAAAAAAAAAAAAGTCAAGATGGAATACCAGAGCCTTTGCCTTTGTTTCCAAACCAGACATGTTCTCAGTTATTTATATGATGGGAGGATAATTAGACTTTTCTCTTCATTTGTTCCTCAGTGTGTTGATCTGTGCTCACAGTGAGGAAATCATCTCAGGAGGAGTCTGTGAACTGATTTGAAGTCATTGTGATGCAGGTCGATAGTTTCAGTATAAATTTGCATTATGATCATATGTTGGATACATTTATGTAGGCATGGAATGTGTGTCACTGGTCTATTCTCTGAGTCAGCTTCAATAGACTTGGAGACTAATCTCAAAATAAGTAAAAAAAAAAAAAAAAAAAAAAGGAAAATGATTACAATAATAATAATAATAATAATAATAATAGCAAGACTTATATCCCATGTAAGGCAGGTGAAATATGCTGAATATTTTCTAAACCAAAACTATTAGTGGACTAAACCACTGTGAGGCATACGAAGGGGGGCGGATCTTTAAAAACGCTGAACCGCATTATTCTGCGTCTACAGGTGGCACATATGTATTCTATGCATATGATATTATGATAAACAAATTATAAGTTCATAATTATATGAATACTGGGGATGCATTTCTACGATTTTCCAGGATGGGGGAGGGTCTGGACGCCCCTGTCCCCCCCGTGATTTCCACGTATTGTGATTGCCTATACAGCTTTCACCAGCTTGTCATTTCACATTCACATGTCACGGGTGTTACCCGCGGGATATTCTTGTACAACTTCTCAGCCCCCTGTTGCGTTGAGAAGAGATGGATCTTCCCACTGTGGAGCGCTCTCAGCCTGCGGGGGTCGTACTGGAGTCCACGGAAGACGTTCATGTCCACAAACAGCTTAGTAACAGGGTTCAGTTGGCTCCAGCGTGAAGCACCTGCTCGGATCCAGCCATCGTGGTAGCATGCCATCAATGAAGTCGGAGAGTGTTTGCTGGCCCTCAGCTCTTTCTTCTGCCGTGGTCACCTGTTTTAACCTCCAGGTATGATATTCGTTTTGTAGCAGAGGTTGGCGCAGCTTTGGTTTTTTCAAGTGCCCCCTGTGCATCTCGTATGCGGCTTTCAGCTTCATCAATACGCGTCGAAACATCCTGTTTTGTGTCTGTCCCTTTATTTTTCCAATGCAGTCTATGAGTTCGCCATACCGTTCAGACGAAAGTCGATGCTGTCTAACTTTGTCCCGAAGTCTGCTCGGAGTGATTTTAGCTCAATTAGCGCCTGAGCTATATTAGCCACGTTAGCTTCTGTGTCGCTCGGCTAACTTTGCGGAGTTGTTTTAGTGCAAGTCTGTCGTCCTCGAGTAAAAATATTACACTGCTTGATTGCAGAAGGTTTAGACATATCAGAGCCTAGGTTATTGTAAGAAAAATAGCCGTATATAATAGGGAGTTTTTAGTTTAAGCGTGCACGGCTGAGGGAGTCTGGTCGCTAAGCTGCCATATTGGCCTCAGTCACGTGACTTCCCTCTGTTATTGAATGAATTTATTTTAAACTGCTAGTTTCAGCTCTACTTAACAGTATTGTGGAAAAATTACATTGTGAATTGTGGTGCGCACATTATGAGAATAGGGCAATTAAAGATTAGATGGACGCCAAGCAAAAAAAATGTGACTGAAAATGTGATTATTATTTTAGGAGTGTTTACCAACTGCTGGACCAGGCCAAGGCGGAAGTAAGTTTGCTCGACCACGACGTCCTGCGCACTTTGAATTGTGGCACCTATTAAAAGTCTGGGAGTCTCACAGTGAGGAGAGGTGGAGCTCTGGCTAGACACAGGACAACAGACCTGACAGGAGAGGACTGAAAACTCAGAAGGATTTTGGTGTGAACGAAGCATCTGCAGCATTCAGACATGTTGAAGCTTTTTCTCGACCTGCACTCTCAGCCCTGCCGGGCTGTCTTCATGTTTGCCAAAGCTGTGGGGATTCCCTTTGAGTTTAAGCTTGTGGACCTCATTTCAGGTAAGCCCACACTGTGAGACAGAAGGTTATAGGGTGGATGCTCATCAAAGTCATACATATCTGATTTATGCATGTTTTAGTTTAGGTTTTAGGCTTTTAACTCTCATTCTGCCTGGGAATATTTGTTTTGGGGCTTTTTTTTTTTTGAGCTTTTGGAAATATGCCAAAACGTTACCAGATGCAAACTTTCATGCCCCAGAAATCTGTTGCGTCTAGTGTATTATCAGACATTTTTTTGATCGAGTTTTAGCTGGAAACACATTTTACAGGAGTCAGGAGTTGAACATCCTGGAGGCATTGAACTCAGCATGACCATTCAAAAAATCCTCCCCTGATCCCAATCACTTACCATTTTCACATTTCACCCGGAGAGCTGATAGTCTTATCCAGTAAGGCCAGGAGTCAAGTTAACTTCTAGATAATGGATTGCAAATTTCCCTGTTGTGGGACTAATAAAGAACAATCTTATCTTATCTTATCTTTACAAGTAATTTGTGGGTGGGATGTTGTAGGTCATATGTCAAGTCATCCAGCCAAAACAGTCCTGTATCCACCAGGTGGACAAGTGAAACATTGTTTCTACAATTACATACTTTATCTCTTTGTCTCCAAATGGCAGAACAACCGTTTTCACTCACTTATGTGCTGTGCATACATGCATTCTTTTTTCTACTTACATGACAACACAGATTTTTTTTTCTTCATTCTAACACATGTGTGATTCTCATTTGTGTCTGTCTCAGGGCAACAGCACAGCGAAGAATTTGGAAAAATCAACATTGTGAGGAAAGTTCCTGTCATGCAGGATGGAAACTTCATTCTGACTGAAAGGTACGACAATGGATTGAGTTTAAGGTTGACTTCCTTACATTGACAAATAATGAAAATAATTTTTGAAGGTTGTTACTGATATTTCTGGATATATTTTCCTGATATTTTGTCTGTGTTGCAGTATTGCAATCCTCAGGTACCTGGCGAAGAAACATTCATCAACGGTGCCAGATCACTGGTATCCGGCTGATCTGCAGCAACAGGCTCGTGTTGATGAATACATGGCCTGGCAGCACACAACCCTCAGAACTCATGGGTCAATGGTCGCGATGCTCCTGGTATGATTCCCAGATCAACCTGCTGGTGCAGTGCAACCATTTGAACAGTTTAAACATTTATTCATTCACTTGTTTGATTTGAGCCTTTTTGTAGCACTGAAATCTTTAGTTAAATAATAACTGATACTCTCCTCCTACTGCTTTTATTGTTACACTCATGTATGGTTTATATATAAATGTGTACTTAAGATGAGATTTAATATAGCGACATTATATTTTTTTTGAAGCTTTGATTATGTTTGGCCCCTGTGCTTTACAGAATCTGACAGTGTCTTTTAACGAGAGTCATGCTTGTGACTGTACACTGACAAAGCAATGTATTGAGCTAAACATGCTAACATGCTGATGTTATGCCAGTATGTTTGGCATCTTGACCATCTTAATTTGCCAAAGTGCAGCTGTGGCTGATGGCAGTGTCAGTAGTTTTAGAGTCTTATTTGTTTATGGACTAAAGTAGTGGACAAATAAAATTTTTGACCCGATGATGGCATTTAATGAAAAGTAAAGGCTTCACTAAAGTCATTACAGTTTATCCTGAGGTGGACATAAATGTTTAATTGAATAGTTGCGTTGTTTAGAAAAGTACCCACATGCTACACAGGCTAATATACAGGACTACCTTTTATAAATGTACTTACAGAACATTAATGACTAATTATCAAAGAGAATTGAATCAAAAATCATAGAGGAGTGCACATAATTGTTTCAGTCAGGTACTCAGGTCCAGAAGCTTGTTCCACAATTCTTTGAGCCTGTATAAAACTGATAGTCCTGTGTGTATCTCTTTGAGCAGACTCTGCTTCCTATGGTGGGCCTTGAGGTCTCGAAGCAGAAGATGGACGTGGCTGTTGAAGATCTGAATCAGTCACTCAACCTGCTGGAGGAGAAATTCCTTGCGAACAAACCGTTCATCATTGGTGACAAAATCTCTCTGGCTGATGTGGTGGCTCTAGCTGAAGCCATGGAGGTAATAATGTAACTAATACAATGGTCAGTAAAAACTGAGACAAAACAAAATTGATGTAGTATCAATTTTGACTGTGCATAATAAAGATATGGACAAGAGAGCTGAGAATGGATTATGGTGAGATATTGAAGGCCTAGTTTTACTTTATATGAAAATTATATCTGATGAATATCATTGTATTGGTTTTGTTCAGTGATCCCATGGAGGATCCTGACCCCATGATTGACTCTGGTTTAGACTTTTTGTGTTTATGTAATTGTAATGTAATTTCCTCTGTCTATTCAAAAACAGGTTGTGTATTGATGTTGTGTTTACTGTGTGTTTTGCAGCCTGTTGGATGTGGCATGGATGTGTTTAAAAACCGGCCAAAGCTGACTGCCTGGAGAGAGCGAGTGAAGAAGGCAGTCGGGGAAAAGTTGTTCGACGAAACTAACGAGTCGCTCATGAAGATAAGCAATTTGAAGTTGGACAGCAGCACTGTGGAGGTGCTCAAATCGCAGGTGCAGAGGATGTTGATCTGAAGAAATGTCTGTATACAAACAGATAATATGACAGTTTTAGGTCTCAACAATGGTCTTCGTTTGTGTCCAATTTTGTGGTTGTATGATGATTTTTATTAGCATTAGCATTGGGAAATTATGCAGCTGTGTATCCACATAGTGTAAAAAATCTTTAATGTGCATGCTGATTTAAGTAAAACTATGTCCCTACCTGCATAAATTAAATGTAATTTGATTATACACCAAACCAATCTTTATTTTCATGCAATAATTTCTGGACAAAATTGAGAAATTTCCAAAGTAGAAATTGTGGAACTGCTTTTTTTTTTTACTATGAGATTATAAGACAAATGAATGTAAAACACATGCTGAGTGAAGTACAAATAAAAGCATTTCAAAGTTTATTATCACACTTCTCATGATTTGAGACATATGATATATTTATGCATTGTGGCATGCATGAGTGGCTTTGCTTGTAGACACTTGAGCAGGACATGCAACTGTTGATAGACAGTAAACACATGAAGTGGTGGGATAAGCATTCAGATCTGGATAAAATATTCCTTTATGCGTCCCACAGTGGGGAAATTCACATTGTACAGCAACAAAGAGGATGGAGTAGATAAATAGTAATAAACAACATACAGGAGAGGTCTGGAAAGTATTTATGTGTACAATTTAGCTAGTGTTAAAAGTATTAGCAATTGTACTAAAAGAAATATAAAAATGATTAACACTTTAAACAGGCTGAAAATATATTAACAAATTTATGCTAGAGATATATGAAATGTGACCAGTATGTACACTGTTGACAGGACATTGACTTAAGATGAAAACAAAATGAGATATTGCATGGTGAATAATGTATGTGCTATGAAATACTGCACAGTTAATGGAATCTGGAATAAATATATAGACATGAAAAAGAGTGCTGCACAGATGTAAAGACATAGAGGTGTATGGTCGACAGGGAGCAGTGCTGGTCGAAGAGTCTGACAGAGGCAGGAAGGAAAGATCTACGATATCGCTCCTTCACACAGTCTGTTGCTGAAGGAGTTCTCCAGAGCTGTTAAAGTGTCCTTCAGTGGCTGGGAGCCATTCTCCAACATGGATGACATCTGAGCCATCATCTTCATCTCTCCCACCACCTCCACTGGGTCAAGGGTCTTTAGGCCTGTAACTAATTCATCCAAACAATTCGGATTAATCTATCGATTGAATAGTCTATAAGATGTCGAACAATATTGGAAACTGCCCATCACAATTCCCCAGAGTCTAAGGTGACGTCTTAAGACGGGCCAATTGCATTTTTTAATGTTGTGCATATGTTCTATCTTCTGACTGCTGTTGTTCTGTCACACCTGGAGTCGAAACATCTACAAAGCCAACTTTGACTTGATTATTTGACTAACTGTGAAGGCTAAATTAAAATCTGTTCATCAAGCAATTGGAATAGTACACATCCAGTATTTTAGTGAAAAACTAGTGTGCATTGGTTTTAATCAGAGGTATAATACACAGCAAATGAATGTTTCCCTGAACAAATTGTATGATGTATGAACTGTTAAAGAGCTCCTTCTGCCTGGAAACATCGAGTACATGAAAAGCAGATTTTCTTTCAAGAAATCACTGAAACAAAATATACATCTCACTTACATTTTACTTATAATTAATGCTGCTTTGGAACCTTCTTGTTACTGTTATTGTTGGTGGTGTGACAGTTTTGTTTTTGTTGTCACTAGTGATACTGTTGTCCATTGTTTCACATGCAGAATCGTGTCATTATTTACAGATCTTTATATTTGACTTGTTTTGCCTTTTCTTGTTTAATGTGTTTTAAATAGTTTATTTATTTTTGTTTATGTGCAAAAGTGCAAAGGGATCCAAATAAAGAATAAACTGTGTGTGTGTGTTGGACGTGTGTTGGCAACCCTGTCACCCTGGGGACAAAATTGAGGTTCCCATGGGTCCAGACTGTTTTTTGAGGTTAAGACTTGGTTTTAGGGTCTCTCTCTCTCTCTCTCTCTCTCTCTCTCTCTCTCTCTCTCTCTCAACCACCCTCCCTCTCTACATCTCTCTCTTCCTCTCTGTCTCTCTTTCTCCGTCTCCCCCTCTCTGTCTCTCTGTCTCTCTCTCTCTCTCTCTCTCACACAAACACACACACACACACACACAGCTGCAGTAGTGATGGTGTGGGAGCAGCAGCAGCTGCCGGAGTCTGGACATGTGACCGTCCACACAGGAAGAAGAAGAAGAGTCAAGAAATGAGTCAGAGATCCCTCCTCCGCCAAAACTGACCCGACAAACAAAATAACTTCAAGACAGCAACCAGCAGCGGCATTAGCATTAGCATTATTAGCAGTATCATCATTATCAGCATGCCGTGTTGGGGCTCTCTGTGTCAGTATGAAACCAACAAGCTGGTCCGGATCCAGAGCGTCCGGCTCGGTTCCATGAAGTGGAGCCTGAACGGCTTCATCCTGCTCTTCATCTGGTGAGTGAACATGTGGAGGCTTTTAGCCCCTCGACTGTCCGCACGTCTGCATGAGAGGCTTCATCAACAACCACCCTGATTGTTCTTCCTGTGTGTATATATGAACTTTTCATTTATGAGGCTGTTTTTAAACCTTTGAATGAAGCTGAACTGTCTTTTGTTGACATGTTACAGAAAAACAGCCTAAAATATTTGTGATCTATTCATTAATACTAATGCAGCTTAAAATGTGATAATTATTTCAATTTAGTTGATTTATTGATTAATTAATAAGTAAGTTTGAAAATGAATTATCTGTAATCATGTAAGATATTTTTGAGGCAAAAATGACAATATTCTCCATTTGCTGCTCCTCCAATGTGATGATTTGCTGGTTTTCCGTGTTTTAGTTTATTGTTTGCTAAAACAATGTAATGTTTTCAAACCAAATTATTTACAGACTACTTAAGAAAGTTATCTGCAGTTTAATAATGAAAACAGTTCCATTATTAACTCAGATGTGGTGTTAAAAATTTGTAGTCATCAGGGTATTTTCTCAGACATTCACAGAAACATACAGCAGTTCTCACAGGTTAACAAGAACTCCACCTGTACTATGAACAAACTGACCTTTAGTGCATCGCATCTGTGTCATTTGCATTAATTGGTTTATGATTTGTATTTTGCAGCATCATGATGCTGTGGAACAGGAAGTACCAGGAGTTTGACCTGGTGGTGAGCTCTGTCACCACCAAGGTGAAGGGTGTGGCTCAGACCCGCCTGCCCGGGGTCGGGGACGTGGTCTGGGATGTGGTGGACTACAGTGGGCCCTCACAGGTAGGAGCTTGGTCCTCAGGCTCTTCAGTCGTCTGGGTGTTGGGTCCTTGGCAAAAACGAGAATTTAAAGATGTTTGTTTTTCTTTGTAGGACAAGAACTCCTTCTTTGTGGTGACCAACGTCATTGTGACAAACAGTCAGAAGCAGGGAAAATGTCCAGAGGTGCTCTTTCATCATTATTTTTAATATTACTGCTGCTGGTACGATGATGGTGCAATGATTCGATGGAAAAGTCAGCAAACCTTTCTTATTTTGCAGCAGTGTTTATATTCCAGGTTCCCTTTAAAGGCAGAGTGTGTCGTTCTGATAAGGACTGTGAGAAAGGAGCCTGGGATCAACAGAGTCATGGTACTGTAAATTCTCCTTCACTACTTTTGCATGCACAGGAAGCCAGGTTACACAGGTAACTGGGGCATAGTTACCCTCTCTAGTACCCTGGGCCTGGTTCTTTAAATGTGGTCTCACTAATTCAGGCTTACATTAAGTTTTACCAGACTAAAATTATCCTGTTAATTCAGTTCTTTAAAAGCGGGATTGATTGGTTTATGCTGGATAAAGTTATCTTGAATGACAGTACGCTCTTATTTTGAAATATAGGCAAAAAGTTTATTTTAAATTATTTGATTCTTCTTGATGTTTAAATGACAAATTTCCATTTTATTGTCTACACTAAATGTCATAAGTTGCGGCTTCATTAAGCCTTTGAGTTTATTTCTTTTTGCTCACAGTATCTCAAACTACATTTGGTGAATACATTTTTAGTATACAATCTTTTATTTTGTTGTATATTCGATCATGTATAGTTGCCTCATCGCTCTGAAAATCAAATCCACAACACCGACAGATCATAGTGATTTGTCGATAGCCTAAATGTTCTCATCAGAAATCTTAATTTTCTCAACACTCTTTCATTTTGAATCTAAGAAATTCTTTTTTAATTTGAAATCCCTTCCTGTTCATGGTTCTTCTTGTAACTGTAGTGGTGATACAAGTCAAATATTTAGCTGTGGAAACCAACTTATTTTTACTTGTGGAGTCCACATAGTGCAAGTCTCAGTTGTGGATGAACTTTAAAAGATGTTTTGAATAGGCGGATCTGTTTTTTCACTACTGTGCTGTCCTTAGTGGGTTGTTACCAGCTGACACCTGTTTCCACAAGAAGCAGAGGAATTTATCATTCATGTGTTGTAGATGTAGCTTCAGCAGCTCTCTGCTAAATGACAGATTTGGGTGACAGTTAAGTTGACGCTGTTGTGCTGCAGAAATCAAACCTGCTGCTTTGAAAGTGAGTTATAACAGAATCCATAGAGTTTAAATGTTTATTTCATTCTGCAGGGATTCAGACTGGATCATGTGTGAAGTTTGATGTGTTGAAGAAAACCTGTGAGGTTTCTGCCTGGTGTCCAGTCGAAACCAAGACAAACCCTCCAAGGTAAACTCTAAAGATATTAAGATTTAGATTTGTGAATTTCCCCACTGTGGGACAAATAAAGGAATATCTTATCTTATATAGACTATTTTATGTATATTATACTTTATTTTGTTACTTTTCCATTGTTAACATAGTAACTAGTAACTAGTAAGCAGTTTGGTTTTGGGACACAGCTTTGTGAGATACAGTGATTTTGGGTCTGTTTCTGTCATTAAAATGTGCTTTATTATTGACTCCAGTGTATAATAGTTTAAATTGTCCATGACGCAGGCCTGCTCTGCTGGCTGCAGCCGAGAACTTCACAGTCCTCATCAAAAACAACATCAGGTTCCCTGCGTTTAACTTCATCAGGTAAGACAGCTTTATGATTTAAGGAGGCGACAAACCTCAGACAAATTCTCCACTGATGGTGTTTGGAACAGTTTCCTAACTTTATGTGGTGCAGCCACAGCTGCACATCAGGGGACATATGAAAACTATATTTGATTATTAGACAGTTTAAAGTCATGTCTTTGTCATCTTATTCATACTGTTTTATCTCAACAAAACAGTATTTTATCCTCTGTTTGTAGTTTATCTCAACAAAACAGTATTTTATCCTCTGTTTGTAGTTTAATTACTTCTCATATCACATTTACATTTAATCATGGTAAAATTGAGCTAAATATATTGCTGTCACGTATTTCCCTGCATTATTTTATTTATCAAATTAGAAAAGCCAGTGAAACATGTGGAGCATCATAAGAAACTGAAAGTGTCCACTGACAACAGACTGACATTTGTAAGCTGTTTGCAGCTCTTTGTCACTTCCCTTCAGTGGAAGAGAAACTCTTTCTGGGACTAGTAGAGTCTATTTATTTTCCAGACGGAACATCCTCCCACAGATGAATGACGCCTACCTGAGGAACTGTCAGAGAGGAAACGACTCGCTGTGTCCCATCTTCAGACTGGGAGACATCGTTCGAGAGGCCGGAGAGAAGTTCTCTGAAATGGCAGTAGAGGTGGGCCTGCATGTTCACATGTTTTCTACTGTTAGAGCAAAGTAACCATTCTTACAACCCACATGATTTTACTTACAAACTTACAAAGCTCAGGATGCAGCCACATTGTGAGACCAGTTTTTTTTTACACACACTTTCTGTTTTTGGGTTTCTCTTAACAAGCCACATGCCTTCAGCAAGAGGAGTTGAAATGAAACAACCAAAAAAGGAAGTGTTGCCTCAGCACTCTTACTTTAGTTTGGGTGGATGAAAGTGGGAAGTCAGCATTGTCAGTACAACTGCAAATATTCATAAATTTGTGTCTAACAAATCTTTTTCCAAGAAGAATTCCTCATTTTTGTGACAATAGTTAATTTGTTGATGTTTCTTCACTGTAAAAATCTTATTAAAATCTTAATCTTATTAAATCCTTTTTCAGTCCTTCAAGTATTATTTTCTTATTTTCTCCCTTGCTTGACTAAGAGTACATGGAGGGTGATATTCAGGAAATTATTCCATAGCATCATACACATTTAAGCTAAATTTCAGCCTTTTGCAGCCTTTTTATTTGGACATTCATGTCAGCAGAGACCTGCAGTGGAGGAAGTATTCAGATCCTTTACTTAAGTAAACATGACTATACACGACTGTAAAATTACTCCATTACACAGGCTTTTACTACACTTACACACTACTTTTAGATCATAGTATTTCTTCTTTTACATTTAATAAACTATCTGAATATTTCTCACACCACTGAAAGTTTTCCAGCTTAGATACTGCGCTCCATCATCAGTGAGGTTTTTCCATTTCCTCTGTTGACCACAGGGTGGCGTCATTGGCATTCTAATCAAATGGGACTGCAACCTGGACCGCCTCATGCAGCGCTGCCTTCCCAAATACTCCTTCAGGCGGCTGGACGAGAAAGAGAGCAACAAGACGCTCTACCCTGGTCTCAACTTCAGGTGAGAATGAGGGTCAAAGGTCAAGTTTAGTGTTCACGTACTGTGCACATTCATGATCACTGAACACACAGGACCATTATAGGACATTTGGTTATTTTTGGACTGAGGCTTCTGAAAGCCAACAGTTTGCACTGATCATGTGATAGTCGATAAAATTTGCTAGTTTATGTCAACGAATTTGATGAAAATAACTAAAGCATCAGTGCTTTCCCAAATTATATTTTTTTTAGGATGGAACATTTATGCAACTATATACTTCTACTCCACCACATCTCAGAGTCAAATATTGAAAATAAATAATAATAATAATAAAAAAATAAACCTGCTTCATCTTAAAGGCTCTTGTGTCACATTAGGCTGCTGTGTTTTTATCACTTGTCATATCTACCCTGATCAGATATGCAAAGTACAACACAGTGAACGGAGTGGAGGAACGAACACTGTACAAAGCATTTGGGATCAGGTTTGATGTCATGGTGTTCGGACAGGTGGGTTTGGTTTCTTCCCCCATTTTTTTCTCTCTTACTGTTAGGGCTTTTTTATTTAAAAAAAATTAAAAGGGATTCTTCTTTGTTTAGACTTAATATCTTTTCAACTTAAATTTGAAAGCAGTTAGGGCTTTTGAATTTGCCGTCACAGACACCCATGACCTCAGTATTTCTATAATTTTGGCTGTAACTCTGAAGAAATTGTGAAAAATAAAAACAAACAAGTGACAGTTTGATCTGTTTTCCAGGCGGGAAAGTTCAGCTTCATCCAGCTCATCATCTACATCGGATCAACTCTCTCCTACTACGCTCTGGTGAGAGACCACCCACTGCTAGCTGCTGTCACACAAGTGTCCATTCATGCATTCATCCTCCATCAGTCCCGAACACAGTACTGGTCAGTGTTAGAGTCCAGAGTGGCTGCGTCTGGATGAACTGAATGAATAATCATACTACGACGAACTGGAAAGAGCTGAATAAGCTGAATCTGTAAGATAAAAGCTACTGAAACAAAAATTTTTGCATATAAAACATATAAAGACTTTGTAAAATCTAAATTAAAAGTCATTAAATTACAATCCTTTAGTTGCCTTAATTGTTTAAATTCATCTAGGAATGAGTGGCAGCATCTAGTGGCTGTTAGAGGAAATGCAGCTTAAGACACGTGATCATTTGTAATCATAGTTGACAGTGACCTTTTCATCACAACCACCATCACATATTGAGTCGTCACAATATGTTTCACTCACATCAGAGTTCATCAGAAATCTAAAAACATTTAATTCTTGCTGTGATCTGAGGATGCTGAAAATTCATCTCAGATTTAATCAGTTTAGTTCATTACAGCAAAGCCACAAATCACCGGTGTGTTGACACATTGGTGTCATTGATTGCTAATGCAGGCGATGTGAGGCGTGTCTGTCGCAGATGAAGTGTGAGCTGCTGACTGCTGCTGAACCTCTGTGTGTGTCTTTTCCTCCAGACGACCATATTGATCGACTGGCTGATTGGAACCAGCTGTTACTCTGCAGAGGTCGGACAAAACTACTCGGAGAAGAAAGTGGAGTCAGTCCAAGACAAACAGAAGGTGATGAATGGATTGATAAGACTAACATGGTGGTTTTGTATGTACTGTAGCTGTAAAGCCGCTGTCAAACAGTTTAATACAAACCTGGAATATATATTAATACTATGCAATAACTTTTCAACTTGATGTAATCTGATAGTTTACAATCATTCTCACTGTATTACTGCGTTACCACTCTGTGTTGCAGTGCATCCTCTGTGTGTCCTACGTCGATGAGAACAACATCCGACTGGTGAAGAGATCACAGAAGAAAAGTTTACAGGACCTCAAACCGGTGTCTGTTCAGCCACCCAAGGTAAACCTGCTGGAGAGAGATCCATATATCCAGAGAGATCACATGTAGCAGTTGTCCCTTTTTACTAATGAAATGCAGTGAAATTAGATCTAAAATATATCTGTTGTTCTGAAACATCACCCTCAAATAAATTGAAATTTTCAGGGTTGAAGAATCAAAAGTTTGGAATTGATGAGTGATTCTGTTTGAAATCACACATAAAGCATTATTGTAGTTTTGTGGATTCAGCATTAAACTGTTCCAGACTTCACATTTAAAGTGAGATAAGCTTCTGTTTTATCACCTGGAGTTGTTCACCGACAACGTGCTTTTCCTATGTGACCACCTGGACCACACATTAGAACATTGTAATTGATGCTTTTTACTTGTATGAATGGGTTAAGAGCAGTTTTTGACAGTATATGTTTTTAAAACTTAATTCACCTCCATTGTATTGTGGTACATACTGTATCTGTAAACCTGGCCAGAAACTATTTGCACTATTAGATACAACCTTAGGAAAGTGAATAAATATGTGATTTAGGTGAATCAACTCTTTTAAAATGCATAAAGGTTTGAATTACAGGCTCAATCTTGTCATTGGTTTCAGTGGTACATTCTTGTCCTAACAGGAGGACACAGGACACCTGAGAGCTGTTCTCTCTCTGCTCCAGCTGGGTGCTGGTTCTGATCCTGATGCTCAGCCTCCCTTTGAAGATAAACCCGAGCCGAACCCCAAACCCCATCGTCCATCCTGGTGTAAATGCAACTGCTGCACTCCCTCCTCTGTCCCTCAGGAGGAGCTGTGCTGCCGGCGGAGCGACGGTGCCTGCATCACCTCGTCACCTCTGTTTGAGCAGCTCGTGTTACGCCGCCCTCTGCTGGAGGCCGCCCTTCTGTACCGGGACCCTCTGTCCTCACTGGCTGATCGAGGCCAGACTGCCGCCCTTCGTCACTGTGCCTACAGACAATACATCACCTGGAGGTTTGGGGTCCCGCCTAATGACACCCACCCTGCCATCCCCAGCTGCTGCGTGTGGAGAATCAGGGAGGAGTACCCAAGCCCGGACGGCCAGTACAGCGGCTTCAGACCCGCCCAGATGGCCACCATGCAGGCCTGTGCTAACGGAGAGCTGTGAGAGGAGTGTTTCCACATTATGGAGCAGGGACTCCCCCGCTGACTGACCTACTAACAGTGTTCTTATGCTACAGCTGCCTTACAAAGCAAAAAAAATGCAATAACTTTACTAAAACGGACGGAAGATGAGTCACTTTTTGTCAGCTTGCGTTCGGTCAGAAGGGGAAAAGCCTCACTGAGCCATTAAATCACTGCATTGTCTAAGATCATCTGTCAAGTAACATCTGTCATTTGGCTGCTCAGTAAAAATATCTATGAAGCAATTTTTCTCAGTTTCACTCCCTTTACGCAGCTTTTTGCCTTTATACGGCAGAAATCGCATTTTTAACATCACTAACGTGCTTAGACAAAGGATTTCTCCTGCCAGGAATGTGCTCACATCCGTCATTTCATTACAAAGGGAGCATTTGAAAAACAACTGCAGGTCAAGGCAGAAACTGTTAATTCACTGTGTTTAAGACCTGATTGCAGCAATGTGCTACATCACATTTGTTTAATCTGCATCCAAACAGAAATGTAAATGTCATAGGATCAAAGTCATGACTGTGAAGTTGCCATGTTTGGTACCATCGTGCCTGACAATCTTTTCTCACCCATCAAATCTGGCAACTGAAACAAAGAAAGACATAGTATCGCACATAAAACGGCTAATTGACATTTTTGCACTTAGGTTGTTGTGCAGATTAAACAAACAAGATATAATGTGTTCATCAGTGGGCTTTAGAGGAACTGGTAGGTGGATTTTACTACCTGTGGACAGAGCCAGGTTAAACGTTTTCCCTTGTTTACAGTCTTGATGCACAGCTAACCGGATGCTAGCTAGCTTCATATCTACGGTACAGACATGAGGGCAGTATTGATTGTCTGATTTCGCTCTTGGCAAGAAAAGGGAATAAACCTATTTCTTACATGTTGAACTATTTCTTGTCTGATTAGTGGGTTTAATGCACACTGTTAAGGCCTACTTGTCTCTCATAGGTCAGGGATGGGATGGCTCCTTTTGGATGGTGTTGGGTGTGAAAGTTTTGGGGATCATACAGCAGGACTCCAGGTCAGTTTTAGAGAGATGGAGCAGCTGCCTGGCTGAGAAAGGGAAAACACCACTAATGGTCCAAAATAAGTACACATGTCTCCAGATAAGATAAGAAACTTCATTTGTCATATCAGGACATGGTTTCAGTGTGATAGGGGGAGATAATCATACATGAACTAAAATCCCTGCTGTTTATGTAACAGCCCACGTTTGTGCTACAGTTCCACACAGAATCATCTAAATGTGTTGAAAAGCGAGACACTTTTGGGCCAAATGAGGAATTTATACGTTTGTTTTCTAATAAAATATACTCCATAAGAACAAAAATGACAAAATGTTGTCATTATTTTTCAGTCTCTTCTGCCAACTGCAGCACTGATTTTCATTTCTCCTGTTACTGATCCAACATTTGGAACATTTATTGAATCATTAAAACTGGCTAAGTTACATTATCCAAAACACATCCAAACAGTCAATTGTCAAATCCTTAAAAACAAAACAAAAAAAATTCTGCAAACTCCTGAGGTTGGAGCTTTTGTACTTTCTTGGTCAGAACAACAAAGTTTGAAAAATTTCAACCTGGCCCTCCATACCACTGAATAAATAAAGTGACAACAAATATCCAAGTGATACTGGACATTTTGCCATTCTGCTTTTTGTATGGCCTTCCATTTAGGTAACAATATGGTTCTTCTGGTCTTCCAATAGTCTCGATTAGAAGTTGAGTCTCATCCTCATCCCCCATTTTAATGTGGAGTACCACATGGCTTATCAGTAAGCTCATAGAGCTGTGTAGCTAAGGTGAAACTAAGTTTACCTACTTGCAGAGGAGTTAAAAGTACAATATTTGAGGCATATGCCAATAAAGTGAAATATTTCACATAAAAATCTAGTTCAGCTTCAACAAACAGCTTTCCCTGTCAGCCTTTATACACTCCGACACTTTCTCTGTCACATCCAGTACAATAATAGTTGCAGTATTATTAGCTGCTTGCACCCAAGGCCATTCTTCAGGTGGCCTATTTGACATTTACGAGCGCTTTCAGCCCTTCACTTTCTCAACTCCGGCTCCAGACCTCGACCATTGTTTTCATAAATGGTCCATTTGAACAAAATAAAGCCTCTTTTGAAACAACTCCTGGCCTGAAATAACTCCCAATGACTTGTTTCAGCAGCAGACATCCCTGTTTCCTCCCATTATTCATCCGCCGACCCCGCATTGCTGTTTTTGTTCTCTGGGGTTTGAACAGGACCCTCTGGTGGCCAATCTGTGTGTCTTTTTGATTTAATCTTATTTTAAAAATGGCCTGGAATGAGGAATTACTGCACTTGGTTGCTTTCCAGTAAATTACATTTTGGGCTTTATTCTCCCTGAAGAAATATACTTTATGATTGTGTGACTTGTGTGTGTTTTCTTTATATGTGCTTCAGACAGTGAGTATATTTTCAGAGAGCAGGTAAAAATAAATCATTTACTGCTGCGTTTTCTAATTCTGTATGCTGACAGTGTTAACCTGCCTGCAGACTGTGGATGGATGCACGTGAAGTGGCAGTGGGGTGAAGGCCATTGCGGATGGATTATCTAATGGAAGTGGAGGTGGATGGATGATCTGATGCACATTGGCAGATGGCTTAATGGATGGATGGATTTGCAGATGGATGAAGGGTGGACACAGTACAGTAGACAGATTAAATGGATGGATGGATAGATCAGCCCGTGCACCTATGGCACAATAGAAGTGTGTGATGTCACAAAAAACACACGTGAGCCTCGGGAGTCAAACTGCAGTGATATTATCAGCATTGTCGTGTGGTTGTTCTGCACTGACTGGGCTTTCACAGTGTAACTAAGTATATTTAGTCAAGTACTGTACTTAAGTATTTTAGGTACTTGCACTTGCAGGAAATTAATTGGCAATTGTTTTTGACGTTTTGTCATTTTTCATGCAAAAACATTTCATTGATCCAGCTTATCAAATATGAGGATTTGTTTCTTTTATTTTTAGTTAGTTTTGATTTTTACAAACCAAACACATGTTTCCGTTTCTGATGATGTTTCATTAAAATAATTGGTTGAGACTGAAATGAGTCAAATTATCCAATAATTCACAAGAAAAACAGCAAAGGTTATAGAAAATATGTCAAATATGTCAAAAATGTAAATATAGATTTTTGCTATGTTTTTTCTTCTGTCCTCTCCCATTAATCATCTCTCTCTGAGCAGAGTAATTTTTCCTTCTCAGATGGTTTCCTTTCAATAATATCAGAAACATTTGAGTATTTCTCAGTACAATGCAATATGATGTTTATAAAGGGATGGACATGTCAGTAACAATACTCAGGTAGGCTGTGGCATTCAAATGATGCTCACTTGGTATTCAAAGGCCCAAAATGTGTCAAGAAATTATTCCCCACACCAAAGCCACCACCAGCAGCAGCAGCCTAAACTGTTGATACAAGGCAGGATGGATCCATGCTTTCATGTTATTTATGCCAAACTCTGACCCTACCATCTGAATGTGCACCAGAAATCATGATTCATCAGAGCAGGCAACGTTTTTCCAATCTTCTGTTGCCTAATTTTAGTGAGCCAGTGCCAATGATAGACTCCGTTTCCTGCTCTTAGCCAACAGGACTGGCACTAGGTGTGGTCCTCTGCTGCTGTATGATTCAACATGTAGTGCTCTCAGAGATGTTCTTCTGCACGCCACCGTCAGTTGCACCACATGGTTATTGGAGTTACTGTTGCCTTTCTATCAGCTCAAATGAGGTCGGACAATCTCATCTGACCTCTGCCATCAACAAGCCAGTTTTAAACTGCCATTCACTGGATGTTTTCTCTTTTCGGAGAGACGGTTGTGTGTGAAAATCCCAGTAGATCAGTAGTTTCTGATACAGTCAAACCAACCTGTCTGGCACCAGCAACCACGTCATGTTCAAAGTTTGTTAAATCACCTGTCTTCTCTATTGTGATGCTTTTCTGCCAATGGAGCCCCCTGAATCCTACACACCAGACCTTTAAATATGTTTATATATGTTTTGGTCTGTGCCCTGGGTCAACCTGCAACAAGTATTCATTGAGCTAACATCTGCCAGACCAAACTACAGTAGATTCATTAAGTCACTCTAAAATACTTCTTTGTCTTCCTCCTGCCCCTGTCATGTCCTCACAATCCCCCTGTGAAAAAATGGGCTTTTACTGCAACATACCAGCTATTCTTCACCCTTTTCTCCTCCAAAGAAAAAAAAAATTTAACCTTCCCCATCAGCCAACACATTGGAGACACACACATATGGCCCCCATTAACACAAACAACATTATATCAGTCTAAGCATTAGTGGTTCAATGAAAATACTAGGAGAAAATTCGAAGAAAACTTAGAAAAATGTGCTTTCATTCAATTTATTCCGCACCTGAAAAGTTGGTTTGGGGTGAATCGAGGTTGGAGATGCTGCTGTGGATTCTCCGTAACATCAGAGACGTAACAATTCACAGAATCCATTCATATACTGAAAATAATGTGGAATGGAAATAATATACATCAGTGAACAAAATATATTCAATGTAAAGAGTGGGACATAAAACATGATAAAGAATATGATGTAAAGGTCGGGTCAGTGTTGAGTCGCCACATCAGTTCTCTGTAGCTTTGTTTACTTAGTGATTTAATGGATTAAAGAAAAAAAACCAAAACAGGCATGTAGGCAATTTGTTCCCTTTAGTGTTTTTGGGACATGAGTTCAGTCTGAGGCCAACATGTGTTTAACATCACTTCACTACTGGCGGAAAACTGATTGTAATTTTGAAAAGTTGAGAAAAATTGTTTTCCATCAAACTTTGCAGGAGACACTTTATTCAGCAAAAGTGGCGTGTCCAAAAAACATACTAATCCTTTTTTTAAATTACACTTATTTGACAGTCAGTGTGGATAGACACAGAGGGGAAGTTGAGAAAGTGACAAAATTAAGTATCCTCAAACCAGACGGTATGAATACTAAATATAGTCAATGTTTGAGTGTGCTGTTGATGCAAACTGTTTTTTCATGGCAAGGAAGGAAAATAGTGGAGATGCCAACTGTGTGTGGTGGTCAGACAACTAAAGAAGAACACTGAAAATATAAAAAGAGATTGTTACGTTTTAGAAAAGTTTAAACTGGCAGTGACATTTCAGGGTTCAAGGTTTTTAGCACATATTGTGTTATTCGCTGTATCTGCATTTAGTATAACATTGTCAAGCAGATTTATTTTTGTGTATATTACTCCATTTAAGAATAGAATACTTAAATGGTAAACAAGGACAATCAATGGGCTGCTATATAGAATTGTTTTTGGACAATGGATGTGAGACATGCCTCATGCTCACCATCTTATTTTAGAGAATTAGCATTGTAACAAACTAATTAAGACTGAACACGTCAGCTGAGGCTGATGGGGATGCCATTAGTTTTGGCTATAAAGACTTAGTATTGGACAAAGTGAAATTTTGGTCTGATGATGGTCCTCGATGAAAGGTCAGGGGATCAAAGTTACTATAATACATTTAAGGAGAACATGAATATCTCAAAATTTCATGGCAATCCATCTAACAGTTGTTGAGATATTTCAATAGAAAATAATGTCTGTATCACATTTCAAACTGCGCTATAGTTGCTGAGGCATTTCACTCTGAACAAAAGTAGTGGACTGACCGAAAGATAGATCAATACTTTATTTATCCCCAGGGGGAAATTCGCATGTCCCATCAGCAGTACACGAACGCACCACACAGTTCAGAGAATACTGCAAAAGCAAAATGCAAATGCAACGACTAAGATGAAAGTAAAATAGTATGCACTTTAAACACCAGCATTCAAGTGTGCAAATTGCAGTAAGGTGTGCAAAATGGATGTAAGTTAAAAAGTATGTTCTATTCTATTCTATTCTATTCTATTCTATTCTATTCTATTCTATTCTATATATCTAGCCCAGTTTCCTCTAAGTAACTGACTGAACCAAAGCAATTTCCTAATCCCAGATTAAAAGAAAATTGCAGATCCTTTCACTTTCCTAGTATTTCTTTTTACATGTCATTTCAATGTTAATTTTTATCAAATTAATAAAGAAAACTTTAAACAAAATAATACACAGCGAAAATTACAAACTGGTCAAAATGTCCTCACTGATTTAAATTTATTTTTTCAATATAAATTTTAAATTGTTGCCAGGCAGCTATAGGTCAGAGGTCATCCGGCCGGTAGAGGTCATCACGTGACGTATTTATCATGGCGGGAGAAAAAGTTCACGTCGGCACAATTAAAGAAGTATAAAAACGACAAAAACAAAACGAGGAGCGTGAAATGGACACGAGAAAAAAACGGGAGTGGATTTTTATGAAGAAAACAAGCAGAAGAAGAAGAAGTCGGTAACGTTAAATGAGCGACATTTGCTTAACGAAAGCGTGGATTTTAGGACCTGATAAACTTCACTAACGTCACTGAAGGTGAGTGTAAACCATGTTATGGAAGTATTATATTAATGTTGGACAGCTGCTGTGTCAGATGTCTGACTGTAAACACTGTCAGGCTGTTGCTAACTTGCTGATATCAGGTTGACTGTTGGATGCTGGTTGATAAACCCTGTTGCACGCACCTGTATGTCTTGTCATGCTGCACTTACTTCTTTTATTTCCACAAGTTATAATGAAACAGAGTTGTAATTGAGGTAGAGGAGTTGTAGTGAGTTCTTTCTTAATCCTGTATTTCTTTCTGTATTTACTTCTTTTTCTGAACTGGTTATATCTTGCTCAGAGGCCTAGCGATGTATTAATATGATACTGAAGCTTGCTGGATGTTTTTAGTTTGTGTTAATCCTGTTTTATTTCTTTTCTTTGGCTTTTTATTAATATGGTAATCATCAATGTTTCCTTGTATGCAGTTCAGTACATATTCATGATAAGAGGTAAACAACAACAACAAATCAAGTAACAAAAAGCACAGTAAAAGTCTTGTCCAGTCTTTTCATGTTTCTAGTGTGATGCTAAAATGTGGGAAATCATTAACACATTTTTGAAAACACACATCTTACAATCACATACATGAAGTTCTATTTGAAGGCATCAATGTATGTTCTAAGTCAGGATTAAGAAATGTTTTATGTTGGTTAAAAAAAGAACCACTTCAGACAGGTTTTATTCAACAAAACACTAAATGTAACACCTCACTTCAGTAGCTAATTGTATATTTCTCTCCCTGATGTCAGCCTCTCCTCTTTCCTCTTACCTGTTTCACTCCTCCTTCACTGCAGCAGTGATGAATAGATGTGAGTTGCTCATTAACAGGATTTAAAGAGGCTGTATTCTTCTTTCTTTCATCATTACAATCCCCCTCTATTTCCTTCTCTCTGTTTGTCCCTTGCATCATTCCCCCCCTGTGGTCGCACGTCAGCGATGATGATCATATCTCAATCTCTTCAGCCTTTCTGGCATCAAACAGCATATTTATGAGCCGGAGCCTCAATGAATCCGCTGTATGTGTTAATTAGAGGTTGTGAAAACTATGAAATTGTTCTCTTGTTAATCCTGCTGGAAACTCTGAAATGAAAAGCTTTGAAATTGAATCAAATTGGCAGCTTTATACTAATAGTTTTGGCCACTTGACAAAAGCACTTACGCTGTGCAGAGATTTAGATACACATGTACAGTCTTGCATGCAAACCCACTGTACATACATGCATACAGTATGAACACGTGGCGAGACTCGTGATTACTGCACGCCTGCTAAAAAAAGTCACAGAAACAAGCTCTGAATATGCACACAGACCTGCCATCATCGCACACACCCCCCTCCCCTTGCTGCACACTTCAGCCGTGCTAATTGAGAAAATCACTCATGTATGAGGAAATGACTGAGGTGTTTCTGATCTGCTATCTGTCAGAGCGCTAAGCCGTGAAGCACTGTCGAACAGTAAAATCCAGCGGTACTTTTTTCCCGCTCCCATTAGCACAGCGCATTGTCCTTAATCACAACCCTGAGATGAATTCAAGAGGCAGTGAATTTAATTAAAAACTAAAATTAGCACTCGTCTGCCAGCTGTGTGTGCGTTTTGTTGTGTTTCGGTGCATTGCGCGCTGTAAGTGGAGGGCCTCGTTCATCTGATTTTAATGTGGGAATCTTTCCAGGGAGCTATTAGCTGAAATGCCTGTTTGGAAAAGTGTGCTTAACCTACAGGGAACCAGCTAATCTACAGCCCTCAATTGAAACAATGGAATGTAATTGTGATTATTAAGTTATTTTGATGGTTGGTTGAGCAGCTTACAGCCAAGCGGAGCCTCCTGTGCTGGAGGAGAAACTCTATTTATGATTAGATCAAAAACTTTCATATAAAATGACTCACAGGGAATTAAACTGCAAACCTTGGAAGTATCAGTGCCTTGCTGTAGAAATTCAGGGAATGGACACTGAGCCAGTTAAAAGAACAAAGGCTGCATTTTTTTGATTAATCTATTAATTGTTTTGTTCAAAAAGTTCAACACGGCAGTAAAAATAGTCAAAGAATGCTCTGATAACTGACATGACCTCAGTAGGTGTTCATAGCTGCTGCCTGATTTTTTTTGGGGCCCGAAATACTTTCCTTAAATCAGTTAAAAAAATTTTTTGCAGGTGATTTAATATCATTTTTTTTTCTTTTGGATTTAGTCAAACTTCCTCCTGCACATGAAATCCAACACTTGCTGGATTAGAAATATTAATGCCGGTTTCAAAGCAGCTGCTGCTGAGAAACAGAAACAAAAAGTAATTAGTAGTTATTTTCATTGTATTTTTTTTTTGTTCTGCTTTCATTTGTCTTCTGAAATTACAACAAAGATGGAGACAACATGTAAAAATGGCCAGTAATCAACCAACTAAATGACAAAGTATCCCACATGAGAGTCTGGGTCTCTTTGTTGGGCTTTGTATTGAAACACCATGAGGAAATTAGTAGTTTGTCACTTCATGTCTTAATTTCATTTCTTTCAGGGTGTTATTGCTCAAGGATGCCTAACATAGTATTTGGCTGCTGACTGACGAATAACTGAATCAAACATGTGACCTCTGACCTTATTTGGGGGTTTATGCAAACATGAGGCAGCGTTGATCTCAGATGGCGGTCACTGTGGCCCAGAGCAGCTTGAAAATATGGGTGTTTTGACAGAAATATTTGATGGTGTCAACAGAACTGTGTGTGTTGAGGACAGAAATGGATGCTTTGACATGCTGGCTGGTATAGACCATATCTGTCTGGTGAAGAGAGGAGCTGAACAGATGAGCTGGTGGTGAGTAGGATCAGTTGGTGAGGAAGCTGCCAGACAGAATTGGGAACTACTGGTGGAGACCAGTGGTGGAAGAAACTATCAATCTGAAGTGGGCTGTCAAGGTTGTGTTGTGTGACCAGTTGTGTTTATGATTAAACTCTGAGTGCAGCCAAGGAATGGAGAGTGATTGGTTTGGTGACCACAGGATTTTGATAAGCCTGAAGGCATCATCTTAAATGACCATTTAACCATTGGATCCAACCCTTATCAAAGATCATAAGCTCTGACTAGTACCTGAAAGCTGCCAGAATGAGTTCCCTGGGCAAGGTGTAGTAGGGGTTTAAGTGCAAATTAGGTATAATGTCCAGAGCTCATTTTGTTTTACTTAACATTGATAGAAAGTGGACATTTGGTAAGTTAGGTTTTATCAGAGGTGAGTGTCCTTCAGTAAGGAACTGAACTCCTGCTTGCATGCAAATTGAACTTTTGCTGGATAATAACATGAGCAGAACACCTGAGGAGCAAAGGTGAGCTGTGACTAAAGTCTGATTCAGTCACACCTTTAAATCACTGAAGGGAAAATGAAACAATAGCTGCTGATAACTGGCCTCAGCATGTGTGTGTGTATGTGTGTGCACGCATGCGTGTATTTCACTTCGTCTCTCTCTATGTGCTCAGTTAGAAAGCGTCACTAATGTGCTGGCAGAGTCCTTGCAGTAATAAAGCAGTAACTTTGGCTGCCTGCCTCAGTGAATTCACTGCAGCTTATGGTGATGAGGAGGTGAATATTGGTGTGGAAGGTCACAGTCACACTCTGAACAGGATGAGCCCACTTATTTAGTTTCAGTGTTTTAAAATGTGTTTTCATTCACTTTCCCTCAATGAGGTAGACAGGAAATAGAAATTGCCAAAAAAAAAAGTAATTTTTGAAATCATGGAAGAGGGTAAGCGATTAATTTTATACTAAATGTAGTACTGCTACTAATGATTATTTTTAGTATTAACTAATAGCTTGATTACTTTCTTGATCAAAACTTCCAAGAGCCTGACATAATATTTTCAAATGTCTTGATGAATAAACACAATGATGTTTAATTTACAATCAAAACCGATAAAAGCTGCAAATCCTCATGTTTTTTTTTTTTTTTTTAAATGAGCCATCAAAGTGTTGTGGATTACTCTTCTGTCAATCACCAAACATTTCAGATTTAACAGGATGTTTAAAATCAAGGTTTTAATTTTTTTCAAATTTCCATGTTTATATTAATCAAAAATACCCCCATACCCCCCCACAAAATAACTTCCACATGTATAGCATTAGAAAGCTTTCATAGAAAACCCAGTTTTTCTCAAAACTGCAAGGTGCAACAATTTTAACAATGTCATGAGGTCCTAGAGTAAACCTGAATATCACTGCAGCAAGCTGAGAAGTTAAACCAGTGTCTATCAGCAAAAACAAGACTATCAACTACCTTACTCTTTAAGGTTTGATGTGCTTTGCTGTGTTACTCTGAGGTCTCTAAAGGGGATGGGCAGATAATGTTAGCTGATAAGGTGCCAACGAATACAGAGACATGATAAATGCTCATGGAAATCAGTGATTGTTTTTGTCACATTTCATAAAGTTGCTTTCATTTCTGAAATAGTTTGGAGGCGTTCTTCTGTTGGATCTGACCTTAGTTCTCTGGCAGACGATTAGCTTCAGTAACTTAGGAAAAATTCTTATGTATCTGTTTTCAGATAAATGGATTTTGCACCATGTGCTGCCCTTCAGTGACTTCAAGTTAAATCAAGCAGCATTTAATTGACTATTTTCCATGGAACAGCAGCTGATCAACAGACAGAGAGCAGCTTCTCACGCTCAGGGAGGTTGGTTCTAGCACAGCTGACCTCTGACCTTTAGGTGCCCATACACCCACTGTCCTCTGTAAACAGGCCCTGTATATTGTTTTTCACTCTGATTTTCAGTTATGAAAGAAGCAGTTTTCCTCAATGAATACTCAGGGCTGAAGGGTCAACCAGCACATGACAAAAACTGATAGTCCACCCACAGCCTGTCTTTGTATGAAACAGTCCACCTCTTTATGCTTCAAAGTTAGCTGTGAAATGTTTGTAGCTTCAGCTGTTCATAAATTCATGTTGGTTCCTGTGGCATTGTCTGCTTATTGTTCAAACAGTACTTGATTTATTTCTCTGGGAGAGGTGGGATGATTCAAACATTATCTGCTGTGATCAGTGACTTTAATCCAGTCCGGAATCCATATGTAGGCAATTTTTCACCCTCACCCTAAAAATTACAGACACAATTACCTGTCTGTAGTGACAGTCCGTGTGCTTGTCTTTAAGTTTTTTTTTTTTAATAGCTCGATGTGAAAATTATTTGAAGGAAATCAAATAGAAAAGCCATTAAAAGAGCAAGACCTGTTGTAATGCCACCTACAGGTTGATACTGGTATTGTTTCTATTTGGCTTATATTTATTTTATAATTTGGGGAAAGCGTGTTAAAAGTGTAATGAATTAGCTGTTATTAGTTCCTGTTGATGTAGCAGGGCTGTCATTTATTTGAAATTCAAACTGTGAATATTTCATCCCCCCCTCCCCATTTGGATGTTTATTTCATCCAAATGGGGTTTTATTTTCACTAAGTGGCTAAATGCACTATTTCTATCTTAGATCTGACACACAACCCTTTATAGCTGGATAGTAGATAACTTTCCTAATGAGCCATGAGTTTTCATCTCTGGATTCTTCTGGTGTCTAATTGGCAAGCAAATGAGATTGTCAACAGTCGTCATCAATTTTTCCAGCTTTTTAGGGATGAAATTAGTTTGATTTTCCATTTTTAACAGCAATAAATCTGCTTGAAAAGCTCTTATGCAACTTCCAGGAAGACTGGAGATGATTTGTTTACTGCTTCTCCATGTTCTCTTTCATGTTAGAGATGTTCACTGCGCCTAGTCAGTTCAACTACACAATGAGGCAAATAACAGGCTGTAAGAAACAACCACATGAATCAATAGTGAAACAATAACAGAGCTTAAAAAAGAAATCAGAATCCACACTGACAATACTTTACTACACGTAAAAGCCCTGCATTCAAAACCTTACCTCCACAAAAAAAACAATTGTTTTTCTTATGTGTATGTCCCTAAAATATCTGACCTTGACTATACTGGCTTTTGTCTGTGTGAAGTTTGTCACTATAGAGGTTCAAATAAGGGGTTGAAAGCACTATATGATGCAATGCATGTTTTTGCAAACTTTGAGTAGACCTCTGCTATATCAATACAGTGTGACAATGTGAAATCACTGTAATATTGTAGCAAGTATTATTGTACAATCCTGTGAGACAATATGTGTACTGACTGTGTACTGACTCATCCATCATGTGGACATTGGGGTAGAGACCTCAGAAAAGATTCATTTAGTAGTTCTAACACAGTTGAATGTTTTAGCATTGGTATCTTTCACATACTGGATTGAAAATAGCAAAAAGCAACCACTGTGTAAACATTTATCCAAACCCAAAACTCTGGTCTTATAATAGATCGTCTGAATGTTTGTCTTTGATCCAAACATATGTTATAAAAGCAAAGGCGAATACAATACAAATGAAAGTCAGCTGTGGAACATGTGATCATGTGTGTTGCTTCTGAAACTGAACAGCCTGTGTTTCAGGATTCAAATGGAAACAGAACGATACAGATTTAGAAAACAGATGAATGTGATTTTGTGTCTCCCCCTCTCCTTCTGCAGCGTCATCTGTCAATATGACGTGTTTTCTCTGTGGTTTGACACTAATAGGCTGCATCCTCCTGTTATGGTGTGTCGCGCATCCCTGCGCCTGTGTTTGTGCTTCTGTCGACAGCGAGGGCACAATATCGGCCTTGCAGACTCACCCTGTAAAAGCTAATTGCCCGTGGCACCAGGCTTGCCTCCCCTTAATGAACCATGTGCCTTAGGTTAATTCAATTTGGACTGGAGCTCTAGCGGGTCGCAGCGTTTCTCTGGAAAAAATAGGAGCTGGCAGAAAATGGGGCAAAGATACCCGAAAGTGAATTTATGACAACATGAATAATGTATGAGTGTATGAATTATATATGAACCTGTTAGGTCGTGAACAGTGTAGAATAAAATCGACCAATAGTCAGTATGTGTTGCCATTACTGCTCTCAATGTTCACATAGCTGTCCCTCATGATTTCGGACTGTACTGGCAAATTACATTTCACTTTAAAGGAACAGTCTGCGATCATGGTCACTCCATTGGTTTCTTATATCTTTTATAAAGACACGAGAAAACAATTCAGCTGTATTATGGATATAAATATATAAATGTTTTCTGATACTATTAAGATTTTATTGTAATCACATAAAATACTCACCTCTGATTGACTAATCCTTTCTGGAGTTGCCTCAAACAAAATCACGGTCCACAGTTTAACTTCTGTTCTACTGTGTTATAGTATAAGATGTGATTTAGATGTTTTATTTGGGCAAGGCTTTCATTATGGAAGAATTCAAGATGGATCGTATGTAAAATAACAACCGTTTCTCTCGTTGGGCTTTGAACTAGACAAGATTTAAGGATAAGTTTCCATGTTTTCATATGGATTGGAGAATGGGATGTTTTAAAGCCTTATAAGGTATGTATGCACTTTAAGGATGTCCTGATCAAGTACTGTTGGCCCCAATCCTGATCCAGGTATTTAACATTGCATATCTGCTTATAGTGAGTCCAATCTGTTACTTATAGATAATATTTGCTTATATAATACAAGTGCTACAATCTGAAAATTAGATATAATATTTAATTATATAATATGAATTTATTTATTTATAAAGTTGTCACTGGTGTTGCGATGTCTTATCAGATCATTCTGATCAGATACAGCATCCAATCTCTGACACATGTCCAGTAAAGGGGTGGTTTGGTCCACTACTTAACTTCCTGTGAAGACTGAATTCATGTATCCTCACTCATGTCTCCTTACAGATTCTGGAATGGCCTTCAAGTTAAATCTTGTTTGAAGTTTTTGTTTGTAGCTTGTTTTTTTGTGTTATTTGAGAAGAAGACAGTTGGACATAAATGACACCTGAGACATAATAAAATGGTCCAAATCTAAAGGCCCTGATGTTATTGTTGCGTTTTAAAGTGGCGAAGGATAAAAAATGGTTGCTGGTTCACGAGCTATAGCTGATACATGTTTATTTTATATTCTAATATATTTCATTTAATTTGTTCACATATGGGTCTTTGTTTTGTTGTTGCAGTCAGTCTATATGAAGTAGACTGTATCTATATTGAGAAATCTAAGTAAAGAAATAAAAGAGAGAACAGCCTTCATGATGGAGGAGCGTTTAAATAAGGGAACTGGTATGTACCCTTTCTATTTTCCATTGCTCTTGGCTAAAAGATTTGATAAGAGATTTATTAGCATTGGTGCTACATAAATTCAGGTATTTTGCAAGGACAAAAATACTGTGAACCAGATCCACCCGGATTCTGGGTGAGTAAATTTGGAATAAATGGACACATTGAAACACAGCACTCTGTTTGCCTAATGAATGAAAATGTGATCAGAGTGTTTGTGCTGTTTCATAAGAAGAGCCTCCTGACCTTCCTAGTAATGTGTGATATGTTTCTAGTGACGGTCATGAGGCCTTGAAGGCTAAACTCAGCTAAAATGAGCATTTATTGTGTTGCATGAAACTGCTGATTCTCAGTTGATGTATCACTTTCAGTTGTGGCTGTAAACTATGTATTTTTGATGTTTCTTGACTTTGTTGTAACATCTTTACATCATCCCTCACCAACAAAGAAGTTTCCTCAGGAGTCCTTTTTATCTTAATCTGAGTGTCGGCAGACTGCTCAGTCACAGACTTCCCTTAAGGCCTCTGTCACAACTGTTGTGACTCTCAGATCTTGCCTGCTGGGACTCCAACCACGGCATCACAAGCTCTCCTTTACAAACATTTGGTCACAAGGTGGTTTTCCCTGCCAGCCTGCCTGCTGTTTACTCAGAGCGATGCATCGACTTGGTAACATGACGGAGATGCTGATGGCTGCGTTCATGTTAACATGTCTTAAAAGATGTCAGACAACCGCCTGCTTTTTGAGCTTCCTCAACGTTCGGCCTCATAAATCAGGCAGATGTGGCACCTCTGACCCTTGACCTTGACCTGGAAAATAAAAAGCAAAAACAGACATGGTGGCTCACCATATGGTAACAAAAAAGCCCACAGTGTCTGAATGGCGTCTATGTTCCTCACTGACAGTCAGCCTGGAAGGGAAAGATGTTCTCAGTGACCCCTCTGGTTCCCTCTGAACCAAGCATCACAGGAGATGCTTTGGTTTGATGTGGCAAATCAGCACACAGCTCAGTGGGGTAGTGACTCATGCTGTTATGGTAACCAATGCTTTATTATTTGTTGTGGTGTTTTATTTTTATATTCTCAGAAGAAAAAAAGACTTTGGGTGTTTTGTGCACTGATATGAGCGACCTACAGGCAAGAGATGAACATAAAGATAATAATAAAAAAAAATCCAACATGCAATATTATAATTTATTACAACACATGCAGCTATGCAGGTCACTTCCATGTTGCCCACTAGTGTTCAAATATTTGTCTCTTTGTGACCCAAGTCTGGTTACTGCTGATTATCTGCTGATACCATGACAAAGCACATAATGCAGCATGTCTTTAAAAGATCAAATCTACTTATGCCTGTGTTATCATGTCAATAAGAAACCTAAAGTACTGTAGTGTATTGGCAATGTAATCATAACTTTTGGAAACTTTATTGCGTTAGTGTGTAAATATGGACGACAACAAGCAAGGCAGCAGGATATATGTGGTTTATAATCAATATGAGACATAGTTCATTAACAGATATGGTATAAAGAGCTAATCGTACTTAAAACACATGTAACTAAACCTGGTTTGTGTCTGAATTTTTTGTCCTTCTCTACTCAATTAGCCATGACATACAGTGTACTGTATATACATATACATACTGTACCCTGTATATGTCTGGGGTCATTCTTCAATGTGGAACCAAAAATACTTCCACACACTGCTTCTCTGATGGCGTGATTATCCTGTTGGCACGGCTTTGCTCATTAGTGTCATTGACCATTTTTATTTATTAACTTAGCTCACTGATCAATAGGGCATGCACTCGGTCAAGCTGATAGTGAATTTTAAGAGCGTCCTCCACTGGACCTCAAGGCAAACTACTTCAAATGATCTGCTGTGTTTACAGACTGTAAATTCTGGATTGGAAATGGTTATTACTGAAATCTTGTACGAAGATTTGAATGTCAAATAAAAAGCGACAGCCCTGGCCTCCAGCAATATCTAGTTTCAGGTGTGACTGGGCACTGACCTCACCAGTGGGAAGTAGTTACCTTGACAACCATTCACAGTGAGAGCTGAGGATCGTCTGGAGTAGGACACTGATTTTGGAAAGATGCTTTGCTGTTCTTTTTAAGAAATATATAATATAGCAGAAAAATATGCCGTGTAGTTTGTGTGAACTTACCCTTTAATGGCTCTTGCTACACTCCTGGCCCTGCTGTAGTGGTTTGTTACACCCTGACAGTTTCTGCAGGTGGCTTCTGGCTGTTCCTGATCCTGAAGAGTGTGTGTGTGTGTGTGTGTGTGTGTGTGTGTGTGTGTGTGTACTGCTTCAGGTCAAGATGACAAAAGAAGAAATGCACATCAGCGTCTTTTTCCCATCTTGCCCTCTCTGTCACACCTCTAGTGTCACTTGCTCAATGTATGTTCATCTCTCTTCTTCTCCCATCTTTTATCTTCCTCCCATCTTTTCATCTGGCTCTCCTTTCATTGGATGCTGCAGGAATGCCCCTCTCCTAATCAAAAGATTATAGATGTGTATGAACATCCCCCACTGTGTCTGTGAACACGTGTGTGTGCTGCCGTGTCGTTGCATTTGCACGGGTACTCTTCATATGTGGGGGAAGCCTGCCGGGGAGGGTGTGTGTCTGCACACGTGGGTGGGCGTGAACAGTCTCTGTGGAGATGGAAACCTGCTCACTGCTTATTGGCTAACAGATGTGGAAGGGGGAGGGGCTTCATTCGAGAAGCGGTGAGAGGGTCCATGAAGACGAGGATGGTGGGATGCAGAGACATGGGGGAGACGTACAGTTACAGTAAGAGGAAGGATGTGGAGGAAGAACCTGATGAAGGTGGAGAGGGAAGAACAGGATGAGGAATCCGGCAAAGATGTGAAGTTTCATCACATGCCTTCAGCTGAAACATAAACAGCATAATGTGGCCATCCCTTCTTTGCATTTTTCCTCATTTTAACTGAAAATTGCCACTGCCACAACAGTCCATGGCTGGGAAGTCAGTGCGGGATCATGTTGCCACCGTAGTGACTCCTACTAGTAGGTCATGGCGCCTGCGTCAAATTCAAATGGAAGAATGTGTAGCAAAAATTTAGAAAATTGTTACAATACATTATGAAAACCAACAATAATTAAAAATGATCATTTATCAGTATAAGTATAAAAACAAAAAAGACAAAAAAAATTAGGTAATAACACCTTTTGAAATCCTACAAATGGTAGCTCTTCTACCATCAGACCATCAGAAATCAGATTTCTATTTGGTTTTGAAGGATAAGAACAGCATGTTGTGTCATGTTTCTATATACTTTTCTTTCCTACATACAGTTTCACTAAATTGCAGCAACACTCAAAGGTCAGACCAATATTACTGCAGTTCAGTTTGCAGGAGTTTAGTTTCAGATAATCTGCCTCAAATTGCTCTCTGCATTTTAATAAAGACAAAGCTTTATATTGAAATTAGACACAACGCAGAGGATTATTATGGCTGATGATTTATTCTGTTTTTCATAAAGCTTTTTGAGGTGATTCTGCTACGAACGGATTTATGGTGATTTATAGATTATTGATATATTGTCTTCACCAAAAAAGGTTTTCCTACAGTAATGGTGTTGTACAGTGGAAATACAGTAACAGTGGCATAAAGGAGAAGAAAGGGGGGGAAAAAAAGGAAAAGAGAGAGAGATGGAGGAAGGAGGAAGAGAAGGAGAGTCGGAGTGTGTGAGAGAAAAAAGGGGCAAAGCCTGGACAAGAGGAGGCGAGGAGAAAGGGAAGAGAGGAAAAATGTGTGTGTAAGAAAGAGAGAGGTGGGGAGGGAACACCAGTGTGTGTGTGTGTGTGTGAGAGAGGGCGAGAGAGTGAAAGTGAGCGAGCGAGCAAACGGGGAGGAGAGGGAAGCAGCAGTGGCAGCGCTGCATCATCACTACTGCCACTACAGCAGAGAGCAGAGAGCAGTTTACTGGCTGCCTCCCTCCCTCATTTCTCTCTCTCTCTCTCTCTCTCTCTCTCTCTCTCTCTCTCTCTCTCATAGACACACACTCATGCATATGCACTCTCTCACTTTACACACTTGCACACGCACACTGGAAGTCAGCCGGCTGCCTCTGAGCCTCACTAGCAGCTTCAAAGCGAGGAGATCCTGACACTATCCATCACCTCTGGATGCTCGCCTGCCTGCTCTCGTCTGTCTTCAGGACTCTTCCCGCTCCAGATGCTGTGGGTGTGCGAGTGTGTGTGAAAGTGCGCGTGTGTGTTCGTCCCCCTGTCAGCGGACCGTGGATGAGGCTGCTACTTACAAATCTGACACCGCTTGTTTGGACCCTCTTGCTTTTGTTTCCCGAGACAGCCGTCACTGTCAGTATGGAGGAGCATTAACATCAGAGCTGCTGGGGATTTCGGCATTGTTTTTCCCTCCCTTTTCCTTTGCTGACACTCAAAGAGCAGAGGTGGACGCCTGGATTTTTCGGTGGCTGTGTGCCGGAGCAGAGTGCTTACCTCAGGTTTCGCAGGGAGGGATATGATAAATAGCTGCGAGGGGAGGACGGTTTGCACTGCAGCATCAGACTGGCATCTCTTGTTCTACGTTGGGGATTTATTTGCCTCTCGAGGTTGCACACATGCACATATTTCACACCCAGCAGCAGCAGCAGCAGAGTCTGACTGCATTTTGCATACACAGATGGATCACTGCTACTTTAAGGACAGGCTCCCTGCTTTCTAAGGGAGAAAAGATGCTGATTTAAGAAGAACAGGAGGCACATTTTTGTTTTTGGGGCAGAAGACAGGATGAGCAACTTCAGGATTAAAAAAGAGACTTTGGATGACTGGATGACGGATGCGTTGAGCTGAAATCGCCCCCTCCTCCTCCTCCTCCTCCTCCTCCCTCCCCCCCTCCAGTCCAAACATGAACTCTTCCTCCAATGTGAACCAAAGCGGTTCTTCCCCGTTCTGCCTGCTGGGCGCCGTGGGCTACTCCCGGAGCCTGGATACCTGCGTGCTGGAGGTGGTCGTCATCCTCTTCCTCACTGTGCTCATCATAGCTGGCAACCTGGTGGTGATCTTCGTCTTCCACTGTGCCCCGCTGCTGCACCACCACACCACCAGCCACTTCATCCAGACCATGGCCTACGCAGACCTGCTAGTTGGCGTCAGCTGCCTGGTGCCCTCGCTGTCCCTCCTCCACTATCTCCGAGGCCTGAATGAGGAGCTCACCTGCAAGGCGTTTGGCTATATGGTTTCTGTGCTGAAGAGCGTCTCCATGGCCTCTCTGGCGTGCATCAGCGTGGACCGCTACATCGCCATCACCCGCCCGCTCTCATACGCCACGCTGGTCACGCCGTGCAGGCTGAGGGTGTGTATCGTCCTCATCTGGGTTTATTCCGCCTTGATCTTCCTGCCATCCTTCTTCGGCTGGGGGAAGCCAGGTTACCACGGGGACATATTTCAGTGGTGTGCAGACTCCTGGAAAACCAACCCGGGGTTCAGCACCTTCATCGTGGGGCTGCTCTATGCACCAGCAGCGCTCACTGTCTGCTTCACCTACGGGAGTATATTCAGGATCTGTCGGCAGCACACGAGGGAGATCACCCAGCGCCATGCCCGCTTCAGCTCGCAGACAGAGGGCGATCGAGGCGAGCGGGGAGAGCGGTGTGAGGGCTGCCCGGACAAACGCTATGCCATGGTGCTGTTTCGCATCACCAGTGTCTTCTACGTGCTGTGGATGCCGTACATCCTGTACTTCCTCCTGGAGAGCGCTGGGCTGTATCACCACAAGGTGGCGTCCTTCCTTACGACATGGTTGGCAATTAGCAACAGCTTCTGTAACTGTCTGATCTACAGCCTCTCCAACAGTGTCTTCCGGAAAGGTCTCGGACGCCTCTTTAGCCCGTTGTTTCCTTCCTGCCTCGGCTGCACGGATGCCAAAAAGGCTCCGGCTCCAGTCAGCCCGCGACCAGACCCTCGATGCCAAGTATGAGCACCAGCGGCGATGGATTCGACTCGGTCACTTTAGAGGCATCGGCTCTCTGTGTGTGCTTTGCTCTCAGCTGTGTAGCATGACACAGGTCTTTTTGGTCCCTGCGGTGAAATGTGTCGAGGACCCCCTGCACGGAGAGCGGAGAGGTGCCCGTGCAGATGCCTGTCTGTCATGTCAAAGGCTGATTGTGCAGAAAAAGGAGAAAGGAGTGAAATTCCTTCCGGCTCTTTCTCGAATGCCGTTCAGTGTGATGCTGCTCTTTCAGATCACAAGCAGGCGACACAGAGTAAAGCAGTTTGAATTGGATGAAAAAAAATGCACTGTAGGAATAAGATTCATGTGGGTCAGTTCACAGGATTTCTCTCCTGTCTGCTCTGACTGAAGAACTCCCAGATGCAAAAAAAAAGGAAAGCACAACGCGACTTGTGTTGTGCAGTCCACTGAAATGCAAATAATATTTTAAGTCCTTCCAAGCCTGACTGAAAAATCTGCAAATTGTCTTGGTTCTTTCAGGGTAGAATTAGGTAATGCAAAAAATTTTGAAAACACTTGAAACAGACTACTAATCTGTTTCCCTTGGGGAACTCCAGATGCTAATGTGTTAATGAGTGTGTGAAACATAATTTATCAAGAAATCACCTGATAATCCGCCTGTGTACGTGTGTGTGATTTAAAGTTGTGTATTGGATGGACTGTAATCTCATTTCCCAGAGAGAAGATTGAGGGTTATTTAGGAGCTCATGCATGTTTTCCTCTCTTTTGAAGTGAGGTGTTAGTGAGAAGCTCCAGGTATGTTTACGCAGTCTCGGGTCTCACATGAAAATGTTGATTTAAAAATTGGCTTTACTTTCTACAATGGCCGCTGACCCGGGAAGTTGTCCTGCCAGCAGACAGTGGCGTATCCTTGTCAAAGAGACAATGAATTGCATTTGTTCAGAGAGTTTTATTCTCTGTTTGCGTTTCCTCCTCAGGTCGATCAGCAGTTCTTTGTTAAGTTTCTGGGCCATTTGCCTTTGATCTCAGCTGAAGCAGTACATGACTCTTAAATCACAAGCCACGTAGTGTCGTTAGATAATCACCTCCTGACTTGTTTTGCTGTCGCTGTTAGTGTCGATGATGATTCTGCTGTCTGACTGGATCCATGTGGCCGCCATGCAAAGACTGACTTCATTGTGATCTATGACTTTATTATGCGCGCCTCTCTCTTCAGCCCTCCAGAGGCTGATGGCTGTTCAGTTCAGTGTGAAGTGGAGGAGTGAAGTGTTAACGCTGCGCATCACAAGCCCGACCTCAGAGAGTAAGAGGGTGAGAGCACTTTCCTGAGAGCCAGTGACAGCTTGTGGCTTTTTTGCTTCATGTAAATACACTTCAGAGTTTAAATATTTAAACAGCGGCTCACTGGGCCCTTTGGGGGGGATTTGACTGCCCCTGGTGTAAAGTAGTCCTTCAGGATTACAAATGATTTTCTCGATAAACCATTGTTGTGTTTTATAAGATAACCTATTTGTCACAGCCAAGTGGTTTGACGTGCTGCACTCGAGACTGAACCTTTTCTACTGTGTTAAGAGCAAGAAGTGTTTCTTTATAGACAGCAGGAAGACCTTCAGAGTTCAGATGTAGAGTTTGGTTTTAAAGTCACAATGAAATGGGTTTTCTGAGAGCGCCTTGCTCCTGAATTTGACATATTGTGTTTTTGGAAAAGAAGAGGAAATGAAACAAACTGTACAGGACGATTGTTCAGAAATAAAACGTAAACTATATGGCAAAAATGAGAGCACATGCTTTTGTGTGCTTTTTTGTCTAGGACTGTTTTCATGGTTTGGTCTAGGCTGAAAATGACAACAGCATGTAATGGTATTTGTAAAGGCCAAACACAGCATTTGTTTAAAAACTGAATTTTTTATCATCCGTATCTAAAAAACATTATGCCATAGAAATGTATGTGTGAAAACAGCATGCAAAAATTGCAGTAAGCTATAAACTGAACTAAATGGAGCTAAAAAACAAACCACAGTTGCAACACTCCGGCGTTGTGGGTTGTAATTTATTGGTTGATTTAACAGGCAGAGTTCACATTAATAAATGTCGCTGTAAACGAGCCACAATTAGCCATTAGCACTTTAAACAGTCAACAAAGCAAGAGAGCAATATCAAGTGCAAACAAGCGAGTCTTAGCTGAAGCTCCTTTTTTTCACCTTTTACAACTATTATCTGTAAATTACAAATCGCATTTTTGATCAACAGATATAATTACTTTGTTGTCTCTATTTAACCATGAAAGAGAATCACGCTCTGTTTTTTATGTGAATTTCCCCACTGTGGGACGAATAAAGGCTTATCTTATCTTATCTTATCTTATGAGCAACGCCTGCTAAACTAGACTTGCTAAAAGTTGAATAGCTGTAACTGCCGTAGCAACTGTACTGAAATTCACATTATTTATTGTGGTTAAGCTACTTTAAAAATCACGTATTTAATTGTATTAATCTATTGTGCTGATTTCAAGGTAATTATTAACAATGGATGGATGATAATATTGTGTTCTCTATAGATTGTCCAAAGGCAGAGTGCAGATTTTACTTCTGCTTTTCTGTAGAGAGCCCACAAACACTTGATCATAAAGTGTATTGAATATGATTCATGTGTATTCCAGATAGAATTTTCATATGAAATTAAAAGCAGTATATATTTATTGTTAAATGTGTGTGTGTTATCATAAGGGGGCTCACTCTAAAAATGTTTAAAAAGTTGAGATTCAAACTACAGTGCAAACAGTGAAGTTCATTTAGTGGCTGATCTGGAGCTTTTGTTTTATATGACAGGATCTTCCTCAGCAGAACATCGTAGATGTTCAAATTAACTTCTACAATTGCATTTCGATCTTTAAAAAGTCATGTTTTATTTCATTGTGACTTTAAAAGCATCCATTGCTCTCCACATGCTGCCATAAATGCAGTCCATTTCACCACAGGGCTTCAGGGGTCAGAGGTCAGAATACGGTTAGGGTTCAGAGTTTAACTGTAAAACATTTCCGGTGCACACCAGCTGCTGTCAGGGGGGCTGAACGTCCCACCGACTCTGCTGCCCCCCATATGTTCTATTTATATAACATTTTTCTATGTAACAGTATGTGGTATGTATACAGTATCTGCTATGAAAATGTAATTTCCTACAAAGTGTTGACATGTTTGATCCCTGCTTGGTTCGTTGTGAAAGATGCTCCCCCGACAGACTTTAACTGCATGATTCTGGATCACTGTTCCTGTCTCATGATGCTACTGAAAGCAATTTACTGACTGTACTCCTTGTCTTAGCATCCCAACTACTGTTGTGTAACACAGACGGCTTGTCATGTTTCTTTATGAGGGCCAAGAGTTCCTGTTTGCTACGGTTTAAACAAAACAAAAATGACCTGCGGAAAACCTTCTGGCATGCCTGTTGTCTTCTCCTGCTGCTGCTGTCGGAACAAAATGGTTTTGTAAGGAGCTCAAAGAAAGTTATACAATCAGAGTTTGACAACAAAGAGCTAACTCATCAAAGGTTTCAATGAATGCACAAACGAGAACGAACAGATATTTACGGTTTTGTGTCATCTCCCTCGGCAGCGGTGTGATGCTGCTCAGCAGTGGGAGTCAGTGCAATACAGCCTGCTGGTGTTCCCTCAAATCACAACCAATCAATAATAGCAGAAGAAAAATCAGAATGAAAGGGCTTAAATAATCTTAACTCTGGTTGAGCCGTTTGCTATTCAGCATGTGATCTGAACAAGAATCTTTGAAGATCTGCTGCAGATTATTCTAAATAAGACGGTGTAATTGTGTCATTAAACTGAAATTTTCTCATTAATGTCTTTTGGATTGATTTGGTACCAAAAATGCACAATGAAACTATTTTGCACAACACGCTTTGGGAGAGCCGCTATGAAAATGATGTATTTGTTTTATGATGACTGTGATAACTTTATGGCTGTTCTTTACTCATATGAAGTAGTGGATACAGTACACCATCTTATCATTTTATGTATCTGTATTTCCTTTAGGGTGTATATTAGCATAGAAGATAACCATAGCATTCCTTCTCCAGCCACATAGACTATAAACATGAACAAGGGTTAGGGTTAAAGTTTTACTTTATGCACAAAGACAAGGCAGATAACAAATGCAGTGCATCATAAAAATCAGTTTCTTGACAACTTTTAATAAATTCTGAGTTCTTCAAGGCTCTTTCATGCTAGTTACAAATATGGTGTTTGGACTCATGACATTTGTGTTTGTTTTTATTTTATTATCACACATGATGAAAGCCGTGCTTTGCATGTTTCACATTTAGTGACCCGGTTGCTTACTTGCTAACAGGAGCACATCTATAGCTCAACAAAAAGCATAATAGACAAAACACACCAGAAAATTTTCAACTACAGTAACTTAGTAGTTGACCTCAAAGATCATCACTGAACGTTGAACTCCATGTGCCTTAATTCTGAATTTTTGACAATAAGCCCAAAAGTGAAAGAGCACTCACGCATGACTGTAAACTGGCTTTGTACACTGATTTGTGCAGTGAAAGGTGGTACTTGTTAAGGGGTTAAATCAGCAAACCCATCGAGTGAAATGAGCAAAAAATCTATAATTCCCTTGAATAATTACTGACAACATTCACAGTTACTGTACAGTGCTACAACAGCACATTACTACATTCCGACTGCTTTGGCCTGTTGACTCTACAGAACCAGTTTGAATTTTACTGCCACAAAAAGGAAAACCAAAAATGTGAAAACAAATATGTTTCTATTCTGACAGGTAAATTGTAGCATCATCATGGCAATGTCAGTGTGTTTCATCCTCTTATTGCTGACTCCAGAATGAATCCAGATGTTGTTTTGCAGTGTGCTGACTGTAATCCCTCTACATGTATTGCTTTCCTCCAGCTCTGTCTCCACCGTGTCCCTGTGTGTCCCTCTGCTTCATTTGGCTCACATGACAGTTCTGATTCAGTGCCAGCCAACTGTTCCTCTTGCACTCACATGATGTGACTATTTGTGTTTGATGCAATTGATTAGGCTCACATGAAAGTTATTGATTGGCAGAGAGTACATTGTACAATGTGCAACTGTCCCATATCCCATGTGATGATTGGGTTGTTTTTTTTGTCCGAACTGTGTGTCCCAGGCTCTGGAGTGTTCACAACCCTGGCATGCAGCGTTGATGTTACGGACAGATACTGTGGCTAATAATTCTCATACATACCATTTAGTCTATCACTGAACACTCACCAACAAATCCAGACTAATGCAACTTGTTTTGGATCAGCCACTTGTTATTAAAGGCTAAACCATATTTGCTGCTTTTAAAGATACACAAATTTAAAGATACTGTGATTTTGTCAATATCCCTCAAACATGGCTGGATTGACCTGCTAGGTTGGGCCCCTATTAACCCTCCTTTCCTTTCACTCTATAGAATTTGTACAGATTTCTCTGCTAGAATACTACCTGGCCATTTGCTATGTTGTAAATTCATTCAACACAGCACTTTATTAATATATATCCTATAAGCAAAACACTGAAAAAATGAAGGTCTTAAAATTATACTTCAAGACAGGGCCTCAAGATCAGGTAATGATGTAGGACCCACCATAAAACCCTCATTATATTGCTGATACTCTACATATACTGATATTACTCTTACCTAATAAAAAGTATGCAAGTATTATCAGCAAAATGTACTCAGAAGTATTATAATTCACCATAGTGCTCTAAAATGCTTGGGTAGTTTAATCTATAGCAGTGCATCATATTCTATAAGATCATCACATGAGTTTAGTCTCTAAAAAGTCAGCTTGACTTGAACTCAGAAAACAGTCCTTTTTTCAGCTTGGTGATGCTGTATAAGATAAATGACAAAATCATCTATCATACCAATATCAGCTCAGTATATATCCTCATCCAAGCCTGGTTGTAACAAAAGTGCATGTCCTGTCCAATGAGTTAAAATCAGGTGTTATATAACCTAGAAGCCCTGATGACTTCCCAGGTTCTGACTCTTTCAGTATGTCACATAATGTTGACTTATTTTTTGCTGTTGAGTCTCTTGTTACTTGATATAACACTGTCTCATATTGTTCTGACTTCATGTCCCGAGTGTGATTGTTTTTCTGATTGCTTTTTGAAAACTTAATGGAAGCCACTTCCTGCTTTACTTTGGGTTCGTTGCATGGCACACATGGATCCCACGAAGCTTCTCCTCTCACTGCTTTGATCCCCTGATTCAAAAACATGTTATGTCAAAGTTTATGTTTTTATTTTCCTGTGGGAAAATCATCATGTTGTCAGACTCGGACTGCAGTCAAGAGTTACACAGAGCCCTGATCCCCTGGGGGAAATGCCTTTTCACAGAGGTCACCAGTGCCAAATTTGGACCCGGACTGAGAGCAGAAAGGGAGGAGGGTTAAGGTTTAGAAGTGGGTGAGATTTTATGTATTTAGTTTGGAACAGTCAAGATTGGCTGTCCTCCACCCACACACTATCATTTCCAATGTGTGATCTGATAAATGTGACGTCTGCTGGCATGAAAGCAAAACTCACAGTTGGATATTCTTGAATGTATTTATGTTAAAAAATGTATTCATCAAATGGTCCGTATTTTGGGAGTATTGAGCAATGAACATGAGTTAATGTGTTGAAATCCAGTGGAATAAAACCCATTTCACTTGTCTGTATTTACTAGAAGGACAAGCAGTGTTTGTTTCTGATGCATATTTAAATGGAACTATAGGTTATGACATCAAATTTTAATCAGGGTGTGTAGTAATGTGAAATGAAGTCATGAAGGTCAGTGCCATACTATAAAGACCTTCCTATAGTCTGGTTTGTTTATACCTTGTGTGATGATGTTTAGTACAGTGAACCTATAGACAGTTGTGTTACAACATGAGATGTCCGACTGATATCTGTTTTTAAACAACTGTAGGTCTCATAGTTGGAGTATTACTGCTGTGGAAGCTTGAACTGGTGCCATAATGGAGGTCCGAGTGTTATTGGCTGGGTGTTAGTAATGGATAGAAATTTGATTTCAGAACAATTGGAGCTTGACTAGATTCAGTTCATTTAACCTGAAAAAGCTAATGTTCATAGTGTTGACTGAAAGTTGCTGATGTCACCAAGACTGAAAGTTTTGTGCTTTTCTTTGTTTATTATCAGTATTGATTGAATACCTGTTGGATTTCGGACCGTTAGTCAGACAAAACATGACACTTGAAGAAGTTGCCTGATTTCTTTATGGCCTGCTCTTGTCAGTCGTGTCAGTCAATGGTGATAAAACACAGTAGTCACAAACAACAGTCCAAAATAGTAATATTGCATATGTGCCACAGTGTATTGCACAGTTTAATTTCTCAACACAGATGAGATGTCATGGATCTACCAGTAACTGGAACTAAGATTACTGGTTCAGGTTTAGTCCTCTGGCTTCCAGGATGTTGGATCAACCCAGAGACCTTTAGTTGACGTAGTGATGTTAGCATCTACTCGATACGTTTGCTAGAATCCTTATGACAGAAGACAACAAAATCACATGGAAAAATGATGAGATGATGATCAGCTCCTAGTCAGCTTCATCTGATCAGGATTAGATCAGAAACTTGTGGAGGGCTTCCAGTAATGTTGCCGGAGGGTGTGTTGCATCAAATCTGTTCTGTGTCGGTGGAGATAATTTGATTAAGTCTTAACACATAGACTGGTCTCTGAATTATAGACAGTACGGTTGATGAGTGATTCTGTTTCTCCTTAATGGATCCAAAGGTTGTAACAAAACTCTTAGGTTAACAACAACTTATTGCTGCAATTACCCAGTTCTCGTTATAGATCTGTTTTCTGCAACATTAACAACATTAAATGATCTTTTTACTGATTAACTTCAGACCGTCATCGGCTCATTTTCCCCTGCTTGGTTACTCCCCTGCCCTGATGTGTAAATGACACTGATGTAAATGCTGCTCTGTTGTAATGAGATGGGAGGAGCACTGCAGGCAATCAGTCCATCAATCACAATGGTGTTAGTTAACTGAACAGTGTTATGACAAACAGGAAAAGCCAATTATTCCTCCTTTTGGTGACAGCTTTTGTAATTTTGTAATTGGAATGAATTTCAGTCTTTATTCTATTTTTCTTTATTCTGATCATGCTCATTTGTATTTTAATACTTTCTAAAATTGTGTTGCTTATGTAATGCGACAAATCAAAAAAGAAAAATTGTGGGTGCAGCATTTTTATTTCATCTTGTATTGAGTGGAAGCACGGAAACAAGGTTAAAATAACTGATTAGTGACATTTTTTGCAGTGTGGTCCTGTGAGTGGCTGCATTGTTGGTGTTTGGGAACCTGAGCGATAAGAAGGTGGAGGTCCTATCTGTAATCAGAGAGAAAGAGGGCAGTGAAAACAGCCTGTTCACGCTGCCGGTTATTCTTAGAGCCGAGGAAATGAGCCTGGAGCCAGGACGACTCACCTGACTGCAATCACACACGCACACATGCAGCCATGCAGACGTACGGAGACATAGTACGATATAAACGCACAGATACAGCACAGACATAAAGACTGCAGTTAAATAGTGTAAACAGTTCTGAGAAGCAGAAAATATATGAGTTAACTTTAAGTTTAGGAGGAGGGAGAGGGAGGTAGGTCAATGAAACACAGGCTCAAAGAGCATTCACACCGTAAATAGAGTGTCTGTATGTCCGACAATGTTCTCCCATGAAAATCGACAGCATCAATAAATCCACGAAAAAGATATTAGTTTATGCCCAACAGTTGAAGATCCTGGTGAATATTTCTTAAAGCTTGACCTAACCTGAACCTTTATCATGTGATCAACACAATCAGAATGATTGTCTAGTAAGTTTTCACATGTGCCTTGGTATTTTAGTGCACAATACTACAACGGCCAAGAATCATGAATAGAAAAAGCAGTATAGTGTTTTAAATGAAGAGGATGGAATGTGTAAAGTACTGACCAAGGAAAGTCAAGGCAGTTTTATTTATCAGTGCAGCACGACAGCCTCTAACAGGGAAAAATGCCAGAAACCTCAGGAAGAGCAGCAGAGGAGGGATCCTTCTGCCAGGATGTACACAGAATAGACCAAATCCACAGTATACACAGATTATCATGACAAAATGACGAGTATGGATCCAGGAGGAGCAACTTCAGGTTTTGCCACATAGGTAGAACCTGACCCAAGACCTTGTGTCCACCCTTGAGACCTGGACAGAGGACAGGCCACGCAAACATGGAAGAGTCAGTTCAGAATTCACACACATAGGACAAACTGATGCGTAGAGGAAGGGAAACAGGACAGCATGCAAACTGGAATATGGAAATGTTCACAGTATAAAGAACATGTGCAGTGTACAGACATCATAATATGGAACAAGTGCATTAACGAGTTAAATGTAGATGTTCATGTAACATCACATCACTGAACTAGTGTGAAATCATTAAAACACTGTTCTGCTGCGCTACTATTGGTCAAAAACTCCATAGGGTACCTTTTAGATTTAGTTCACAGGCTGCATTCTACTTTTTTAACTTTATAAAATTTGTACATAAAGCATTTTACTTGAAACATTATTTGATTTGACAGAAGAAGAATTATGATTATAGGTTCAGTGTAATGGCCTTTCTGCTCCAAATATGGCAGTGAACTGAAAGCAACAGCTGCATGATAGAAGGAAATCGCTCATTGAATACTTTGTACTTTGAAAAATATTTTCATTTTCTCATCATCAGTGGATGGATATGTAAACCGTAACCATTAAACAAAGTCTAAAGGCTCAAAAAGGGCTTCAAAACAGTAAGGAATGAAATAATAACCCCGCTGTCTATAACCGTCTCAACTTGGTCCCCACAAAGACAGAACAAGTGTCCACGCAAACTTCTTTTCTCTACCTTTTGCAGTTTTTACGTGTCAGACGTGCAGCTCACAAAAATAGAAAACATTAATGGCAGCATGATGTAATGCGAGTCCTTGAATTTATGCGTGTGTGTGTTTGTGTGAGAGATCCCGATAACCAGAAATAGAGACAATATAAACACTGATGATTATCATGACCAAAGAACACTGCGCTGCAAAAAGTATCTGCCATCAATGTTAACGTAGCTCCTGAACATCCATAAATCATGAATTATTAACACACAAATATTTATACTAACATCACGAGTGTAAAAGCACTACCCTTTTTTTATTTTGTGTATATATTAGTTGTAGGTAAATCGCTTTATCTGAGATCATCACATTGCATTCAACATTAATTTGACAAAATTTCCACGGGTTTACTGAATAGAATTTGCCTCATTGTGCTGGCAGATTAAGTAAAAGGATTGACATTTTTAGCAGTGTATAGTCTGGACCTGCACAGGTCTGTGGTGGGAACCTCTGATACAGAAAGCTGAAATTCCTTGGCTTCCCTCTCTGTTCATTATCCTCACTTCCTGTCATTCTTCTCCACTCACTCACATAAGCTCTCTCTGTGTCTTTCTCAGTTGTTCAGCACAGTTAAAATGCAGTAGCTAATTTCATTAAAGTAAGCTGGCATGTTTTTTTTTTTGAAAGCATTGTACCTGACAAAGTCAGTGAGCAGCAGCTACAGAAGCAGTGAACTGAGGAAAAGCAGGTTTAGTGTTTTTAGTTTTGGTTATTTTAGGCTGATTCACAAAAATATTTGTCAAAGAGATAAACTGAATTAAAAAAAACTGTATCTACCAACAAAATGTTCTTAGGTTTTTGGCCTATTTGAACTAGTTGTTAAATTAGAATTAACTGAATCAGAAAAGGGTTTTAGTGCCAACTAGGTTTCCACCTACAAGGAAGAGTGAATGGTTCTTCCACGGCCATCTCCACTATGTTAAGAGCACTGAGCTCCAAGTTATTCTCACTGCACCAGGTCACCAGATGCTCAGTCTAACACCTGCAGGCAGATTCATCACCACTGGAGATGAGACAGCCTACAGTAGTGTCGTCTGCAAACTTCAGCAGCTTGATGAACTGATCTTGTCCGTCTGCCGTCATTGTCCTGTGCTCCTTGATTTTTGGGGGGATGGGGCTGACACATGTCTCCAGTCAAGCGTTACAGATGTCCGTGAACACCACACAGTGCCTCAAGGTGGATGGAAAGACAGAGCCAGGCCTGGCTGCACTGCTTCTTCCTCCAGACAGAAGTCTGGCTTAGTTGTAGGCTGTGAATTGGTGTTGGAGTTTCTCAGAATCGCTAACCCGTCCCTGTCCCCACTCTTAATTTTTGCAACCTTGACTGTCCAAGTTTGGCTATGAACCAGGATTTGTCATGGTTGTAACTCTCCCTGGTGTATGATGGGATGCGGTAGTGCTCACAGAAGATGATGTAACTCATGTGAACTCATTCACACTGATGGTAGCAGACCTGAAAACACCCCAGTCTGTAACTTTTATTAAATTATTATTTACAGTCCATGGCTTATAGGAAAGTCAGTGTTTGGCTAGTTTCTATCCATCCAAGTGCTATTACTATTACCATTACTGCAGATACATGTAGATACATGTGTGATGAGATGTGTTGGGAGACACAGAAGGACTCGGTGATCGGAGGGGTGGTTGAGTTGATTCCTGTACTGTGGAGGGACTGTCGGTGGTTGATTACATTACGGGACAATTTACACAGAGTGAGAGGAATTCATGTAAACACACACACACACACAAGTTTATACTATACTTCTTTGCTCATGAAGGTCCACACTCTGAAACCTGGTAAAGGTGCAGGAATCTACAAAAATCTGATCTGATTAATAAGGTTAATTCTGTCGGTGGTATTGCCCTCAGCTCTCACCCGGCCGTCTCCTTCATGTGTGATTTACAGTGATTAGTCTAAGTACAGTTGGCAGCAGGTGACTGTGTTACTCAGTTTGCTTTGCTCAGTACATCAGAGGTCTGCACCTACATATAGATATATGGAAGAAATGCCTTATACCTTTAATCCACAAAAATCCCCCCAAAAATAAAACACAACTTGATCTCCACATAGACTGATACCAGGAACAATCACACTGTTGTGATTTTTGGATTTTAAGAGTCTGCTGCTGCCATGTCTTTTATATGAGAACTTGATTTATTTAAAAAGCTTCAGGTGCGAGTGAAATCCGCGCTGAATCCTGCCAGAGCGAGTTGCAAAACAGGAGAAAGATGGAAGAATGGGTGAAGTTTGAATCAATAAAGCAAAGTGTTATTTCAGAGCAGTTTTCCTCAAAGTGCCCTGTTAGCATTCTTAACATTCAGCCTTCTCACTGTAGCAGCAGCTGGTTCTGGCTCTCGCTTTAAGTGAGGCGTGTTAACAACCCTAACAAGCCATTTTAGGTAAACTAAAGGGCGAATGTAGAAACTTTAATGTTAATGTGTCATAAAAATATTCCAAAGCCTCTGAGTGGTTTTTGATTTGCAGTTTGTGTGGAGGCTGTTAACCACATCAAAGTGTCTCAGCTTGAGTGCACATGATGACAGCTTTAAAGGGACAAGAGAGAGACTCCCTCACCACCCTCCCCATCAGCTTTACAGTCACAGGCCTGCTTATTATCAAACTCATATGCTCTCCAACACGTCGCCTTTCCAGGAACAAACAAAACAATTCTTCCTTGAAGCTCCATGGCGTTGCATTTTTCATCCTCTCCGCCTTGTTATGAAAGCTCAAGAGTTCGTAGAATCTTATCAGCTCATGAGAGAGTCCGTGAAAAATAAGCAAAGTACAAATATGAGGTTTTTAGCTGAAGGGTGAGAGATGTCAGAGCTGCAATGTTAGGATATATTAGACATTCTTCTGTAGGTTAAACAAACTGCTCATTTTGTTCATTACGTAACAGTGCTGATGTAATTGTTGCTTGAAAGGAGATGATGCTTCTGTCATTTTTTTCATACAACTTGGAGGAGATGCAAAACGAAATGCAGTTGAAATCAATCTTAAAAAGCATAAACGTAAAAATCGTTGGTGGTGGAAGAAGAAGTATTCAGATCCTTTACCTAAGCACAGTTTAGAAATACTCATTAACAAGTCCAACATTCAAAATTTTACTAAAATAAAAATATTTGAGTATTACTAGAACGATTATTAAATGTTAAAATGTTCTATAAATCCTCTCCCAATATTTTCCATCTAACTCTGTGATCTATTAGATTCGGTGATTGTTGGAACACTGTACAGACAAGACAAGGCAGTTTTGATGAGTTTAATTTTTTTCTGTGGAGCTTCAGTAAAGTTTGTTTTATAATGATGAAATGATTGTTTCTGTAAATTGGGTTTTTTGGCGTTGACGAGAGAGATATAAGCACTATTTTTTGGTCACACAAATGGTGCACATTTGCCCAGAGGAATTCCTTGCAGGTCCATCACGGCTCAGAGCTGCAGCTGTCTCATTCAATACTGGAGCAATATCAAAAACTGTTGTCCCATCAGATGCTTTGACACAAAAACAGGAGGAAACAAAAAATACTAAAGTTACACTACATCACTATAAAGCTCACATTCCTCCTGCCAAATTTGACAAAATAGGTTGTTGTGCATCTTTGGCAGAAGCAGGCCACAGCCGTCACCTTAACAAAGCTGTTTTCCTTTTGAATTGATTCAAATAAATCCTGTACTCAGCACCATCCAAGTTCACACAACGCCGCTCTGCAGTGAAGCCACATTAACCGCTGTTTGTTTTCCTTCTCTGACTTGAGCTGAGAGTTTACATGAGGATATAGTGTCGACTTTTGGACCTCGAAAACCTTTGCGAACACTCCTCACAAGTATCGGGCTGAAGAACGTGTTTAACTAACAGGTTTCATTTCCAGCAACACTTCATTGTTTTTCTCTCCTGATAGCTGAGTATCATCAGTCAGCTGCCTGTTTGCAGCAGCTCCACAGATGTGTAAAACCAAACCCATGTCCAACTGAAATATTTTCATTCGATGATAATGACGGATCGAAAACAACACATAAGCTGCGCCACGTTTCACAAGGATTGTCTAATTTTTCATAGTGAAAACAGGATGTTAGCAGAGCGACAGCAGCTTCAGTCCTCCAGCAGGATGCTCTCACGCACAGTGTTTGTCTAAATGGGACCATAATTTACAAAAAAACCATCATGCTGTATTACATGCTGTGCACCGAAATAATAACCCGTCATTTTCTCATAAATGTATACATAATTGCACTTCTTTTTGCAACCAGTGGAGTCACAACTACCTCCTCTTCTTATTCTGTCTGTTGCACATGTTTTGTCAGTTGTTAGTCAAAGTTGATCTTTAACCTCAGTTGTGCTTAGACTAAGCTTTAATTTGAGCCAAATGTCAACATGGCATGCCAGCTAATTTAATCGAATGTTGAATGAATGAATGAATGAATGAAACCTTTTATTTCAGACATGTGAAAACAACAAAATATCCATATTGCAAGACAATTAAACTAGAAAAGTAAGAGTTGCATTTCATTGTATTACAGTACAATACAGTACATATTTACATGCCTGAAAAGGAGTAGGAAGAAGTATACACTTATTTAATCCTACCCCTTCTCTATATTTCAAACATTGAACATTATTTAATTATGCTTTCCTCACCCTGTGTACCCTATATACAACAGTTTGTGTCTACCTTACCTATATACATCTTTATATACAAGTACACACACACTCATACATATTCACATATACACACACACACACACACACACACACACACACTTGTATACATATATACACAAAGACCCATACATACCAACACATTCGACAGAAATTACACACTATTTCACACTTCTTTTTATAAACCCCCCCCCATCCCTGTGTCTTTTAAAGATATGTTGATTTATTATTTCCAGATTCAGATCCACTTGGCTTAGATATTGACCTTCACTATTGTGATTCTGTTTGAACAGCTTTTAGTTTTAGCTTTATCTCACAATCTAGTTTACAACTGATTAGATTTTGTTCTGGCCTGTTTAGTGTTTAGCGTTACTTATCGTGCTGGAGAAATGTAATTGTGGCCAGATCATATTTTTCTTTGACTTCTCTCCCTGAGTCTTCAACTTAAAGAAAATGTTAGTGCTTCTGTCTTAGATAACTTTCTTCATCAGACCCCTGAAGGGACGGTCCATGCTTTGACATATAGAATTAGCCTTGATAGAAAGTTTGTGTTTCAGAGAATTCTCTCCTTCCTCAGGACAACATTTTCATTGTGGAAGATCAGATACAATCAGTGACATTAACCTTTGGAGATCTCGTGCTTTCTGTGATCTGCTGCTATTAATATATAAGAAAGGTTTATTTATTGAAAGTGAAAAGAAGATTCTTTGTGCCCATAAAATAGTTATCAGTTTATCAGTATTTTGATGTTTTTACATTGCAGTGTGTATCACCTGAGGCTAGTACTTATATTATAGTCAGTAAAGAGATAGTATATAAACTGAATCACCTCATAAGTTCCTAAAATGAATTAAAATGAATGTTTTGACTCTGCAAGGCCCTGCCACATGCAGCCGCTGTCAGTGCAGGTGTAGAGTAGAGCAGTGACATCAAGTCAGTCCACAACATATGAATGGGTAAAATGCCGACCTGATTTCAGTAACTTCATGACTCACAAACTGTATTAACGATAAACATGTCCAAGGTGTGTTTAGCACTTTTCAGTGTCCTGTCATTTTGTCTGTTTGTCTGTTGTCTGTTTTCTACATGCTGCACATGTGCTGTCAAATTGATGAAGATGTCTTAATTTACCTGTTTTTTTTTGTGTCTATTTGCATGTGTTTTGTTGCTGTCAAGTCTCAGTAAGTTGAACTCTCTCGGCCACTGTAAAATACGCCTGTTGTTGTCTTTAAGTGAGGGTGCAATCATGTTTACATGAATTGTCAAAGTGGAAAACTTGGCGGTTAATGGAATAACTTGAAGGTCAGACTGTATTTTACAGATGAGCAGTCTGCTGAGCTTACTCATATTGCCATGTCAAGAGAAAATGGACGTTTACTTAACTAGATTTTTGTCTTGAATACCCTGAAACAAAAACAGCACACGGTTATGTTACACAAAGGTGCACAGATCCAACATCAAAATCCATCAACAAAAAGTAATTCTCATTCTATTTTTTCAGAGTGAACACTGTATAGAGGATCATGACCTCTTCTCATGACCTTTCCTTCCTCTTCCTTCCATCCTAATTTGTTCCCTACCATCCTTGCCATCCTTTCCTCTCCACCTCCTCCTCCTTCGCCCCAAAAGCAGCAGCGGGTCGGGGGTTCAATCCATTATTCAGTGAGGCATCTCTGCTGCACACAAACACAGCATCAATAATGGAACCGGCAGCTAATTAATCATTGAAAACAGCAGGAGTGTAATCTATGGACCACTATGGAGAATATGCAGTGGGTCATGGTTGTGTTTGTAGGTAGGTTCTTGTACTAATGATGCTGTGGGGACAAAACTTGCTTCAGTCACATTGTGGGGGACAAGCTGGTGTCCACAAAGTTACTCGTTTGTTTTTGGGTTAGGACTTTGTGTGTGTATGAGGGTGGAGATGGTTGGGTTTGCGTGTGAGGCAGGTTTACTTCCTGCTGCTATAATCGTCACACCAGCATCTTCCCCCCCGTCTGCTAATGGAGGGAGTCTGACAGGTAAATTAACAGGATTTCCTCCTCTTAGTTATGGTTAGTTAAGGTGGTTACAGCATACAGCTGTGCAGTGCCTTGAGAGAAATGATCCTCCTTGTCCATCAGTAAACAGATGTGACAACACAGAAAATGTATTTTCTTCAGTCTGGGAGTAAAAGACAACAGAGCTCTTTAGTAAGCAAGACTGTAATTTCACGTCCTGTAAGAAGAAAATGACATGACAAGAATCACACAGATGTTTTTTTGTCTTCCTTTACAGCTTATCTATTTGTGAATCTCAGCTCATACTATAGACTACTTCATGGATTAATAGGTTCCTCATGAATTCCTTTCAAATCCATTAAAACATGCAAAGACAACGATATCAAAACGAGGCTGCTTTTCTAACAGTCAGAAAGATCATTAATAGGATAATGATAATTTAATATTTTGAAGACGGGGCTGAAAATCCCCCTGTCTGAACTGAACGTGAATAAACATGGAAAACAACCATCAATGGGTACTGCAGTTTCTTGGTAGTGCAGTAGGCCGACAAGCAAACTTAGATAACAATGTTGATGATGATGTTAACTTTGTTTAAAATAATTGCTGTTCATGATGTTTAAAGATCAGCTGACCACAAACTAAATGACTCAGACAGCTGTCGTCTAATTAGTCTATTTTGAACTTAAAAGGCCAGCTGGTTAAAATAATTAGCTTAGGTTTTATCAAATTAGATGAATGTTCTCTTACTTGTCTGATTTTCTTTGGCCCTCAGCCTGAAAATACAGACTGTTAATAGCTGGGCAGAATTTACTCCCATGCTATGGTGAACATTAGGACATAATATGCTCGCAGCTGCAACCATTAGTCCATCAATCGATTCATTGACAGAAAATTAATCCGCAACTATTTTGAATTGAATAACTAATTACACTGATTAACTAGTTCCGGCTTCTTAAATGCAACTTAAACTTGAAAATGTAATTACATATAATTCTTACATTTAAGATGCTGGAATTAGTGAATTTGCTGCTTTTCCTTGTCACGTTGTAAATAATTGTTGGTTGTAGTACTAATGGGAACGTCTGCTTATCGTAAATATTTGCTGATTTTTATTTATTTGTTTTTTAATTATATGTGATCGTAAACTGAATGTCATTGCATTTTGGACAGTTGATCGGACAAAACAAGTAATTGGGAGACATCACATGAGGCTTAAGGAAATTGTGATGTTCCCTATGAGTTCTGGATGTTTGGGACTTTTTATTGACAGACTGATCTACTGTATGATCAACGGATTGAGTGATAATGAAATTAATTGTTAGTTGAAGCCCCACTGAGGGTTGCATGTATCGAAATCTACTTATCTCTAAATCTATATCCAATCTAATCGATGTCTAGAATACATTACTGCATGTCAGCTGCTGTTCACCATTCAGTTTTGTTTTTACGTGGCATCACAGCATGTTGTCGAGTTTTGATTTATTGCAGCTCAAAGTTGAATCAGATTGGACCAGGTGTATTTTGATTTACCATTGGATGAGTTGAAAAGTTGTAGTTCTCTCACTGAGAACTCTGCAAGACTAATACAGGAGGGTCCAAGTCCAAGTCTGACACCACATTGAAAACCTCTTTTTTCCACGTAAAATGGAAATAATGCAATACTGAAGGTTTGAAGAAGTTAAGATTCGGCTCTATTTCTGGGTCAGCAATTGAATCTAAGCACATTTGTTGCATTGACCAACTTAACTCCTTTGTACAAATGGTCAGATTTGGAGTTGTATCCCCTCCACTGAAGCATGCCTTCAAATGACACTGAGACAAATTGGTCTGCTCATCAGAGGCTGTTACATGCTCCCTTACCACATTAAACTAATTATTTGCTTACAGCCTGTATGTCGTGTACCATGACTGCTTATTCTGCGGTCAAAGCACCCAAACGGTTTCTTGGACTCCCAAAAGTGATTCAGAATGATCAGGGCTCAAAATTTTCAGCCCATGTGTTTGCTCTGGGTGAAGCATAACCAGGCTTCTGCATACAGTCATATGTTCAGAGCCAAGGGTTTGCTGAAAAGGTTTAAGCCTTTGTTGTGGGGATTTTGCATTGAGCTAAATCATGATTGTGATAAGAGCTGCTGTGGATGTTGTGTTGAAAGCACCAGGTTTAGTGTGATTGAACTTGTTTGGCCATACAGTGCGTGAGCTGCTAACTTTGCTGCATGATCTAACAACATGAACCCTCTCACATTCTGACCAATGTGTTAATGAACCAAATCCACACTCAGCAGTAACAGCAAAAGAGTGACTTAACGGATTTACCTTTCCTTCTGTCTCTTACTTCTTGTCCTTGAATGATGAATATTTTCATTCGGTGTGTCTGAAATGACAGATGACTCCTTTTATTTAATACTGTTACCTCTTTGTCCATCAGGGACCTCTGGTAATGTCCATTCTCTTTTTGTCATTTTTGCAATTAATCTTTGAGTAACAGTGGACGTGTAGCAGAAGTCTGTATAGAGCATGTATAGGTTTCATTAATATTTCAGATGGTTGAAGCCTCCCTGCTGCTGGAGAGAAAACGGAGGTCGAATAGTGTTAAATATATTTTTAATGTGGTTAATTTTGTCTCTTTACAGACACTGACTTTAGCTGTGAGGCTGTTATTCCCCAGTGATGAACTAATCTGAGCTCCAGCCTTAACATAAAACCTGAGGCAATTTACCAGCTCATATCAACCAGTTCTCAGTTACCAGTTCTTATCCAAACATTCAGGGGTCTTCTTCTCTCTCTCTTTCTATTTCCATTTCTCCTCCCTCAACAAAAGCTTATGCTAAGCTCTGACTCATGTCAATCAAAATGCCAATTCTAACTTTTTTTTGAATACTTTATTTTTGGTAGTATTTGCCTTGGCACATCAGTCTGATTAACAGGTTTCAAAAGTATGTTCATGCTGAGGATATGCTGGGAAAAAAGGCCAGCATCAACTCAATTTGTTTGATTTTTGAACGTGGTGTTGATGGACTTGGTCTGGACTGGGCGGAGGTAACAAATCACTGGAAAAACATTTTGCCTGATATTTGCAAATTTCTGAAACTATGCCCTCCCTTCTTTTCATTTCCAAAAGATAAAATAACATCTTTAGAAGAAATAAATAAATTATGCAAAAGAGCCACTAAGCAGCATTTAAAGAAGTCACAGTAAAGTTTATTTACAAAGTGCATTCTTATTCATATATTTAACCACTAGGGGGCAGAGAAACTCAACTGTTGTCAACTCTTCATTTTGAGAGGCTGGAATCAGGTAATGTTTGGCATTTTTGTTCAAAGAAATATCTGACAGGATTAATTGATTATAGAAGTAGTTGATAATTGATTTCTATCAATTGACTAATTCATTAATTGATGAATCTTTTGGCTCTAACTGCAACAGCAGAAAGACATTTTCATATTGCATTAGCTGTGAATAAATAGAAGTCACATGTTTCTCACATGGCTGGAAAATTGATCAGTAAACAGCAGGGAGTGAAACTAAACTTCTAAATAATTCAATTAGAAGCCACAAAAACATTGATGAGTAAATTGAGCAAAATCTGAGCATATTGAGAGTTTTAAAATAGTGCATTGATCAACATCAAGATTCACTTTATTGTCCCACATTGTAAGAAGTTTGGCTCAGGCCTCCACCCACGCTGCATCCGCAGAAAACAAATATTCAACATACATAAAAGACAGAAAAAACGTGCTGCTGGTTAATAGATTTTTAATAATTCAGCAAATAATAAATAGTTTTTTGAGTCAACACAACCAGTATAAAGGATACTGTCCTGTTTCCACTCCTCTGGGGATTCTTGGGGGTAGAGGTGGAGGGAGTCAGGATGATTATGGGTCCGGATGGATTGATTAGCCTGCGGCTGCTTCACTACAATACAGCCCAGTGTTGAGGAGAGAGACAGCAGCTCTATTATCAGTCTGTCTCATGATGTGCAGGTGCAGCCGCAGCAAAACACCAACCAGAACCACAACGAGGCTGCAGCTCTCAGGCTGATCTTCACCCTCACATGAGACTTGGATCTGATCTTTTATGTTGATTGCAGATAGGGCTGCAAACCCTTTACTTCCAGATAAGCCAATGAACCAGCTATTTTTAGGTACTTGGGTCTGAAAAGAACATATAAATCGATTTTCAAAAGTCCCTGTTTTGTTGCTGTCATCTTGATTGTAAGGGAGCTGGGAGGCATAGCTGATTATATTCAACTAGTCTTTGTTTGGGAGGGAGGAGGGAGGGGGGTTATTTTCTGTGCTACAACAAAATGTTCTTAATACATAACAATGTTTAAATTGAGAAGTTTGAACTTATCATGACTTGTTTCCTTATTTAGTTTGTGCAGTTAGGTGAATCCAGGACGCTTGATTACACCATGACACTACTCTATGCATCTTAAAGGCAACTGAGAATATACTATTCAAAAAACTTTATTCAAAACTTTACAAATCTCTGCCGACAGTTGTGGTTGCATTACAGCAGGCGCTTCACTGATATTTCTCTGTTTCACACACCTGGTGGAGATCTGCACTCTGCAAAGTGAGTTTAAGCAACCCAAAGTGGCATTAACTGGCCTTTTTGTTGCTCACCCATAAATAAGTCTTACATATTATGACACAAGTGTTTGTACATCCTCTTGCCAGAGTATGCATCAGAGATTTTTTTTTTAATCAGATGCATTCACTTTTGTTTTTAAAAATATTTTAAGGACAACAAAGGCCAAGTCACGGTTGATTGATGTGTCTCTAACCTTGGCGTTTAACTTTAACTCTCTTACAGAACAGATTCAGAGTCATATTCAGGCTTCAGATATGTAAAATGTAAATCAATACTCTGCCTCCTGTGCTTTTTTCAATCCATTTTTTATTGTCACTGTGGTGAGTGTAATCTCATCAGCAGCTGTTCAAATCACAAAAATCCCCCCATGTTTATACTGTTTGCTTTAATTATTGTATTTTAATTGCATCTTGTCTGACCACTGTCCTCTTGGTCCCTCAGAAAATAATTCTTAAAACTCACTTTATCTTTTTCATATTTATCTTCACCATGACAGAATGAATAAATAAGGGTAATCTGAGATTTTGCAGGATGAGAAAAGCTTTGTTTGTTTTTTTGCCTCTGAATGAACCTCAAAGCATCCTCGTGATGAACACACAGCTTTATTTACTACAGATAGTTAAAACACTCAGTACCTTTTTGGAAATCTGCAGGAGAGCAGCGTGAAGACTTCAGCGATTCACTGGGGCTGTGATTAAATTTTAATAAAAACACCTTGTGATAAGGGTGAATCCTTAAATCTAGTATAGACAATGAGGTGTTCTGTTCCTGTCAGTGTTAGAGGAGACAAAGCAGCCAGTGTTTCTGCTGCAGCTGAGCTCAGACTGGCAGAGAGGTTTGCTGCCATCTAGTGGTGTCATTTAAAATCTGCTGAAATGATCTTTTTGCTGCCTCTTCTTATCACTCTTTCATTTCCTCTCCCACATTCCTCCCCATTCTCTCAGTTTTTCTTCCATCTTTCCATCTTCCTTTTCTTCCTCTTTTGCTTTCTTTTTTTGTATGTTTTTTTTTTTTTAATTTACTCTGTTTTCACATCTGAATTTACTCCTGTTGGTCTTCTGTAGTCTCTATATTGCTTGACCTGTTTTTTCATTCTTTTTTATCCTTCATCTTCCATTTTTTGTCTTAAACTGTGCTTTGACTACATTTACAGTAAAAAAAAATACTGACAAAACATAAATGAATGTGTAGTAGAAGAAAAGGAGGAGGGAGAGGAAATCTGAATATTTTGATGCAAATGAGAATGTGGGAAAGCAAATGAGTAGGTTAAGCAGGAAACGATCATTTTGCAAATTGTACTGTAATCACTGGTATTGTAAATGTTTCCCTGAATGCACTAACCTCTCTGTGTTTTCCCGACGCCCTCGACACTGGCTCTGTCACATAATACTGACATGATAACCTGGATTTCAGCAGTCGAGGTCTAAAAAAAAAAACATCACTGCTGATATCAGCTTTTAAGAAAACCAACCTAAGCAACAACCTCACCTCAGAGGACACCTGACTTCAGCCTGCATTTTCAGACCTTGTGTTTGTGGATTTGTTGAAGATCAGATGGGAAAAAAAAATGAGAGGATCAGTTAACCTGCAGCCCTGCAGCTCTAAAATCTCCAGACGATCTGTGTTCTGACTTGAGTCCAGAGTCTCTCTAGCAAATATCCACCTTTTTGTTGGGTAGAGAGAAAAACAGAAAAATTAACATTATCACTTATTTATTACACAGAAATTGGCTATTTGTTCCCCAGAAAACAAAAATGGATATGTGAGAAAAAAGCTTTTGGAAAAGAGGCTAGATTAATACATTATTCAGTCAATAATGTTTGTTAACAATTTTCTTAATATTAAAAGTTTATATGTGTTAAAATGATAACAATAATGATCATAAATAGAAATAAAATCTTTTGGTCCAAGTCAGTAATACAGTGAAAAAGAAGATAAAGTTTACTCTTATTAAACAAAACAAAGTGACAAACAACAAAAAAACAAACATATATATTAAAAAAGAAAGTCAAATGAACAAAACTGTACAAAAAATATTCATATATTATATTATTATATATATTATATTAATTAAGTTGACATTAAAACTTAGACATTATCCGTATTAGACAACCAATTTAAGATTGATGGGTAACTACTATAACGGCTTCTGTGATCAAGTCATTTCATCAAAAATATAAGTGCTTCAACATTTTCTCCTCATAAGTCTCCATTTCATTGACTGTCCTTCATCCTCTGAGCTGATGTCAGGGGAGCTTGTGTCGGTGTGAGAAGGTGAATAAACTGCAGTCTACTCTACGTTGCATCATGGTCCTGAGTGTCGATATAAGATGACAAACTGCCACCAGTGAGGGCGGCATGTGCCCATGTTGCGTAATCCAACACCTTCTGGCTCCTCTCTCACCGCTAAAAATACCAGCAGGATCTGGACCTCCATCTGATACCATCCTCGCTGTCGACACTCGCATGCTTCTGCCTCACAAAAACAAACACAAAACATCCTCACCACTGATTTCATCGAACGCAGAGGCGTCGAGATGTCTCCGTTATTGCCACGACAGGAGAGAACAAGTCTGCCAACAGGGCGAGAGACCTTCATCTGACTGTGACACTCGGACAGGGTCTTCAGAACGATCACTGGATCTACAAGATGCTGCAAACAAAGAGTTATCTCTCTGCTCCCACAGCTCTTTCTCTCCGTCGACTCAAGTTTGTCGTGAAGGATCATGTCGGTTCATAGTCTGCATTCCTGGTGAAGTCTGACGCCGCCAAGCTGCAGGGTGCCGCCGTGGGTCAGTGGCAGGACACTTTATCTGATGACAAGAGTTTTAAGAAGCAGCAGCTGGACTGATGACCGCCCATACTGGATGTGAACACTACATAACACTGCGTGTGCAAATGTTCCACTCACTATCAGCACTGTCACAAATCTGGAAAAGTGTTGATTGGTGTCATTTCAGCACCATATCACAGGTCATGTGGAAGGGCAGCAGTCATCTCGCTTTTAAAGTACTGCACTCATTTTGTGTGATAATACTATTATTCTCATAAGTGTTAAAGAAAAGTTGATCATGTTGGGAAATGTGCTTTCTTACTGCTGCTAGATGAGCAGATCAATGTTACTGTCATGTCTGCATGATAAAGATATAACATGTTAATTATGGAGCTGTAGAGGCATGTGGTCTGCATGGACCAGAATTAAGAATTGTTACATGTAGACTTGCATTTTCGGCGAAAAACATCAATTGAATTAAATATAGAAAGAAAGAATTTAGTGCAGTTAGAGCTCAATAGTTTTTAGAATATTTGGGTTTATAAGAATACAAAAGGACGCTAAAATGGTTGCAAACTTTTTAACTAATATCTGTCAGAACAAGATGAGCAGGATGAACGGAAAGGATGCGATGTAATATGTAAACACATTGAAGGTGAACATCATCGACATATTGAGCCACCTCCATATCATTAAATTTGCTTCTAAATGAAAGCACATAACACGACTCTTCTCCAGTACACCAGGCTTTATTCACCAGACGTAGTCGAAAACATTTCACTAAGCACGTTGTTTTAAGTTTTGATGGACTCGGGCATTGCTGCGTTTTGAAGGTAGAAATTTGTTTTACTCTTTAGCTGAACCTGAACAACGGTTTTCAGTCATACATGAATAAAATATGACTCAACACTGTTAAAAAACCGAAGGACTGCTGAGGCCAAACAAGTGAGTTTATTTATTAGACGTAAATAAATATTTCAGTCATAAACCAACAGGAGGAAACATCAACACTTTGATTAAATGAGTGTCAGCTAAGTGATGCTCTTGGTGGGAACATTAAACTGGATGTTACCTGGTGACCCGAGTTTTGATTGGTGGGTAAATTAAAAGTGTGTTTTTAGTCTCCTTGGTTGTGATGGTCATACTGCTGTGCGTGTCATGTAACACTGACGTGAGATTTAGGGAACATCGGCGGGATACTGGACACCAAAAAAGCTTCCTGCAGAGTCACAAACAGCCTTCCTACACATTTTTTTCCTCATTAAGTGCCTTGGCTTTTCATATAAGCAGCTGGGTTTAATGTCTTGTTTTTGGCTCTGATTTGATTCTCACAGTGTGTGATCGGACATTTCTTTCACTTCCTTTTTGTTCACTCAGATGTAATTGGCTCCGCAGCAGCTGAGTGTGACTGGGGGATGAAGAAGAAGAACATAGGAGCAAACACCACACACATTTCTCAAACTTCTTTCACGCTGCTTCTGCTCCTGCCGCACACTTTGTTTTGCAGACTATTGCAAATCAGAGAAAGTATTTCTGATTTCACACTGTAAAGACACGAATCCTGTTTTTGTTGCCAGAACAGATCGGAAGACTGCTAGAGCTGTACAGGACTCTTAGTATGGACGTTCAGAAATGACACTACTGAGTGAGACCAAAGCAAGTGTTAACTGTATCAGTAAATTAAGACTTAAGAGCTTGTAAAGACGAAACAAGTTTTGAGAAAGCGTGAGGCGGTGAATGTAGTTGGAGTCGTGTCTTTAGATTTGAGTTAAGCTTTCTTCACTCACAATCTTCACACTTCCTTGGTCTCAGTTTAGCTTGGGGTGATATTACAATGATTCCTATCATGTGTGATTGATGGTACAGATAGGAAAGATTCCCATGTTTACTACATGTGAATGTTTAAGTTATCGTGCAAACCATAGACTGTATAAAATATGGACGTAGTGTCCGTGATGTCACCCATAGGTTTGTGAAGAGCAAAAATGAAATCGTAGTGCGTAGCCATCTTGGTAGCCTACCTCCGGTTACTCCAAATATGGACAAAGAGGTGGAGCGAGGGCGGAGCTGAGGCGGGTCGAATGAACGCTATTGGCTGAAAAAAGCCGCTGAAAGCCGCTTTATTCGAAATAATCAAACTAGCTACGGCTAACCAGCTAGGTTAAATGCTAAATATCGTTGCTAGCCGGCTAACCCCACGACGATCTCTTTCCCAAACTCAGTGACTAGAATTAGCCGGGGTGACGCCCTTTAGACCGTCAGTGGCTAGATGTCAATCAAAGTGGCGCCACTTAGATTGACAGCTATGAATTGTGCATAATGATGTATGCTGTATATTTTAAACGAACGCCTTATAAAGAAATTCGCCCCCCCCAGAGTTGTCATGGAGTAGAAAAACAGCTTATGAGACTAAAGCCATGTTTTGAACCAGGCTGTAAATATGTTTTTTTTCTGTCGTAAAATCGGACATTTTAACATGGGGCTCAAATGTAATTGACTCCTTTCTGCAGCCTGCTCTAGCGGTTATTCGAGGAACTGCAGCTTTTTTGCACTTCATTTTTCAGCGGCGGAGGTTGCCGCTTGGTGCAAACAAGACAATTGTGTGATTGCACGATTGGTTTAAAAATAAACAACTACGATATATCAATAGAATTTGCGCTTAATTACCCTGAACATGGACGGAGGTTTCCTCCTTTTGTAATTTTGGAGGAATGTATATAATTTGTAATTTGTAAATAGTTACTAGTTACTTTGCAGACTAGTTACAATCTATAAATCAACAAAAAAAGATGATGTACTAATATAGTTTAAGATGCCCTGCAGTATATAACCAAAAGTAATTAAACTGAGCTCCACCATTATGTGCACACATTAATGCCTCCATTAGTGTAACGCCTGCCTGTGCTCTGTTTTGGCATTCAAAATCTCTCCCATACAAAATGTTGACGCCTCTTTAGCCCTTTCACATTGTTAAATTCATGTAATCTGTGTGATGAGAAGTTAGTGAGAGCAGATTCCAAACTGAGTCTCAGTCTTTGTGTTTTCTAAATTACAGCTGAGATTTGAACTGTATGTGCATTTTTGTCATTAATGAACTTCCATACAGTCGGAGTCCAGGACTGTGATTTCATGGTGCCTTGATATTATTTGCAGCTCTAATTTTTAAACCAAATCTGGAAGCTTACACACAGCATTCAGACCTTAAAATCATCTTGTTCATCTTCTGAAAATAAAAATGAAAAAACAAAACAAAACCACATACTGTACCTTTGTCTAAACCAACACTCTGATTTTTGGCCTTGTAGTTTCTGTAGAAGTAATGTGGATTTACAGTCTACCATAAACATCCATCAACACTTAAACAGTACAGGATATTACATAAATACGTCATATATCCACAGTGACATTCACCTTTTGTCAAAGCATCGAGTCGCCTGCTGTACAGAGGCTTTGTCGACAGTTTTCTTTCATTTGTTTGTGATAATCGGATCAAGTTTGCATTCCTGTGGTTTTATTATGGTTTCAATCTTCCTGAGTTGAATATTGCTTCAGACACTTGTGCTTTCCAGTCAGGCTGCAGAGAGGAATAATGCAGCAAAAACATCTTTATCTGGTAGCGCTTCATTAAACTTTATCATTGCTTTAAACCAAATCAGTTTCTCTCAGTGTAAATACACTTTTGTCACAGGCTGTTGCAGTGTTGTGCATTGATGCGCTAACAGGACCGGCTTTGGAGCTCACTTCAGGAAATACTTTTTCACCTGTTTCTTGGCAATTAAGATTCATTTTTGATAAAGTATACTTTTTCCCCAAACAGACTTTTAGAATATTCATGAAGCACAAACTCATAAAAAGTTCCACTGGCATCTGTTGCTCCATGGATTTCACTATAGAGCGACTCTTTCTTTAGTCTTTCAATATGGCTGAAATGTGATATTGAGGTTTTCTGTCCATTTTCTAAAATAAATGAATATCTGCTGTGATAGAGAACAGCAAGAATTTTATCTTAACCAAGATTGTTTTTTGTTGGCATCCAGCTCCCGCTCATACTCTTAAGTGTGCTCTCAAAGCACCATGGGAGCTGTAGTTCTTGTAATTAAGCTCTGCGTGCAGGAAATATTTGCAGAAGCAAAACTAAAACATGTTGTCTAAATATTTTCTCCTCATTTTTACAAGCTATCCATCTAAAAAATGCTAATGTCCACATTAGCATTGGCGAGAAATGTCTTGGCCAAGTTTGATGGCGGAATTAAAGATTACTGACCACGGCCAGGATGTAAATCATCTTCTTCGTCTTTCAGCTGATACCCAGAATGTAAATATGCGTGAATGTAAATATGCATGTAAATTATGGACTGGGTGTTGATATAGATTTGTCAACTGATTTTATCATCCAGTTTATACAGAGATATCCGTCCCTGTAATCTCTCTGGCTGTAATGTTGCAGACACAGTGTGCGAACTGCTCTGAAAATATTTGATTCTGACTCTAAGCAAATTTGGTGTCACTATTCCATCATATACACTAATCTTAATTATTGCATATTAAACATGTAGTGAGTTATTGTAAAGCAGAATCAGGCTTCTTGTGCTTATTGGTCCACACAGAAAAGAACTATTAATACTAAAAACCAGGTGTATTCTTGACTGATCAGAACTTTTGTAATTAAGAATCATTATTTATTTTCATTTATTTATTGGCACCTGTTTGGACCTATTTTGTTGACCATGTCTGTTTTAGTGTGTGTTTACAATGTGTCTTAGAGATGGCTTTGTCGTAGAAAGTGCAATGTAAACAAAATCATTCATTCATTCATTAGACTGATCCTGGACTAACAAAGACAGACAGGCACATTTCTCTGTTATCGCACTGTTTTGAAGCGGAGGTTATTGGTCATAAAATGTACATGCATAAAGAATCAACTCAAAAATTAAACTAATAAAGTAGTGGCCCGGACTTCAGCGAGTATTCAGCTGTTTGGTCGGCAGCTGGTGTTTTTGGAAAGCTCTGCGATTAGCCCGAAACAGACATTCATTAACTGCTTCTCAATGTGTTCTATAATATTTACTGAGTTGCAATATAAAATTACATAACATGACTTTAATCCAGAAATTTGAGAAAAGTTATATTTCTTAATTAGCATGGAGGATGAAACATTTCTAAAATCCTGACGCTTTTCTTTGAGCATCATCTTCAACCATTTAAACCTCGACCTTTTGGCTCGAGAGCCTTTAAATGGAAGAAAGTTGTACTTTTGACCCCTCGGACTGATTGAGTGGTTTTTTTTGTAGAATTCATGTTTTCTGCTTTCCTCGTGTGACCCTTAAGATTTGTCCCCATGAGGGCACCTTGGCCTCGTGTTGGAAACCATTGGTTTAAACCAAAAACCCAACAGATGTGTAACAGCAGTTTACAACAGATACCACCTTCAGTTTAAGAGCTCGCTAGTTGGACAATAAATCATTAAAACGTGATTTTGTCAAATTGTATCTGATAGTTATCTTGGTGCTTTGAAATGGAAAATTACTACTACTACTCTGTGTAATCATGTTTAAATAGGGATTATATACCATCAACATACCAATACAGTGTTATAGACAGTTTGTAAAATGTATTTAACTCTTAATATTTATAGATAGCATATCTGAGAGCGCTTTCAATACAAAGCTACTTCAGTCACTATTTACATTCAGAGATATATTATAAATATGTTTCTTTACCCGTTGTTGGGTTTCACATATTCAAACATATTAACATGTTTATATATTTATATATATATATTTAAAATTCACACACATCCCAGATTCCAAAAAAGTTGAGACGTTGTATAAACCATGAACAGGATGTGATAATTTGCTAATCCTTTTTGACATATACTCAGTATAGGCTTATTCTGAATTTGATGCAAACAGGTTCATTGGTAACAGGTGATAGTATCATGGTTGGGCATGAAAGGTTCATCCTGGAGAGACTCAGACATTCACAAGCAAGGATGGAGAGAGGTTCAACACTTTGTCAAACACATGATTGGATAGAGGAGATTACTACATGAACACTGTGTAAATGATCACATTCTGTTTAGTTTCTGTTTTACACAACGTCCAAACTTTCCTGGAATCAGGGTTGTAGGTTCATATATACAGGTAGTAAATATCATATTTACATACAGTAGGTGACATTGTTGTGAATGTGCCTGTGCTGATGGTCTGTTTGAGTTCAGCAACTTGACTGAAAAAAACATTTCAGACTCCAGTCAAGTTGCTTTGGAACACGTCGAGATTCCCGAAGGCAGAAGAAATATTGCTTTGTGTTTTATTGACATTTTCTGAGTGAGCTGGGTCAAACAAAGTCTCGGCTGCGGCCTCTTCTTCACTGAAACCTGACCCGAACTTGACAGATAGTTGCCCGCGGTGTTTTCTTCTCCATATTGCTTTCAATATTGCTGCTGTGTCTCATGTGGAGGGAGCAACCCGGGGGAGAAGCGGCGCAGTAATTGAGAGGCGCTGACAGAGTTTAATAAGGGTGAGGGATTAAACAGGAGGTCGAGGCTGTTACCGAGGCTGGTCTCGGTGCACCGGCGGGGTCAGAAAAGATCCTGAGGGCCCAGGTGGATGATAATAGGTGTGGCTATGGTCTGCGGCTGATAATAGGCACTGTCGATGTACAGGCCGCCTAAAGACAGGAGACACGAGCAACCAGGGTTAATTATCACGTATTATGGATCCTCTCTTTCCTTAACCTGAAAGTGATGAACATGAATGGATGTGGGAAGTGCTTCAAGCATACGATCACAGCAGATTACACACTCTGTCCTACCTGTTGTTTTTGTAGCTGATCTCGTGTGGCCTAAATTTTCTGGGAGCTACTGAAACTCTTACAGCTCAGGGGAAATAAGAAGATTCAATGCAGCCTTTATTTACCTCTGTATGAAGGACTATGAAGCTGTTTCTCTACACACATCTCTAGCAGCTGAATTCTGGGTGTTCACAATCTGAACAGACTTGCAAAACAGTTAATACAAACTGTTAATGGTTGCTTTTGATGTGTGAAACAGCCTGGAGCAACTTTAACTTAAAGCATAATTCCAGTTTATTAGAAGTTTACTTGGATCATTGGCCATCATTTGTATCAATTAAAACAACACATCCTGTATGTAGTTTTACAGTGATAATAATGGCAAATTCATCGTCATTTCTGAAACAATAGATTCTTGATTTCAGTCAGAAGAAGCCTTCTCATTTCTGGCTTGCTACTGATTTATAACTAAATTGATAACTGTAACTAGCTTGCTGATTGGTTCATATTAGATCCACAAAAATACTGTCTCCATTCCAGCTGTTATTTTTTTAAAACAAAAAAGATTTGTACATGGGCTAAAATTTTGTAAGTTTTCACATAATGGCTACATACTGTACTGGTCTTGACATTGTGTTAAGAGCTGAAGCTAAAGCTGCATGACGTCATCCTCACCAGTTGTTGATCTATGGCTTTGGAAGTAATGCTGGGTTATACTATAGGTAGTTAACCAGTTAAATGGGCATGCAAATGATTGTACAATACATTCCAGATACACACACACACACATACACACACACACTCCTTACTTTTCTCTAGCATTCTTTGTTTTGAAAATGCTAAAAAAAAAAGTGCACCACCCTTCAAACTCTTTGTATACCTTTGACTCCACGTTAATTACTTCAACATGTGGAGAAACTCAAAGTATGATTGGTCAATTGCTGTTTGGGAGAAGGGCTTAGCAAATTATCCTAACTCTGTCTAAGAGTCATTGCTGAAAAGTTAGACTGTATTCTGAAACCACAGTGAAAGTAATGGTGATTGAAATGTCTCTAACATTGTGCAGGAAAGCTGTGCACACAGCCACAGTAAGTAGGTGGAAATTCAAGCAGGAAGTGGTGGTGTTTACAACAGTATGGGTAATAAGTTTAGCTTTTGTTTTCCAAATGCATTTGGCTAACCTGCTTGTTTTGTATTTCCCAACTTCTTTTTAGTGACATCCAACACTACCAGATCTCAGCAGGTCACATGGTGAGTACAATGTTATTTTTGATAGAAACAACGGCCATAGCTTTGAAAATAAGGTCTGAGTATGAGCATCTCAGTGGACACATGAGGTAAAAGAAGAGCAGTTTCATGTGTTTCTGATGCCTCAGTTATGGATCAGGTATGAAGTTCATTTTTCCTTAAATGATACATCTGAAGAAGTGGAAGCCAAAAATCTAACTATGAATATGAAAAATATTACACTCCACAGATCTTATATACTAATCCAGTATCTGAAATTAATGAGACGGTCTAAGAATGTTAAATACTATTTTATCACAGCACATACTGTTGTAGACAATGGTTGTGTGTAGGAAATGTGTATGAATGGTGATAAAAACCTTTACGAAGCACAAGCTACTCAGCTGTTGACAAAAATATTCATTTATTTAAACAGAGTATAACCTACAAACAGGTCAAAATAAAACCTCTCTCTGAAAAGAAAGTCATTAAACTCAACACAAAATGGCTCAACAGCTCAAACAGTCGTCAAGTAAATGTAAACCCGGACATTCGATATCCAAACAAAAAGGAAAAAGGCTTCTCAGTGCAACCGAATATTGTAAACCTGTTTTTTTTTTCTCTCTCCAAAGAAACTTAAAACATCAATAGAAAACAGAGAGAAATTAAAATACAAAACAGCATTTGCAACCATGAGAGACTCTTAAAAGAATAATTAACCTTTTCACAAAGAATCTCTGATCAGTTTTCTAGCGGAGTATTTGGTATCCTACAGTTCATTAATGAAGCTCTCATATTGGATATTGAGTCGTCAGTGCGTGTTTTTCTTTTAGTTCAGTATAATGACAACACATTTCCTTACTTCCCTACAGTGACTGGTTTTGATTTGCTGTGGTGGATCTTCATGTATTTAGTTCCCATCCAGAGAATGTTTAGTTCCCTACATTATTTATGATGTTGTAGGTGTAGGGGATTTGTTTTTTTAGTTTCGTGGAGTGGTGGTTTATTTAGTTTGCTGCAGTTTGTGTTTCGTTGTAGCATTAGAAGCTGGTGTGGGGTCAGTCAATTCTTTAGTTCCCCACAGAAAATATTTAGTTCCCTAGTTTACTACATTGTATATTTACAGTAGTAGTCTGTATATGGCAAGTGTTTCGCAACCTAAGTATGTTTAGTTCCTTACAATGGATATTTGGTCGGTGTGCGGATGATAATATCTTTAGTTTGCTAAATAGTATTTTTAAACTCCTTCCAGTGGGTACTAGTAGTTCCCTACAGTGAATATTTAGTTGGCCACTGTAGGGAACTTAAATTTAAATTAAAGAATTAAAACCATCCACTACAGTACTAAGTATCCGTTGATCTATTGTAGGACACTAAATAGATCCCCTGCAAGAACATGAACATTTTACTGGGGACTAAACTTCCAACAGAGGATGTTTGGTTCCTCAGAGGAGATTTTAACTTTCTTTCTGACATTAAATATTTGGTTTTCTTGTTCATTATTGTGGATATTTAGTTTGGGGAAAACGGTTTCCTTAGTTCCTAATAGATGTTTTTCTTTTCTATGTTCATTTATTTAGGTTCCTACATTGGATATTTAGTAGTTGGTGTACTGAGTGCCCTTTTTAAGCTCTCAACAGTGATAGTATATTTACTTTGTTTACCCTGCTTAGGTTCATGTTGGGTTAGTTCCCCTTCAGAGGATGTTTATTTCCTTACAGGAGATTTTTAGTAGTCTCAGTTGGATTTTTTTTTAAAAACTTCAGTTCCCCTGAGTACCTATTATTTTTTAGGTCTGTATAAAGAAACACAATGTTTATTTAGCTGGCTTCCTTTAGTGTACGCTTGTGCTTCTTCTGGTGGGCTATAATTTGTCCCCTATACTGGATTTTCATTTGGTGCCCTACAGTAGATGTTTGGCTCGCTGCTGTGTTTACCTGACCCGTCTTTCACACACTGCAGCTCGCTAAAGCTGAACTCAACTTTTCATTGCATAATTGTTGAATGATCAAAGAGCTTATTTGTCAAACTCTGTCTTCACACACACAGTAATAAAACTACCACACACATTTCTAATGGCCAATTTAATCTAGCTGGTTTCTGAAATAGCGCAGAGGGAACATGCTGTACAACCATGATACTGCATGGTTTGAAGCTGATTGGGGAAACTGGTCAGAGGTTTGTGGATTCCAGTGTTGGTTTTTGAAGCTTGTGTTGTGAACAGACAGTTAAAAGTCAAAACTATAATAAGCGATTTCCAATGAAGTGGGTGGGGTGAGGTGAGGTGAGGGTGGGTCCTAATAGGGGTAGAGGTGGGTGACGGGGTATGTGGTGGGGACTCTGATGACTGGGACAACTACTGAGGGCATTCTGGAGGGAAAACCTGAGGAAGAGCAAAAGAAAAAGAAAGAACTCAAATGTTGGGATGTAGTGTTGAACAAATAAAATGGATGGATTATTGATCAGACAGAGGGGCTGTGAGTTTACCGTAGGGAGGGAGGGCGCCTGCAGGGCTGTAACCGTAAGGAGCACCAAAGCCTGGGAGGATAAGCAGAGTATGATACAGTTGAATTAATACACAGAAAGAATAAACCGTCCATCCATCATCCACATCTTTTGTAATTCGAGGTCCTCATGACATTATGTTTTTATGTACTATGATTGTGTATCACTGTGTATTTAGATGCAGATCCAGATGGAAATGAAAGATTTCTAAATATTTTTTTAGCACTAAAATACCACATTTTGAGGACTGTACAGCCTTGGTGAGCTCTGCACTCTCTGAATGCTTTCTGGTTATCATTCATAATGAATGCAGAAAAATCAGTCTATTGATTATTCTTTTAATAATCACTTACTTTGTAAAATGCCCATGGTGAGTTCCCAACAGTCAATTTGAGACATCCTTGATAAATGTCTTGAACTATAAATGATCAACATTGTTGTGTGTTGTGTTTTGCTTCAGCACTAGTTGACTTTTGTCTTTAAGTGAAAAAAATAAATGTTGGTGATGGAGCCCCTTGCACATGCAGATCATTCTGGTTGTTTTTCAGATGAATAAATCCAGTATCATTTTGGATCACTGACACCATAATTAACACTTGAACCTGAAATCAAAACAAAAGTAAATCTACAGTATATTAAGCATTTGTTGTTTCAGGCTTTAAATTTTTTAAATATTTTGGAAAAAAGGGTCAAACTTTTTTGGAACGAGCGATGGCATTTATACTGAGAAATATAACTGTTTTTCGCTCCTCAGTCTTTTTCTTAGAAGTCATATTAAACAAAAATCAGGCGTGTACTTCTCTGATGTCTGATCGCTGCAGTGTGAGATGTGTTCAGGTAGTTTGTCATTGCAGCTGGACTCACCTGGGGGGATGTACCCATGTGTGGGTGGAGTGCTGATGTATGGAGCTCTGGGGATGACGGGGACTCGTGGAGGTCTGGCAGCGAGGGCCGGGAGGGTCAGCACCGAGGCTACGGGCCGCTTTGGCTACACAACACACAGAGTAGACATCAACACTGTAACTTGATGCTGTGTAATTTCAGACTGAATGTAGCTGCACTTCATTTACTCACAGGAGGGTTGGGCCGTTTCTTCTTGTTGGTCATAGATTTGGAGCCAGAGAAGAGGCTGTTCAGGGCGGCTAACGCTGCGCTGGCTTTGGCTACTTTCTTATTGGGACCTGTCCCCCGAAAAACCTGCTTGTCCACCTCCACCTGCCACAACACACAACACATGAAGAGAAGGATGTCTTCAGATACAGTTTGTCTTGAGGTTTCTGGAAGGAATGAAATGATCGATAGATTTATAGAATTAGACCTAAAACGCAAAGTTAATTAGTTGTTGTGACAGAAAAATGTCAAGAAATTAAAGGAACCCTTTTCAGAATTGGTAAATTGGAAATCAGTTTTCAGGGAAAAATGCCAAACATTTTGTTTCCAGCTTCTAAATAATGACAATTTTATTAGAATTCTTAAGCACTTTTTTCCTGTGCTGTGGTCACTATATTCTGACGACATTTGAGGTTTCTGACTGATGGCACATTAAACACACATGGAACTTAGGAGCTTGACAGTCGCACCCAGTCGCATGTTTCTGCACCATACCTCCATGGTGTCACCTGTCAGACAGTGTGTCAGTGGGCCTCATGCACAAACCACTTGTATGAAAATATTTGTTCTTAAGGGTCCTGTACAAGTGTTTAAGAGAATTTGTGGAGTCTAACATGATACCAAACTTAACTAGAATAAAAGATGTCATTCACCCAATTTATCATTATCATCATCATGATTGACAATTTACTGAAAATAGTTTAGATTTTATCGGCATATATCTGCACAGCAACTTCTACACTTCAGTAGCTGTTAGGAAAACTGCAACGTAATCCCCGGCTCTAACATCTGACAGTGTAACGTCACCTCCTGTACAACATTCTCTCACCTGATATCTCTGTGATGTCACTTGATCACCTCTTATTAATTCTGCCTCGTCCTTTCATACCATTACTGACTGCTAAATTTCCCTGCTGATTTCTGACAGACTTGAGGCTCTGCACTGTGAATTTTTTACTCTTTGGGAAGATTTTTGTGAATGAAAATGTTGTATTTGATTTAGTGAAATCTCCCAAACACACACCTTTGTCATGAGCAGCTGGTGTTCATCAGGCTGAAAAGAGCAATTTATAACAGATTGGTGCAGTTTGTGCAGCGGGTTGAGTAAATCTGACAGGAACACTTGTACAAAAAAACCTCACAGAAATAGTAGTTTTAGGAGAAGAACATGAAAATGTACTACACAGTTGTTATTTTGTTTTCTTAAACAAACTGGAAATGTGTAATTTGTATTTGCCAAATTGTGTGTCCACATTTTTCATCATGACTGTAAAAGAGAAACGATGCCCAAAGAAAACAAGATCCGTGTGTATGATAATGTTGAGGCTGGAAACCAAAAACATTATATTTGTACCCAAACTACAAGTGAAAACTGTGATTTAGATTGATTCCACAGGATGAAATTGGTTTCATGTTCAGCTGTCGTTCTGGCATTTTTCAAACGTGTGAAGATGTTTTGATATGCAGGAAGCACCGAGGTGCCGAACATCAAACACGTTCCCTCTCATCAATTCCTAATAAGAGCCTCTGAAAGGAAGACAGGAAATCTCTGAAATGGAGTACTGAGTGTGTGTGTGTGTGTTTTCGTACCTCTATGATGAAGCGTTTGTCGTAGCTGCTGCCGCTCTCTGATATGAGCTCGTATTTGAGGCCGCGGCGTTTCTCATTCAGCTCCATCACTGGGTTTTTACCTCCCGCCGTCAGGATGGGACCCGGAGCTCTGGACTACAGAGAGAAAGAGAGAAGAGGTTCCAAAGTGTAGTGAACTGCTCACCTTTCCCCAAAGTAAGACAAGATTTCCTATCAGCCCTGTCACATCATGTTTCCCTCCTACATGCTGGGAGTGTGTGTGTGTAGAAAAACACACATAGACAATAATAGTACAGCTGAATACAGTCAAACTATGAATTCAGATGTTTAACTGTGACTGACCCTGAATCACGATCACAATCGTTTTACCTTGATAGCAACTGTGTGAAAAAGGTACAAGTCTGCATTCACTATGAAGCCCCACTGATACTACATTAATGAGACTGATACAGAAAATCTTATCAGGATCTATCATCCTGCATTTGTTTTTTAACTTCATCACATAACAAACATTTTAATAAGGATCACTTTGATTTGATTATTAAAAATTGTGAGCTGGACATTTTAAGTGTAATTTTTGTGTTGAGATTAATGTGTTTCAAAATGACTTCTTTCTTCTTCTACATATTCTTCATAGTCATTTACTGTGGACATTTGAACAAAGGTCAATATTTTGTACATTCTGTTCTCTTTGTTTTAAACACAATGCTTATTCCTTAGTGTTTATTTCTATTTCGTATTTAAGATTCCTGACTGTCAGTATTTGTTTCTTTTCAGTTGTCTTTTGCTGTTTATTGTTGCCATCATGAACCAAAAGTCCATTCAATGTATGCTGAAAACATATTTGGCAATTAAAGCGATTCCAATTCTGACAAGTTAATAGTATTGATGTGCCGACGAATCTGTCAGGCTCTAATTTATGGTTTATGACGCTGTAAACAAATTAAACTATTAAAGCTTTTCCATCAGTGTTCATCCTTTCAGAGGCTGCTTTGTTCTATTCTTTTATGTTGTATGGTTTTGTGCCAGTTATTCTGAGTATTGGATATTTTTATATTGTTATTTGTAAAGCATTTTGTAAGCTTGTTTTTTTTTAAATTGCTAAATAAATCAAGTTTATTATTATCAATAGTTTTGAAGATGTAGAATGAAGAGTAGACGAGAGAGAAAGAGATGACTGGTATTTAAAATGGCTCCTTCACGTCACGTCTTTTTTAGCTTCATTGCACTGGATCCTAGTTTGTTTTAAAATCATTTTAGTGACCAATAAGTTGAACCTTCTTTCTTTTTAACAACAAGTTTGACCTCTTCAAGTACAATCATCAGAACAGGGAAAATCATTTTTTTGGTTAAACGTCTCACATATGCACAGTTCATAGAAATGCATTCTGTTGTGATTTTATGTTATAGCAGAACAGTGAATCCTTGTTATTCCTACTAGACCTTTTTGTGGTAATTAGCATTTTTCCTATTATTTCTATATTAGCGTCTATTTTCATTTATGGGATTTATTTCTTTATTTTCTGTTTACTGTACCTATCTGTCAGTATTCTTTTTACGCTTTACTTCATGAGCCCATTTTTAAAAAGTTCTTTTATTACTACTCTTTTTCTGATCCAAACACACCAACATAAGAAGGATTTGCTTGGCCTGTTAAAGTCAGAGACTTTCATTTTCCTGCTTAATGCTGTAAGTATTCTTCGAATCCTGCTGAACTGTATTTATTCTCAAACTGGAAAAGCCTCTGAAAGATGACAATATTACATTTTACAGGCAGATGCTTTTGTCCACTGTGCATTCAACCTCTATAGGAATCTCATCCACATATTTTAAGAGAGACTGAAACATAGGCAGAAGACTTTTGTTGAGGGTTTGTAGCTTGTTTTTGTAAGGATGACATTTCAGCTAGAGGATTCTGAATTATCAGGACTTTTTAATGAACCTTGCTGACGTGTTCTTGTGATAAGTGAGGAATCTCCATCACATCACAGGTTGGTGACACTGATATTTCACTAAAGACCACTGTCTGTCTGTGCACCAGTCTAATCCTCATGTGTACGTGTTAACAATCCCAGTGATTCTGTGTGTGTGCGCACTCCCCACCTCCTGTGTGTCTGTGGAGGAGGTGATGGAGGTGGAGCTGGAGCTGGTGGACATCCTGTCGTTCTTGCCTTCGCCATCTGACTTCTCATCAGCGCTGAGTGAGTCCACGTCTCCGTCTCCGCTGAGCACAAAGCCCAGAGCCTGCAGTGCCTGAAGAGGAAAATAAAACACACACACACACACACACACACAGAGCGTTTAAGAACGATATCTTTACCTTTCAGTAAACATTTTAACAGGCTGGTTTTCATCTAATTCCAAAATTAACTGGTAAACTTTCTCTGATGCCCTGACGGTCCCTGAACTCACCACAGACGGGAAATGAATCATACTTCTGTCATCTGTGACTGAGCTGTCCTTGAGCAAGGCACTCAAGCACCTAGCAGCTGCTGCAGTGAGGCGGCAAAGTGGCCATCAACAACAACAACAACAACACAAAGACTGGCTGTACTGGGCAGCTCCGACGTGTGAATGTGTAACTCAATGAATAAAATGCGTGTGACAAAGAGAGTGTGAGCAGTCCAACTTCACAAGTTCAAGAAAAGCTTTGTCACAAAAAGAACATTCTCTCTTTTCAGTTCAAGGGTTTCTTTGTCTAAATTCATGTTGGAGTTTTTAAATCATCTGACACCTTCAAGTACAGGATGAGTGACAAACGGCAGTAAGAGGCAGGAATGACTCCTAAAGTACTGTTTTTAACCCTTTGGAGCCTCAACTGGTTTCTACTCCCTTCACTTCGAGCCATTACTACACCTCTTAGCTAGATATTATATATACAACAATATTTTCAGTGTAGTTAGGCTACTCTGAAATACAATTTTGTTGCAACAGTTTTTCATGACTCCCCCCCCCCCAATTAACGTCATTGTTCTTGTGATAAGTGAGATCTCCATCACATCACATCTTGTTGTATTTGTACCTTTGTGTCTGAGTGTCAGCTTTAGTACTCTTAAAAAATTAGCTGTTGTTCTTTTTCCATTTGCTATGAAGATGATGAATCCATCATGGAGTTAACAAATACCCACAGTTTTATCAATGATATCTGGTTTTTGGTTGTTGAACTACAACTCCCAGGTTAAAATGATTTCTTGATGTAACAGTCTGAAGTCAGTGGAATACCTTGAGGGCTACTTGGAGCTTGGCGGTTCTCTTGGAGTTCCCAGTGGCCTGGTAGGTGGTTCCCTGGATGTCCACAGACATGGTGAAGACCGGAGCGTGCACCGGGCCGGACTGGGACAGCAGGCGGTACTGAAGCCCCGGGTGGATCTGATTCAGACGCATTAGAGCGTTCATGGGGTGGTTTGGATCTGTCATCCTCCAGTCCAGGACTAAAGGAGAAGAGATGTGTGTGTTAGCTCAGTTTAAACCCCCCCCCCCCCCAAAAGAGCAAAAACATTCATAGAGACCAAGAAACATTTATTATCTTCATATTCCATAGACAAACAGGTCAGCTGTCAGAGCTACTGAGCAAGGCAGATAAACCCATTCATAACGACACAATAAAGACTAAATTATGAGATGAATTTTGTTTGCAAAGACAATTGGATTTATTTGAAGAAAACATTTGCCCACTTACTATTAAACCTTAATAAATCTACATCCAAGGAAATGTCATTTTCAGAGATCACATATAAAGTGCAAATACTCAAGTACAAGTACCTTGAAACTACCCACAGTACTTGAGTAAACATGCTTCATCAGAAGTAAAAGTATTGTAAGTTTTCACTGTTTCCAATAAATTGATCAAATAGCTAATAATGTTACATTAATGTTAACTTGATGCTCAAAGTGAATGATTTCACAACTCAAGGAAGTTTCAAGCATCTCATAGATTTTCATATTGAGATAAATGGAAACCGCATGCTGTGTGGAACAGCTATAAATAATTTCTACTAACAGTTAATATCTCGGATATGAACCTTCATAGACGTATCTCGGCTAAATATTTAACAACCATGCTGCTGTGAGATTTGTAGTAAATGGACTTGAACTTGTCAAACTGCTGGCATGTATTACAAATTTGAACAATAATCCACTTGAGATGCAGCATCTTGTTAATAACAAGATAACAAGAGATATAATAATAATGATGAAATAATATAATCCAAACTACAAAAAACAATCAACATAATGACATCTAAATACAACAATATTAACATACACATAAGCACTCTTCCACAATTCCAAACCACAAACACTACATCTCAGTTTGAAGGGAGAAATAAAAGTAAAATGAAGGAACAACTGCCAGACTAAATAACATTATGTCAAAATACTGAGTCTACCTATTAACTAAACATGAAAGTAAGAACAAGAACGTCTGAGGTAAACAAGCAAAGATGTCTTGAAGTCATGAAAAGAAGTAATTGATCAGAGCGAGTTAGACAAATTATTCCAGTCTGATGGTGCTTTAAACTTAAAAGCCTCTGAGTTCAATTTCTAGGCACAAAAGAGTGCTGAGTGTACTGGAGCTGTGTGGTAGGTTTTATTATGATGCAAAAACACAGGTTTTAATGTTGCACATTTTTCTGAAGCTGAAAGACCTAAAAATAGACGCTGAGCTCTTGTGCACAGACTCTGTCAAAGGTCAATCTCCCTCGATAAAATAAGGGTAATAAGAAATAAGACAGAGAGCTCACTTCCCTCATGAATGCGGAACTGGGAAGCTGATTGGCTGAGTGCCCTTCACTGTTAATAACCAACTGATGAGAGCGAGCTGACCGACGCTGCCCCTGGTGTTACACTGATGACTCAAAGTCAGAGACACTTCACACCTCCACATTGGTGAGAGATGAGCTCTCTGCTTCCCCAGAGCTGCTGAGCAAAAAAGAAAAAGAAGAAGAAGTGGGGGGGCTGTATTAATTGTGAAATACATAGGTCATTTAGGTCACATTAGACTGGTTCCTCTGCAGATGTCAGATGACTGGACTGCGGACAAAAAGCCAATAAAGGGTCATTCAACTTGTCCTTCAGAGCAAACCTGATTCTCTTAAGTATTGAGTGTATTAGACAAGTGGCAGAGCCAGAGTCATATTGGGGTGGGTGGGGGGCTGGTGCTTTCTAGTGCTGGAGCAGGGCTTTCTTCTCAGTTATAAGGCCAGGGGCAATACATTGTCTTTGAGGCTTTCTTAATGAGCTCAGCGTCTCTGTTGTGCCGAGGGTGATCAGCTTGGGGTCAGGATACATTGTCAGCCCAGCCACTTGGAAAAGATGCTGAAATTATCTTCCAATATTTGGTCAGCTTCAGACAGCAGGTCAAATATGTGACAAGGTGCCCTCTTAGTCTTCTTTGATGATACCACAGGAAACAAACCAGTATATAAAGCATCTTAAAGTAAATTTCAGCATTGTCAGACATTGGTAGAGCTTGCGTGTAAGAAATGTAGACGACCATCCCAGGCTGTTTTTCCAGGCTTGTTTGATGTTTTTGGAGGAGAGAGAGTTTAGGTTTGTTGTTGATCATAGAAGGCTATCTTCTTTTTATTGCTAGAAATAGACTACAGGCAAAGATGCAGTTTATCCGGGTCTGAGGAAGTCGTTGTTTAATATGATTTCTTACTTGTAGGTACCTAAAAAAACTGGATGTAGGCAGCTGAAGGCAGTTGAGCAGCTGAAACAGGCAAAAGTGTTTGCATACAAATCCATTACTGACTGAACACCACTGAATTTCTACTTTACAGCTGTGAAGACAGTTCCCATGAGGAGAAAGAGGGATTCTTTGATAAGAAAAAGAGAGTGTCAAATTAAGGGACCTCTTCACCTGTTTACACATAGAAATAGTGCTATGTATAATGGGGCTATTCTTGCATGTAGACTTACTTAGCACTGGTGATATATGGTGGTAATGTCCAAGGGTGGACAGTCCTCTTTCTCTTATTGAGCTTCATCCAGCCAAAATTTGAAGGTTCTTAAAAAGATTGCCCAGTAATCCAGTAAAAAAATTGGCAGACCCAGACCAACTGACTTGTTCTTTGCTTATTTTGTGGCTTTTGCACTCTCAAATAAAGAGTACTGTCAGTCCATTTTGATCATTGACTCTACCTAACAAGGAAATGGGCAGAGATTTCCGAAATTTTTGAGTGTCATTTGGAAAACAGGTTTCAGGCTCAATGGTTTTGAGGCTTGATGCAACAACACACATTTAGAGCTGTAGAACAAAACTATAAATATTCCACCCACCATACAGTTGGTGCAAGAACAGACATGAGCGGAGTCAAGATAAGGAAGGTAGGGAAAAACGTAGGGGAGGTGTTTGGGTAAGTGAAATGAGCTTCAAAGGCCGACCCTTCACTTCTTCCCTCAGAGCTGCCCGTCTGAACCTCTCTGAGAGTCTGGAAAGTTGTGTGGAGAGGCGATTGATTTGTGATTCATGATGGGCGATAGGTAATACTTCACAGATGAATTGAAATGAAAGTCTGACACTTGGTGACATCCATTATAACAAAACTGCAGATTGTCTCCATAATAAACGCTTTTCCCCTGAAGTCTAACTTTGCCAACGGTGCTTTCAAGATACAAAATATTTGTTTTACTTTGTTCAGACTGTAAACACTTGGGAATAACAACAAGAAAAAATGAATGACGCCTGACAGTTGCAGAAAGTCATAGTTATACAGAAATATCACTTTCATACTGCACTTGATAAACTTGATTTCTGCTTTAAAGTTAGAGGGGTCAGATGCTCTGGTTCTCTTCTGCTGTTATGAGGTTTGAAGTTGGGCATCAACTGTTGATTCTTCTGAGGGTTTTGTGATTTTTTTTAAATTTTTTTTAGAATTATCTTTCTACAGGTCTTACATTGATCAGTCTAATTATTTAAAAGGAACTTGACACAGTGGCTCCAATCGACAGCAAGAGGTCAAAGTGGACAAATTATGAAAAGCTCACTTTTTCAGTACTTGTGAAAATACATTTGGGTGAGTCTTTGAGTGTCTACTGACATAGACTGTAAGAGAAGTAAACCCAGTCAGCTTAGGTCAGAAAATGTTTGGATTCAACAAGCCACTCAGATATGGCTCCTCTTCCTACGTCAAGTGAAGACTCATTTAAATTATAGCACCCTCCATTTGAGGATCTCCACCTGTGGCTTGAGAACTACCTTTGTCAAGGTCTGCAATTTTTTCCTTGCAAATGCAGGACCTGCTAACTTTAAGTTGAAGCTAAGCACACTAACTGCTCTGTTGTTGGCTTCAAGAACCAACACAAAAGTCTTCACCTACTCCCACCATCTGAAGATGTCAAGACCCAGTGGACTAACTTTAGATTGAAATGTCCCCACAATGAATGGGAAACTGGATATATTTGCTTGATATGTTCATATATATAAGAAGTATTTCCAGTGTTGTACCCGAACGCGTTCAAAGAACGTTCGTTCATGAACTAACTCATATTTTGGGTGAACGTCCCGTTCATTTTTGCTTGATGAACGTTAAATTGTGAACGCACTCATTCTGCTGTTTCTTGAACGGCACTCTGATTTCGTTCAGATTACGTTCGTGCCAGATTTCAAGAGCCCTCGGCGAAAAACCAAGCTAAAACAGTAAAAACACATGGTAGACGACCATTAAAATGTCGCGGATAACCACCCGATCTGGCAACCGCAAGTCCTGCCTGTCGCTCTACCAACTTCGTCATCAGCGGTCGTCAGTCTCGTCACAATTCACATGTGTGCAAGGAAGGAGGATGCGTTTACTGAGAAACTAATTCCCATACAGTCGGGAATTAGCTCGTAGCTCGTGGCAACGTAAAAAAAAAAAAAAAAAAAGAACTAAAAAAGAACGAAATAGTTCATTTTGGGGAAGCATGAACTTTAGTTCACAATTTTGAATTATGAACGATGAACTGAACTAGTTCATTTTAAAAGGTTTGAACTGAACCTTGAACTAGTTCATATAGAAAGTGAACTTTCCCAACACTGAGTATTTCAAAGCTAAACTCCACTTAGTGCTTTTAGTCAGTGACAGACTTGATGACATTGGGTTGGGAGGTAATTTAGCATTATCATTTATCACCACTATTGCATACAAGAATTTTGAGATATCTTAGCGCACATTTGTCATATTTAGCAAAATGTTTTATTTTTTGCAATTGTACTAAAGTCGGTCAGTGCGTTAGAACACACAAACTACCATATTTTTCAATTAGCATTTTTTTTTCTCATGGCACAAACAGAGAGATGAGTTCATAACATGACATTCTGAATACTGATGCCTTTAACCTATCAATGAAGATAACACTGCTATAATTACTGCAATATGAACTCTTTCCACATGGCCACCCACAGACGTCACCTTCTGCACATCAGGTGTCACTGAGAGAATACTTCACGCTGGTGAAGCAGACAGCAGCTTCTACACACGCTTGTCTTTGGTCCAGCATGTCACTGTGTGTAATGACTGTGAGCTTCTGACAGGCACTTAAGACTGAAGGGTGGTGGTTCAGTATGAATATGGATGTAGAGGCTGTGTAAGAAGATGAATGTGAAGGTGCTGACAGACAGGTGCTGGGAGAAGAGAGGGGGAGGTGTTAATGCACTGTGTGTGTGTGGGGTGTGTGTGTGCATGCCTGTGCAACAACTTGTGTGTATGTGTGTTTGTGTGTGTGTGTGTGTGTGTGTGTGTACGTGGTGGGAGGCAGCAAGATAATTGCGTGGCAGCAGCCTGCAGTATTAATCCCTCTCTATCTCTGCCTTCCATCACCTCCTTTGAACTGGAAGCAGATGAGAGTTGCTGGGGACGATCATCCCATTGAGGGCTGATTTAATTACTGTGACGCGGAGAGAGAGAGAGAGAGAGAGAGAGAGAATGGAGGGTGGACGCTGCTGAGTTTTCAGGGTATTATTGTTTAGTCCGGTTGAATTGGACTCTGGCTTGTTTTCCCCCTTGGCTCGATTTGTTTGGGCAGATCGGTACACAGCATTCATACTGAGGTGTGGATTAAAACAATCCCTTTAGAGGAAGTCGTCTCTAGTCACAAATGAATTCTGGAGCGGTTCATTTGTGGTGGGAAGCACAAAGCTGAGCTGAACTCAATATGACCCAACTTAGAGGTATACTTCAAGTTTGAGTTAGACGGCTCCTGTAGCCAGGTGTGTTTGAAATCAGCATTGCTAGCAGCTAGAGTGAATGGAGGTCTGACCTGGACTAGTAAACAGAACAGTATGTTGACTTCTCGAGATCTGATCCGAACCTCTTGAGGGCCTTCTTTCTGTGTTTACTGCCCCACTGAGCAAACCAAATGGAAACTACAATAGGTTCACCAGCCCGTTCAGACCACAGCAAATCTATGCTCTTAATTTTACTGCTGAGGAGACGGAAACAAATGTGTTCAGAATAAATGAAGCTGTCCTGATGTTTTTGGAAAAAATGAAAGGTTTTCTGTTCAAAAACGTGACTACAACACTAGACAAGCAAAATATATCAGCAGAACAGAGCAGTCGGGAGTCCATACACAACACTGTAAATCACATCTCGACAGCACCACATGACACTGTGTCAGCCGAGAAATATGACAATATGAAAACAGCAGAGTTAAGGAATCCGGATCAGGACACAGCCATAACACAGAGTCGGCTGTAATGACAGTGCCACACTTCACAGAGTCGACGATGATTGAAAAACAACTTTTGAACTTAGTTATTAAAGAGAAGTCTACGGAGCCCCTGAAGGGTCATGTTGGAAACTGCGTCCCCTGCTTTAAGTTTGGAGTTCACTCTGATCCATAAGAACAATTAGTGTGTTGGCTCAATCCACTTCTAACATAGTTTAGGAAACACTCTGCAGATACCACAGAAAACAGAGATGATGTGACACTTTACATGATGCATTTATTGCTTATTCCTGCTTTCAAAAGGCCAAGCTCAGCCCCTGGCTGTGAACAGAGCTGCAGCCGCTCTGTCTGCTCCTGGTGGGTGAAGCTGTGGAGATGGTCAATGCTCGGACTACTGCCGCATTTGTGGTTGCTCTTATGATGCTAAGGATGTGGCTAAAGTAGCTCTGCTGTAACTACTCTTACTGCTCCCATTAACATTAGTCAAAGTGTCAGCACCCAGGTCTGCTACATAATACATAATACTGTGTTATAATACAGCTCAGCCTTCCTCTGTGGATGAGAGGCAATGCAAAGTGTTTTACTAGGCAATGCAAAATATCGCCAGGGAACGCAAAACTAGTTCAGATAACAAATTCCCACTGTGACCCTTCAGGGGCTCGGTAGAAGTAAAGTGTTACATGACAGAAAAAAATATCTTGCAGCAATAAAAATATAGCCTGGCTCAGCCTCCTGGAGGCGGATGTCTGCACCCCTACTGTCTGCAGGTATGCACTAAACTAACACTCCTTCTGAAGATAGCAGTGATAGCAATGCCTCCTCCACTGCAGCTGATGTGTGGCATCAGATAAGAGAAACCATGTCCTTATTAAAATATCCCTCTGACTTCTCTATCCAGTAATGAGGCATGTTAGTTGTTTCTCCTACACTTTTAACGATCTCTTGATTTCTATTTTTACTCTCCCTCTTCTCCTGTTGGACTGCCATTCAAAATGCGGGGCTGGAGAAGTGGCAAAGCCCCCCACTGAAATCTACCATGTTATGGAGAAATTGAGATTTTAATGTGAGCTTGGTCGATTGGGTCTGAACTATAGAGCTGCAACTGGTGAGTGACACGTAAGTATCTCTATAATGCTGCAACCTCCAAGATTCTGCTCATAATCAGCTGATGATGAGTGGAATTTCAGGGCACTCAGTGAGGCAGTTTTGCTGATTTGTGGGGAAAAAAGACGCCTATGTGTCCAGGGTAGAAGAGTTTTTCGAGGCATCTAAGTGACGTGCCATCAATGTTTCAACATCAATAACTGCACCTCGGCGTGTAGCAGGACCTGCCAAATAAAATATAGTGCTGCTGAAATGCTGCTGAAGCACCTCCTAAGTGTCTAAATGTCTTCACTTTGCAACAGAATGCAGCTCCTTTACTTGTCTTTTTACCCGCAAATCACCAAACCAAGCTTGCAGGGCAAAAACATCACTCAATATCATTCAATATTTTCATCTTTTCACCAACACACCTGCACCTTGTCCCTGTACCAACAATATGGGAGTAGTAGTAACATGGCTAACACTACTTCATTGCAGGATATTACTTATATCACTGATTTATTACTAATATGTTGTTTCTATTGTTTTTTTTTGTAAATAATATATATATACACATTATTTATACACTATATTATAGTATTTGTGTCCATTTCTTTTATGTATACTACTTATATTACATAGCTGTATACTGTATATTGGTCATTGGACATCATGGCTACTGGATTTGCCCAACTGAACTCTTACACTCTTATAAAGTTAAAGGTCCGATACTGTGGGCCTCTCTCAAACAGAATTAAAATAACTGTGATCCTTAATAACCTCCATCATCCAAATATGGCCAACTGGCACCATTAAAAGCATGTTGAATTAACTATTAGCAGTTCCTGTTAGCGATGTACACATAGATGTACCGGCAACCATCTCTGGATAACTTATATTAAGAAAAGTTAAAAATGTGATGATTCTCAGGGCCAGCTCTCCAGTTATAAGGAGCATCTATTTTTTGATTGATTTCTAATTGGATTCATGGACATTTACTCGTGATGGACATCATTTTATGACATAATCAAATCCTTGGAAAGTTAGACTGAGCTAATGCAACTGCTGACTGTGTTGGTAAATGGGCCAAATCAGCAGAGAAAATGAAAGACACAATTAATAACTTCCTGCTGTTTATAGAACACCAGCGTGTACCTGTCACTTTTCTATATATCATAATTTATATATTTATATATATATTTCACCTCTAAAATTCATATAACTTCTCTCTTAATTTCACTCAAATAGTTCTTTAACCATTTACATACCTCTCAATGAAGTCTTAACTTATGTCATTCCTGTTTCTCCTCCCATATATATCTTTTGACACCGACAAGAATCGCAATTTCACTTGACAACACACTGAGCTGAATAAGCCTCTCTGTTATGTCCTGATGATGGTGTGGATAGTTGGAGAAACATTGTTCCAAGCTTAAATCTCAGTGACATTAAGACTCCAACACTGAGACCTTTTCTAACCTGATCACAGCAGCTGATTAATTCCTGATAACCTCGCTGACAGCTTCTTTCGTCTCCAGCAGATTCCTTCCCTCCTTTTTTCTCTCACTCGCAGCTATTTGGTTATCTGATAACTTCACACATTTTTCTGCTTCGAGGAAACGTTTCACTTAAAAAGCCACTGCCAGAACAGCTCCTTGAAGAATTTTAACTTCTTTTCTAACCTGCTTCATGTATCTGGATGATACGGTGAATAATGTCACGGTGAGATCCAGTGATACAGGCTGAGCTGGTGACAATTCGAGGCACTAAACTAAATTCCTGTTATGATCCTGTGACGATATCAGGCATGACTGCAGAATTTCAAACACCGGCCTACAAAGGATCACATTCATGCAGGGTCAGGGTACTTTGTCTCCTCTGATACAGAGACTGAAGAGAATACTGTCTGACAGCAGGATGTCATTTTTTAACCTGACAGCCTGTTTTGATCCTCCTCAGAGCATCCTGATTTCTATGAACCGCTCAGCCTCACCGCCTCACTCCTTTCAGCTCCACTGACTCACTTTTCCACCTTTTACACAAAGTCTGTCAGAAAGCACCTTGTTTACAGTCCACTGTACTTCACAGCATACATGATAAACACCAGAGCTTTTTGTCTTTGTCATTAGCTACAACTGAGCGACAAAGTCCTGAATCAATATCTTCTTATCTGCTGTTAAGAGACAAATACTTTTCTCTTGAGGAGTCAGCCTCCACATGATGTGGGTTTGACCAATACAGGATTCTAACAGGTTTAAAGATAGTCAAAGTCAGTCAATTGCAGTTCAATTATTAAGGCAAGAGGAAAGAAAACAGCTCTGTATTTTTAATATTATTTGATTAAGTGTTGGTGCCATTTATTCATTTTCCAAAACAAAATCAACTCAGGAAGGGCTGTTGTGATATTAGGATGTGCTGAAGGTGGCTCTGCTAGCATGTTTTTCTTTTTTAATCACAAACTGTATTTCTTGCTCATGAGCATACTGTATCTGTGATAACTGCCCAGTGCTGCTTTGATTTACACATTTCATTTAGTATCCCTAACACTGGCCTGACACTCTGGGCAGACTCTCCCGGTGCTCCTGATGGCCATTAGCACTGTGTCCAAAAACACAACCCCCTCATTTATTTCACTGTGTCAGCACACTGGCAATAAAATACAGCATTGTTGTGAAAAAAAATTGAACATTTTGCTGCAATGCAACATCATCCAACAACACACTGCATTTGCAAATCAATTAGTTGCAAAGATCTGGAGGACTTTTTAACGTGAACGAGGTAACTCTGCTGTTTTTCATCTTTGGAGATAATCGCTGCCTTAACACATTTCTGCAGTTGTAAAATCCTGCGTCACAGTATTATCATAGTACATCCATGAACAGGTTCCTTTACTTCCTAATTCATATTTTGTCTTTCACCTCTGACACTGTCTTAAATTTCGCATCCTAGCACAATTTCTTCTCTTTGCATTTGTGTATTTACAGCTTGGAAACTCAAAACAATTCACTTCACCCATAAACAGATAAAACACTGTATTGGCTTCATCATGACTGAATGATCATTGAAAAATGAGAATCACCCACACTCCACAAAGTCACATCAGTATTTAACATAATCGAATTACAGCTGATTCTGCTGTGTCAGCACTCTGCTCCTACAGAACTAAACACAGTATGTAATATAAGGCCACTGTTGGCCACATGCACGTACCAGTCTGCCTTTAGTTATTTGTATTCTAACACCTTCCCTATTCCACTGTAGTGTTTCAGAGACGAGAGGAAAAGGATTTAGATCATCTGAGCAAACTGTGATTCTTTGAAACAAGTGAGTCGATGGTCAAAGTCACCTTTCATCCTTTTGATAAAGTCTCTGTCATCTGACCCGACGTCCTCCCGAAGCCTCTTCTGACAGCCGCCTGCAGAGCGGAAACAAACAGAGTGATCACCTGAAACATCACACAGTCTGAGAGAGAGGACACACAGGTCATCTAAACATATCATTATCACTGCCTATTGTATATTCAGGATGTATCTAAACAGAGGAGTTATACAAGCGGCTTTACGGGGAGGCAGAGAAAGAAGAAAAGTAGAATATAGTGGGGAGATAAAAAAAATAGGACACCAAATAGAGACACACACAGATGAAAACAGAAATTATGCACATAAACACACACAGACTAAACAGCATGCAGACAAACGGTCACACTCAAACAGACTGATATGAGGACACACACACACACACACACACACACGCACGCACACACACACACACACACACACAAATGAACACACACCTTCTAACAGCCTTGGTGAGGGCTTGCTGGCTGGGAGAGGATCCATATTCAGGACCTTGTAAAGCTGTCCAAAGGCTAGGAGGCGTAACGCATGCTGAAAAACACACACACACACACACACACACACACATCAGACAGAATAAGGGCACATCACTGTATTGGTGAAGCAACAGACCCCTGCACTCAGAGGAGAACAGGCAGCAACAATACCATTTATTCTGCGATCAATAGGCTTTAATTATCGGGGAAACGTGTGTGAGCCGTGCAACGTTTGTGTAAACCAAATAATTCTGTTGGGAGAAACTTCATGCATTATAGAGGGGAGGAAAAAAAACACTCAGTAAGCACAAACAAAGGAGGAAAAGAAAAATATTCCCAGAGTGGCAGGAAGGCAGAAACAGACGAGAGGGACGAAGAGATGAAATTGAGGATGTCTTCATATTTCTCAGCGCTGAGCCCACATTTTCTGCTCGGGGGCAGACTTTGTTGTTCCCTGCGCTGTGCTGCAGCAGTGGCAGCAGCAGTGATAGTAGTAGTGTTGGTGTGGGTGTAAATGGGGAAGAGTGTTCCCACGCTCATTAGGTGGCTAATTAGGCTGCCAGTTCATCAAGCCTTCGCAGCACTGAGGGGCTGCTTATCTGAGGTCAGGTTCTGGGCTTCTGCGGCCGCTCGGCTATTTATAGTGCTGACGTGAGCTCGGGGCTTCGCCGGGGTGGCCGAGGACTTGCTATGAATAACCCTCCTTCAATCAGTGTGGCATGGTGGGAGCACGGATCGCCCGATTTCCTGGAAGAAGTGCTGACTTTGGTGCAGTGGGCGGTGGGGAAGTACACCCCAGTGGGATGTTTGACGGACTCACGAGTTGCACGGCCAAGCCCAAGTGCTTCTTTCTTGGCGCGGCTGAAGATTACGCTCAGTTAAGTAAACGTCTGCGGCGGGTTTAATTGCGGGAAGGGAAGTTTTACAATGCTCCGAGGGGGAGATGTTCAGACAACATCCATAAAGCAGCAGCTCAAAAGAAAGACTTACTGTCATGTAAGTTGAATAAAAAGTATTTCTAAAATCAGAACACATCTGAGGATTCAATTCACCTCCAGGGAGAAACTCTGCTTTTAAACTACACTTTAACAGTTTGGACTATAATGATCCCTGAAAAATACTTAAAAATCCCCAACTTGGCTTTAAATTTCAAATCACACAAGAACTCTCCAAGTGGTTTTCCACACAGAGTGAATTTGTGTTTTCACAAATCTCTCTGTTGTTCATTAAAGATCAAGCAGCTTTATATGCAGCAGTTTTAATGTTTCTTCATCCCAGACTTGATGAAACTTAAGCAGACTTTATCACCTTTGGGACCAGTTAAAACCTGGGCGGCTGTGGCCCAGAGGTGAGAGACAAGGGTCTGTTAATGGAAGCTTTTAATGTTCATGCCCCTGGAGCAGGTGCGATAATGTTGATGGGAAACACTCCTATCTTTCTTAAAAGCTACTGTCAATGTGCCCTTGAGCAAGGCATTAAATGTTTAACTGTTCCAGCGGGAGACAAGTAAATGAAAAACAAAAGTATCTCGTCAAACTACAGGGGGCCACTATCTCTCTGAAACAGGTGAAAATAATAAATAAAACAAATTCCTTTGAATTTGAATTCCCCTGGCAAATCATCAAGAGAAGGCTTCACCTCAAACCTCAGAGCTGTTCTTGCTAAATCGAGCCTGTGGTACATTTTATTCTGGATTATATTGCACATAAACATTTAAAGCTGAGAAACTCAACAAACCAGTAGCTGGGAATCAAACCTCTTTTTTTTTGGTGAAAGGAAAAAAAATCTTTATGCAGCCTTAGGCAGAGCAAGGAGAGAATTTACATTAACAGGCATAACAGCTTATAGGTTAGAACGGCAACCAGCTTTGACCTCACAGCCTCTTCAACAGCAAGCCTTTAAGACCATGTTCAAGTTTTCAAGCAAACAGTTGATGATTTCAGCTTCTTGAATTTGAGAACTTGATGCATTTTCTTTTCTTACGTTATAATAAATATTGTCTCTTTGGGCTTTGAACTAAACAAAAGACATGTAAAGATGTCTCATTGGGCTGTGATGTGTATTTTTCTTTCTTTCTTTTTGTTTTTAACTTTTCAAGCCTCAGTAACCAGCTGGTTGACAGTATGGTCGTCAGCAGATTAAGCTCAACTGGGCCCTTGCACTATATAAGTTCGCCTATATGCTTGTTCCTGCCTCCTACTTCAAATGGCTGACATCCACCCTGCATTTCTGTTGGTTCGCACTTTCAACACCTCCATACCACATCAACCATCCATGCACTGCTTACATTGCTGACCTACACACCCCATTGTTCATTTGAGTCAACCATTGTTTTCATTTAACTATAACCTTTGCAGGGACTCCCTTCCTCTCCCATTCCCTGTGCCAGTTTGAGACAATTGACAAAAAGAAGAATCGGCAGATTAACTGAAAATGCAAATCAGACACTGTTCAAACTCTGTACAATGTCAGAAGCACTGCTGTTGATGTAAAAGGCTTAAGATGCTACTTTAATCACTACAGAAGAAGAAGACACCGTAGAAGGGGTGGATGTGTAAAGTGAGCTGACCTGTGCGCTGTCAGTGATGGCGTCAGCCTGCTGTGCACTGAGGTCAGACAGGACGTCTGTGGGCTCCCTCTCACAGGGGTCATGAACTCCTGGACCTCCTGTAAAGAGAAACCACGTCAGTGTTTCCAAACCGGGTTCTGACTCAGACAGGAGAGACCTCTAAACAGCAACATACGCTTTGAATTGAGCTTAATTTCACTTTCCTATTGTGTACAACCTGAATGCGGAAGGAATTCGTCAATGATTAAGAGGTGTTCAGGCAACAAACTGCCATTTCAGTGCTGAGGAAACCCTGAACCACATTTAGAAAATCCAGTCACATCATCACAAAGGCTAACTCGCTGCTCTGCACTGATCAAACATGGGAGCTGAAGGTTTTCCAGATAAAGGATTAGAAAAGAGAGAGAACAGAAAAAATAAATCATTGAACATTTTTTCTATTCATTAGAGCAGGAGAGAAAACATGTTTAATCTGGACTGCTCTAGAATAAAAAGGAAATTTCAGAGGATATACTCCGAAACCAACTTTTAGTGAATGAAATACAAGTAAAAGTTATTAAATCATTATTCATGTTGCGAGGAATCCACTGCGATTCTCTCAGAGAGACCTGAGGGAATTTACACCCCAATTTGGAAAACTCTTAATGCACTGCAAAGTACCATGAGACTGAGTGTAGGTGATACTACACCGCATCATTGTTGACTCTACACAGTCTGATATCCAGGGCATAAATCTTTAGGACACCCTGTGTGTGACGAGTTTGCAGGCAAACACTGGCATTATCCTAAAACACACTCATTAAAGATCTTTCTAAATGCTTCTCTGGGGAATAAAAACACTGTTTTTATGTATGTTGGCTTCTTAGTTTATTTGCCTGCTCACCTTTAATCCTTGTATTCATTCCTTGGGCTGATTCCTTTTTTAAGCATTACATTTATGCTTTTAATTTGCAATACATGAGCAGTGCAGAGAGAAAGTGGAGCAGTTGCCTGGTGTTACCCTTGAGTGTGAGGCAGTTGTTTTATAAAGTTTTTATAAAGACTTCAGCAATGACTGACAACTTCTAATGATGCACTTCAGGCATACCATACACATGTTGAATTCCTTTGGAAAGGTGCCATTGTGGTAAACATGCATTTTATATTAGATGCACTGCACATTGGATCTGTGATTTTAAATACTTAGTCCAATTACAAGCATACTTTTCGTCTCATTCAATTTCAATAGCACATTTTTTCATTTTTTTCCCTAACATTCTTCAAGTGTCCTTGGTGCTTTCAATTTCACTGTCAAACTGTAATTTCGTTTTGCTGCTCTCTGCACAGTCTGATTAGTGGATTCATTCACTCTGGTCGACTCTTAACCAGTGACGGCTCACATATATTATTTCCAGGCAGAAAGAATTTCATCATTTACAAGATTAAAACTGTTGAATGTACCAAACAGAGGGCATACCACATGCTGTCTCCATGAGAACCCAGTTCGTGTGCTACAATAATGTATTTAAAACGGACGTCATTTCCGCATGAGTCAATCCCTTGACCATAAAAATAGTCTTTTTTTTTTATAATAATAATTTTTACTGAGGAAGATCCTATGATTTGGGACAGCAGCAATTTTTTTCTTAGCATGAAAAGTTCAGTTTGGAGATTTCTGCAGTTTTTCATGTCCACCTCTTTTTATATTGTTCTTTAAGTCTTCTGTACATGTCTATAAATCTCACTCGACTCGTGGGCAGTAACCCCAGGGTTCTTGATCAATATTTTACGAGCTCCGGATGAACTGCGGCCGTGAGATTAGAGAGAGTGAGAAAGTGTAAATGCAAAGAAAAAACAGAGCTTGGGGATTGTTTTGTAGGACTGATCACTGACCTGGCAGGAGAATCCCTGAGGCGACGCACTCCATGACGCGACGCAGGGCCTCACCTGGGCCCAGCGGCCGGTTACAGGTGGCTATGGCCTTTTCACAGATCAGCTCCAGAGGCTGCAGAGAGCGGATAGAGAGAGGACACTCAACACAGCGTAAACTAAATCAATTCTAGTCATGACTCTGGGTCAGAGACACAAAGTTTCCTACACAGCCTGCACAAACACACACACACACAAAAAAGCAGTTTTAAAGTCTGGGACATAAAATTCCCGTCCATCTATTACTGTGACATCTTGATGTCCCTGTACAATGAGCAATGCTGATTCTGTGGCCGTCACCTACCCATCCTTTGAGAGGCTGCCACCCAGGCAGTCTGTTGCACATATCTCTGAAAATCCTCAAGACGATGACGCAGGATTTGAGATCTGTGACTCTGGCCTGAGGGGACAGACAGACAAAACTTAGTGACAGCATGAGGAGCATTTCAACAGAGACAGCAGCCTGACAGAGCAGCACAAACTCAAATGTGATGCCAGACACTTTCCAGGCTGAGGTATCGCCAACCATCGAGGAGGTATTTTCACAACCCCCGAAAATGTCAATATGCTGCTAATACCATTGTGAGGGACTGAATTTGATATTTAACTTGATAATGTTCAATTCAGTCATGAAATTTTTATCTGCTGGCAAGAATTCTATTAAGTTTAGCCTCTGAGAGTAGAGAATAGAATAAAGAATTCCTTTATTGTCATTGCAGAGTACAAAGAAATTGAGTGGCAATCCTGATGGTGCATTCACACATATCAAACAGCAACTGAAAATAGAAAAAAAAATCCAACTAGACTAACTTAGGGAGCAAGGTATATAAATAAAAAATATGGATTTGCTTTCGCTTATAAGATAAAAAGCAATAAGATATTAAAAGAAATTGACATGATACAATAAGATACAAAAACAATATCACAGCAGCTGAGCTTTGCAGCACTCCTGGACAATGAACATTTGCTGAAAGTAGTGCAGTTAGAAATAGTGTATATACATACAAAGGTGCACTTGTAAGTAGACATAATGAGTAACAGTGTGTGCCACTGTGAAGTGCTCTATAGATTTAACTGTAATATTGTAGTGTTTTAGTGCTGATAGTCACACAGGTCCACACAGTCAGTGTCGGTGTTTGGCAGTGTTCAGTTCTTGTGTGGCTCTGGGGTAAAGGCTGTTCTGTTTGTCCATGATTTGATGGATCTGAAGCAGAGGGCCGACAGCACACTCTCAATGGAGCAGCAGTAATAAAACAGCAGCACCTTCTCCTGCAGGATGGTTTTCCTGAGGACCCCCAGGAAGTGATGTCACTGCGTTGCCTTCTTGACTATTGTGGTGGTGCTGGTAGTCCAGTAACCAGTAAGTTTAGTAACCTGTCTGTCCGGTATGATGGTGTTAAAGGGGGGAGATAAAGTCTATGAAAAGCATCCTCCCATAGTTTTCCTGGTGTTTAAGGTGGGTCAGTGCAGCGTAAAGAGCAGCAGTGATGGCATCCAGCCCTATTTTCTCTGTAGGCAAACTGTTACAGGTCGAAGGTGGGTGGGCGGCTGTTTTTTTATGTGCTGCAGAACCAGAGGGGCATAAACATGCAGTCTGGAACAGACACAGTGGTACCATGACCGGAATATGGAATATTTCACATAACACAATGAACAGCATTCGATGTTGAAGTTAGTCTGTCACACTCAGCTTAGTAAAACAACTCCAATATCAATGCACATTTTTTCAGGTTCTTGCAGTATACATTTTGTTGAGTATATGATAAATATGCCCAACAAGGCCAGGGTCACATGACTGACAATTTATCTGAGCTGGTGCTACTGCTAGTGAGCTTATCTGGTGGCAGATTTACTGCCAACCAACCACTGTGCGTGAGCTGTAATTTAAATTTGGCTATCTTACAGACCACACTAGTTGTGGGTTTACCATTGTTGTTTTATGGGTTTTTTATTAAATAATGTTTCAATGGACCATTTTACTTGCAAATGATCACTGAAAATTATGATTCTCTCTTCACTATCTGGTATTTCTCGAGAACAGAAATCATTTGCCGGGTGACAGAAACAAATGAATTTGAGAGAAATCCTACGATTATGCAAGCGTAATAGAAGTGTGGGTTTCAAAATCTGATTAACTAGAACGATTGCATGAATATTCACTAAGATATAATATCATATTTTGAAAGGAGGCTGACGTGCTGCAATTCTTTATTGGTTTAACATTTTTGTCTCCTATCAAATTTAATCACACTCATATGATCTATCCTGTGCTTCAATTAACAAAAAGTGGAGTAGTTTTACTTGATATTTTTCTGCATGTACGCTGCTGTTTTTGTGATCTACAGCACAGTGTGAAATCCATATATGACTGCCTTTTGCCATCTTTGTTAATTCCCTGTACTCTACTGCAAACCTCAACCTATATTATTGCTCAATGCTTTGCCTCAAAATAGGAAAATAGTCATTTAAAAAAACCATGACAGTTGTATTATGCGGTTGGCCTCATGTGACAAATGATTCACTGGACACCTCTGCATGTGGTGACATGGATATGCCTGGAAAAACAATACTCTCGTAAACAAGATGCAATGAATTTGCCATTTTTTGCTCCAAAATATTTTACAAACCTCAGAAGGTTCTATAAAAGATTAAAGTGCATGCTTGAAGGATGTGCGGAGAATAGCTAATTATGCCAGAGATTACTGGCACTTCAATTTGCACAGGATGACTATTCACAACAATAGAAGGTAATTTTCATCCAGGTGCTTTCATTTAAACCTTCCAGACATGCTAGATGTTGGATGAGAATGACGTCACTAATTGTATCTGCAGTTATTACAGATTAGTGGAGGTCCGCAGGTCATATGAGCTCTGTGCGAATAAGATGAAACAGAATCTTTGGTGAACTGCTTCACCTTCAGTCCACAGTGCATCCCTTCACTCTGATATCACTTGGCATTCAGCTCTCCTTCCCTGAGGGAAGCTGCTGACTGCTTCACCTGACCTTGACTCCCATCTCCCTTTTGCCTCCTCAGGAGTGGAAGATCTCTCAGTTGAGTCAGGCCGACAGAGATGCAGCTCATGTAAAGCCTGATTTGGTGAAGAATTTCTTCACGACTTTCCCAAGTTACATCTCTTTCTCAGCTCACTCATGTTCTTCCTGTTCTTGCACTGAAAAATAACATTTCTACTGCTTCCATGCTGCCTATTCTTTCCCTAATATTTCTCTGTAATTTCTCTACGGTTCCCATGAAAATGAGAATTAATTCCAATTTTGTTTTTCGAATATTCAGAGTTTTGTGCTTTGAGATAAATAGTGCGGTGCCAATAAAACATTGTAAAAGAAGACAACAGAATGACTTGAAATAATTACAAGAGCTCGAGCCAAAACTCAAACAAACAAAAACTGTAGAAAACATGATGGAAATATGGAATTTTTCACGTAATAATTTGAAAAAAGGTTACAGTCTCCTCATCAGTCACCTTTTGTCCAATTTTTCATCTCTTCAGTGGAAGCTTTAGTGGATGTTTAAGTCCAGACCACAATCTTTCCCAAACTTAAACAAGCTGTTCTGAGGTGCCTAAACACATCCATAAAAATGTTAATCCTGCTTAACCTGCTAGTAGTTGATACTATAAGAAGAAAAATGTTTTGCAAACAAATTAGTGATGAACATTTTGTTACTTGCTACAGATACTAGATGTTCATTTTTGTCAGTGACACTTGTGTCAAGGAAGTGATCATTTATAGCAAATGGTTAGATTTGGCAGAAAAAACTCAGCTCTTTGAGGAATTTCTTCAAGAATTTTAACAGCAACCAGGATTCTGATAGGACATGAAATCTTTGCAAATCAACGGGACCAGAATGAGGAAGTGTGCAGTGGTGGAATGAGCTGCGGCAGCAAACGGTGTTGCATGAGTGCATCAGCAGAGTAGTGACAAGTGTCAGGTTATAATGTCCACGCTGTACACCTGTATGAATATGATTGGAGATTACTCGTCACACAGCTGTGAATCAACCAATCATTATGAAACGTGTGAAACATCAGCTGCTGATCAGCTAATACAAAAGCAGCTTCAGTGCTCTGCCTGAACTCAGGCTATACTTCATTAAAATCAGCTGTATTCATTTGATAATAAACTGGTGGCATTACATTTCCTTTAAAACATATTTGCTGTGCCACATTTAAGTGTTCAAATGTACTTTTCAGAGACAGGGTTGAATATTCAAGGTAAGACTGGCTGCCAGAGTGTAAAGACACCGACAGTGATTGTGTCATCAGCCCAGCTGTCCTCACCTGGAACCATTTGGCGTGTCGGAGCGAAGCCAGCGCAGCCTGGCACTTCTGCCTGTCCAGGACATCCTCCTCCTCCTCCTCCTCCTTCTCCTCATCCTCCTGCCTCTCCTTGTTGTCGTCCTGATCGCCCTCCTCTGGAGAGAGGGACAGGATGAGACAGGACAGACTGAGCGTGACCACGCTGACCTCCCACACTCGCACACAGACACACAGGCAGCAGGGTTGGACGGCTAATTATTAGGCAAACCCACTGATCTGACCGAATGAGCTTGGAGGGGGGGAAATTTGAGAGATTCCGTGATTTTCTGGGACAGGGGGGTTTCTCATGCACAAGGCAGGATCTTTCATAACATTGACAGGAGGAACCGGAGTAGACGTGAGCGCATGCGTCTTGCCGCCCGGCCGGAGTCTCACTCTAGATGCAGATCAGTGGCTGAAGGCGATGGAACACGCCAGATTAGTGTGTTATCAATTACGGCGCAGGACGAAAATGAGAGCATGGCAACGACTCAGGACCAAAAGCCAGATTAAAGATTAAAATAACACTTTGGAACAAGGAGACATTTTGTGGATTGTGAAATACTGGCTCAGGAATGCCTGAGATTGGGGAAAAGCAGGGAAACAGTGCAGACACATTAGCTATTCTCCTTGAAGAGAAAAAAAAAAGTCATCCTGTTTTCAAAAGGCAGCTCGCGCTTCAGTTTTCTGGGGCGCCATGCTAGTATTTTCACTCTTGCGGGGTCGGTCAGATGTTTATGTTTGACTGAAACAGTCTCTCCACACCGGGTTCCTGTGGGGAGCACTCCTGCCATGACTGGAGGCCGAGCCATGGGAGAACGACAGCAGAAGAAGAGTGACAGCGGATGACAACGACAACATAAACATCTGAGAGTGAGAACGCCACCCTGGAAAGAAAGTGAAGGCTGTTTGTTCTCGGGAGCAGCTAAGGGGTGCCCACTGTGGGACAGTCAAGCAGACGAACAAAAGGGGGAACAGACTGCAGACCACACTGCAGAGCTCAGGAGTGAAGGCTCACAGGTTATCATTGATCTCATCCGGGAAATCTAAGATAGCAACTTGAAACATTATCTTTATACCTCAGCTTGCCAGGTTGCGAATATTAAATCTTGATAAATGCCCCATCACACTGGAATCAAGCCCATTATGGTTCAAAGATCTCTTCCAATGAGCAATAGCCAGCAGAGATTAAATCAGGGCTATTTTCTACAAAGCTGACAGTAATGCTGACACAGAGCATTATAAAAAGCTCCTGCTCGTAGGGAGGAGGTGACACTGTAGTCTCTAATTCCAAATATACGCAGTATTGAAATTCCAATTTATCTGTCTGCATGTGATACATCAGCAGTAATGTGAGCTGAGGAGCGATGTGTGTGGTTTAGCAGTCTGTTGCTGTAGAGACCGTAGTGAAAGCTGAACAGGATGGAAGAGGTGGAAGACAAACGAAGGAGCTGATGAGAGACACAGGCTTCGTCCCATGTCACTCCTCCTCCAAGACCAAGGACTGAGGTCCTTCATGGTCTGCCCCTGGGACTTCTGGGTGATAGAGTGTACCACTCTGACAGGAAATCTGCAGCTAATGGCATGATTTGTCAAAGTAAGATGGAGGAGCAAACTTTTTTAATCCAGCACTTCTCTGTACACTCTCCCAGTTTTGCTTGCTTGGTGCACCTGGAGACCTCAAAACAAATGAAATGGGGAACTGAAGTGAAACCCGACAAAAAGCCATTATATTACTTTTCCCTCTTAAAAATTACTTTGTGGCAAGAAACTGCAGTCACTAAAAAGTATAGAAGTGATTCTTAGGATCACTTAGGATCTCGTTCTTCAGTGGCACTAATGCTGCCAGGGTTAATGGACTAAAGCTATAAGGATGCACTCATGAAAATGTAAGGTTAAGCATTTCTCTTGTGCTGTCATACCTTCAATTCTGGACTGCACTCAACGTTTCAATAACATGATCATTAAAACTGTCTGTCTTACATAATACCCTTCTGTAAAAGGAATCTATGGAGTCTCAACTGTGCCACTGGAATATAGAGTAGATAAAGTAGTTTATTTAATATTTAAAAGCAAAAACAGGGTCTATCTATCATGACATTCACCTTTTAAAAACTGTATTAAACTATTTTGACTTCAATAGATGAATTAATAATTTATTTTTAAAATGTAATATTAAAAAGATTTCAAAGGTTACTTTTGAATTTCCATTTATACAATTTCGTTTGCTTATTTAATGCACGCAGTACATATATTGCACCAGACAGAGGTAGATAGAAAAAATAAATGTGCTGATTGATGTAGTAAAACATTTAACAATAGCATTTACTTTAGGAAATGCGCATAACTTTTGTCAATGTCACAATGAAAAAGAAAAGTTCAAATTGATCTAAAACTGAAATCAGTTGCACATTTGAAGTGGAATCACTGATTGTTTGCCTTTTTTCATTAGAAATTACTATTTTTTCCATCACTGAATCGAATAAAGAATTACTTTAGCAGATACATCTGTCCGGGGTCATATCATAGTCATGGTTCAGCAGCTGAGCTGAGAGTAGGATTTCAAAGGCAGCTTAAAGGTACATTAGATCAGGGTTAGAGAATGGTGTCACCTGTCAGAGGGTTCAGTAGATTTATGACACTACAGCCTGATACCCACTGCAGGGCCTAACGAGAGGTCAAAACATCATTTATCATTCATACTAGCACACCCAACTCTAGGCACATTTCACTATGTGTATTGTATATAAATGTAAATGAGTGATCTATGATTGTTGCTGACTAGTTTTCTACTATTACATTAGTTGATTATTGTTAACAATAATAGCTGTTTGAGCCCTAATTTGCTTACTTTTATTTACACACTGCATATTGCAATTAATTTGTCTCCCGCTTTGACATTTAGTTTCCATTTTCTGATTAGCTTCATTTAGAGAAGATTCTCTTTAATTTAAACATGGGTACACAGAGTGCAAATCAAATTAGATCCAATTCACAGCAGCAACAGGACTCTGCCTTTAAAGACTGAATTATTCTGGCGGCATACTCAAGACTCCACAGAAGTAATGGTCTGGGGGGCTAAACATACCCAAATAAGGATTGGATTAGGATAACATGTGGATCTTATTGTAACTAAAGAAAAATACTGGAAGACCCAGAAGTATTTGATCATTCCTCTACTTTAAAGACTTGTGTCTTATTATGACTAATAACCTTAGTTCATTTTTCCTCCTTGGTATGCAGATGAATCGTGGAAGCAGTTTCCCAGAGGCAGGCCATGCAGGAACCATCACTCACCGGTCACGACCACATACAGATAAGGACAACCCCCACTAAATTCTCCCTGACATCAGCTTAGGGGAATTTTGATTAGTGACCAGGACATCAGATTAATTCAATTAACACCGTTTTTACAACATGAAATTATGGGATGTCATTCTGAGCCAATAAAAATTAATCAGCCCCTATAATTAAAGCAAAGAAGCCCAGATCTACATGGGCTGCTGGTTATTGTAGTGATTTTGTTCTTTTTGTCGATGCGCTTTGTAGAAGACATGGACCAGAATTTCATGGTGACCCAGAGAGAAGTCCAGTCAACAGAGGAAGGGGGGGAAGGGGGGGTAGAGGAGCATGTCTGAGGCAGAGAGTGAGTGGGTTGGTTTGATTTGGTTGTCGGGGAAGCCCCTTGTACCCGGGGTTTCCTGCTGCTGGGTGGGGGGGGCGCCTCGTCAGCAGCGGGGCCACAGAGATGTGTCAATCCACACAGCGCGCTGACCTGCGGAGCTACGGCAACAAAACCAACAGTCAGTGAGCAGAGGCCAGCTACAGGAGGTACACTCTAAAAACCAGGGGTCATCTAAGAGCCAAAGGAAACCAGAGACGGGTTACTCACCAGAGAAAATATTCCTTGAAGAGGTTCCTTGAAGAACCGTTGTATATAAGATGTTAAATCAAGTAGCACAGATAGAGTTGGGGTTCAATATTTATACATATATAACTGAAGGCACGGTGACTGGATTATTAATAGAGCAATAAAAAAAGGAGTATTTTGTTAGTATTATATCTGATGTTTTTGGATTAATACTCCTGCTGCATTAATGTGTAGCTTGCAGTTTACTGCTGTAGTTGTTTATGGCTGAGCTCATTTTAACTACTTTATACACTGTTGGGTAGTTTAATCTAAAGCAATGCATCATATTCTATAAGATGATCATGTTTGTAGTCCAAGAGGGTTTTTAAATAGCTCATTTAGCTTAAGAAGCATTACAATTTCCTCAGCCCAAAAAGGAACACTTAATCCTTCAGTTTATCAGAAATATTCCCATTTAAAAGCACCAAACTGAGAGATGCATGCTTTTCATAGAAATATAGTGACGTAAAATCATAATAGAGGGGTATAAAGTTGAAGTAGAAGTACCTGAGTAAATGTACTTTTCACATTCACAATCAGATTCAATAAGAGGATTGTTAGCCTCTTGATCAATGCAGATATTTTGCCAACCTGGAACTGGATCCAACATGGAACTGGCTATCAGACCCAAACCTAACACGGACAGTTCAAAAATACCAAATAAAGCTGTTCTTCAGGGAACCATCGAGGAGATCACCCATAAGACTGCAATCTTAATAACCCATTTAAATTCTTCTACTTTTTCAAGCGAAGGAAACACTGTTAAGATAATCAGTTCCGCTCTTGTTTACGTGTCTACAGGAGAGATAGAGGGACAGTCTGTGTTTATGGGATTTCACACTATAACAAACCCAGACGAGACAAAAAAAAAACAAAAACAAAACACCATCCTTGTTTGTGCTGACAAAATGTTGAACCTGAAGGAAAAATGGTTTTCTCCTTGTTGTGACTGCACTCGGCAGCTGTGCTCTGGAGCTGCTTCTCTCCCGCTTGGCAGAATCCATTTCTCTCCCTTTCGGGATGGCTCGGCTCAATCTTTCCCACCGGGACCGGGACCACAATGACACTTGCTGTTCTGTAATGGCAGCTCTTCGCTTCTGATTCGCCTTTTATTCATTTTTAATTTCATTCCCAATTGCGGGACACAACAAACAGTTGAAGCACTGATGCTAAACTTCACCTCTTGACTTACAGCACAGACACCTGGCAGACTGGAGAGTTAAGTTTCCCAGCGATGCTTGGTCAACTGAGGTGATTTTTTTCAAAGCTACTGATGAATTGTCTTGTTTATGTGAGGGATTACTTCACTTGAACAACCACATCCTTTTCTTCAGGAATTTACTCTTTAAAATATATCTATTTTTTGGCCGAAATATGTCTATGTCTCCTTTAAACCTGTCTGGCCAAAATGGGACAACTTCCCCACTCTGATTTTTGGGTTGCTGAATCATTTCTCGTCACATGCAGGGTGATACAAGAGGACACCTGAGACAGACGTCTCCTTTTTCGTCAATCCCAACCCAACACATCCCCTGCGGAAATCATCCTGTACCGGCCATCTGCTATTTCCACCACACTTGACCCAGATCCATATCATCCCTTCTCCTTTTCCCCCAGTCTGCATCTCAGCTTTCAGGCTTCTCAATGTATCATCTCTCCCAATTTTCCCCAGATTATCTCCCACATCAAACTCAGGTGTCATAGGACTTTTATACCTTTACATTCCACTGTACTCCCGTCCCCCACCTCCTGTCTCCCACACACACACCATCCCACCATCACTTTTTCTCTCTCTCAGCCCTCTGTTGTCATATAAAGTTCAAACAAAAACAGGGGAAGCATCCTTCCAAACAAGAGGCACAGGAGGGGTGGGGGTGGTGGAGGGGGGTGGGTCAATACCTTCTCCTGTGGTGCCGGGTTCTTCCCTCATGGCTAAGGAGGAGAGGGTGATCTTCAGCGTGAGTTGGGGGTCTTTGGTGCTGCAGACCCGGATGGCTGCCTCAGGCACAAGCGACTGCACCTCGTATTTGTCCTCCGTCATTGTCTGCAAGGCAGGGCTGCACGATTAATTAAAAATCGAATATCACAGTCGCAACATTGACTCCTGCTGTTTACAAAGAACAATGTGCTCCTGTTCTACTTTGTGTTTAGGACAAGCTCTCTGAACAAGGTCTAATACAGTGCAGAATCACTCACTACAATAAAGACACTTTTGTAAATTCTCAAACATATTTAACTAAATATAGTTTATTTACCTTAACTACAGAGATAAACAGGCCTTTATTTGACATTTCTGTGTCATATTGAACAAGTCTGAACTGAATGTCATCAGATTGACATAGAGGACGCAGCTGCACAAAACATGCAGAGAGAGATACATATTGTAATGATAATTATTGTTCAGCTGATTAATGTAATTGCTATCATTTTATCATGTAAATATTGTCTCTTATGCTAAAAGTAAATAAATAAAGAAATGAACCCACCATGAAACACTGAGAATTAGTTGACACAAAACTAGTAAAAAAATCTTTTACCCCTCCGCAGTGTGGGGCAATACATGTTCAATAATATCTTGTGCAACTACATAATTAATCAGATCAGTTGTCTTCCTCCTTACATCAAACCATCAGCACCTTCAGACTTGATCAGAAAATTTATTCACTATGAGGTCATCAATTACGTTTGCACTCTTTCTATAAATGTCCTGACATACAAGGTAATTTCAACAGACAGATGAAGCCAGTCATGTTATAGACCAGATGTCTGAAAGGGGCTTTAGAGACAGGCCTTTATTCTTAACTGCTGCTCTGTTTACAAATATATTTCATCACATTTTAGTTAGAAACCTCTCCGTTTTCCAATCTTCACTCGTTAATTTGCAGTTAAGGTTGTTTGCCATTAATGCAAACTCAACACTTCCTTCATGTTTAATTGTTGTCTTTGCCTACAATCGCTTATACTTTGAAAACCGCTGTTTTCTGTTTGCCATCAAATTTCCATCAGTGAAACCTAATACTTCCTGCACAGATGTTTCACAAGGTTCAAAGGGAATAATGGCTCCCTTTCCAAGTGGGGTTTTATTGAAACATACATTATAAATGTGTGGTTCAACAACATCAAATAAGATTTTTTTTTTTAAACTATTAATGCAGATATTTTTTTGTGATCATGGAATTCCATTACTTGGATACTGACCCTTAATTGGGAATTCAAAGTATTCATATAAAAGAACGATATTCCAGCACTGAGAGAACTGAAGTAAAAACACAAACATAATTTTCCTTAAAATTACATTTTTTTGTGAATACCAAACAGACCTATCAATACAGCAAAGGAGGAGAGGGTGGTGTTTACATGCAGCTTTCCTCCACATTTCATTCAGAGTTTCCACCCCTGCTGTTATTGCCAGCCAATTCCCAGCATGCCAAACTATCTTGTTTTTCCTCCAGATTCGTGCTACCTTTAGTGGCATGTTTTCAAGTGCATTCTCTCTATCTCGTCTCTGTGAGAAATGACCCCATCCATCACCCCCTCTGCCTGTCAATCTCTCCCAGTTTGGCTCAGGAAATGAGAGCTTCAAATGGTTTCCTTCATTGATGATGAAGCACGCACGGCAGCTATGGCAGGCAATTAACTGAGATGGGGCAGAGGAAGCACATTTAGGCACTGTGTACGTCGGCACTGCTTTGTTAACTGGTAGATGCTTGGGGAGGAGGGGGGAACTCTGTGGAAACCCATTTGAAGGGTAGAGATAGTTTGATAAAACTATTTGTACAACTCTGTGGCTCAGACTCTGGGATGTTAAAAACACACAAAGCTCTCAGTGTTGCTGGGATGCGTCACGTCCAATTGAAATAACGATTCAGTTCTGGAAAGAGAGTCCCAGTGGTCAGAAGTTGGGGTGTGAAGATTATACAGCAGTCTGAGCTTTAAACATCTCACAGAGACAGAATGGCAGAGATAAATCAAGTATAGTCTCAGTAGCGCAGGCCACTTCCTCTTCATATCATAGCCACTTCAAATCATCTCCTCTGTATCCCCATCTCCTGCTGACTAAAAATAAGCCTTTCATCTGGTTTAAGAATAAAAAAAACATTCTCTCCCTGAGAAATTATTTATCTCACCCCAAAACACCTCTGTAATACATCATTATTCTGGAGAAAGGAAAATGTTTTGTTCCATTCAGGCTTACATACTTTTCCTTACTGGTTTGTGCTGTTAATGGTTTAAACTTGTTCTGCTGTCACGCAAATGGATCTCTATTAGAGGGTCAAGTAATGACTTTAAAGGTTACTTTAACTTTTTACTGAATTGTTATTTTCAATTAGGGTGGATTAAAATATCAAAATATACATACATTTGTGTTTGTTGGGAAAAGATGGCCTCACTATTATTTTTGCCATGGTTTTCATTTAATTACTAAGGCTAATTCATCGAATGCTGATCTTCCAGATGACCTAAAAATACTGACTCTTATATCAAGAGTACACTCTTTACTCTAAAACAACTCATGTTCAGGAATAACAGCTGTTCATGACAACAAGTTACCTACTGAGAAAGACAGACTGAGGGGAACACAGATTTACACACTTGGTGATATGGAGGTGGCTCAATATTTAAACTTCACTTGAGAGGCTAATTCTGTGACTCTAATCCACGTCATTCTGTGTCATTGGTATTCAGCTCGTATGAGCCACTGTGTTTACATATATTATTCCTTCCAGCGTGGTCACATCCTTTTCTTTCATTCTGCCTCCTGCTCATTTTGGGCAGACAGACATTAGTTAAAGGTGTGTAACCTTGTTAGTGTCCTCTCGCTTTCTTATAAAACTAGATATTCCAATTTTGAGTGCTCAATTGATCTTATTGCTTGGAATACTTTTAGTGTATTTTGACTAAAGAATATATAATGTTTTTGCCAAACCCGCCTCTAAACAGCCATGCTTAAAGCTGGCCAATGCTGTGTGAGGAAACATTTGGCTGTGTACCATCCTTTGTCATTCGTTTAAGACAGATCTCAATGGGAAAACAGGCCTGAGCCAATTCTGATTTGTTTATTTAGGTTGTGTTTCCAGGATTCATATCTGATGGAATTAAAAAAAAATCTCCACTAAAAATTACCTACTTACATTCATTTTACACAGAGAGAATGAAAAAGCATAAGGACATATATCACTGAAATGTGTAAAAATGTAGTGTTGTTGTGTTGGTTAACAATGTAATCTAATCTCAGAGCTTCCTCATTTATTTCCCGTATCACCCATCACTATTGAAAATACACCCACATATCACACTGACAGAGGATGTTTTTGTTCCTTTTACCCTCTGGTATTTCTATCTGCATGTAAAAATATACTGAAAAACTAAACAGCATGAGTCAAATTATGTGTTTTGCACTCTTTTATGACCAAATTTAATACTATAACATATATGTAAAGCTACATTCTGAATGCAGTATTCAATTAAAATACTGTGCATAATATACTGTCTACCACACGTCTTCGCAAATCCCTGTACCACTTGTATTATTATTATCATCATGTCGCGCTTCACTTCAGGGTGTCAGCATGTCTCTCCTCCAATGTCACCAGACAAACTCTTTTATCACACATAAAGAACTTCTGGTTGTCCTCTGTGGACAAGCGTTCATGCTGAAGCTTGGATCACAAAGGTGCTTTTTTTTTTAAAGCCTCCCCACCCCAAGGTTGTTTCCTCAGCTGCGCTTTCACGGCTCATTTTGGATGCACCGTGCTCAACACTGCAGTGCTGGAGGTGTGGCTGAGTGTACCTGGATCTGCAGGGGGAGGTTGGCGCTGATGGTGTACAGCAGCAGCTTGGTGGGTTTCTCCCTGCACATCAGCACCAGTTCCAGATCCATGTCCCCTTTGATCAGCAGGCCTTTGGCCACCAGACCGACTCGTGTCACCCCGCACAGCACCGGCGTGCCGGTCTGAGGCCTGGGGGCAGATGGATGACAGCCAGCGTCAGAATCTCTCATAGCCATACAGACAGAGAAATCCAGCGTGAGAACAGATCCTCAGCTCTCACTGCAGTGAACAACTTTCTAGGTGTAACTAGTCCATCTCATTATTTCTCAGATACTAAAGTAAAAGTTCAGATACAACATACGAGATTCACATGCAATATGAACAATGAAAGAGTTATTGGCCACTAGAATCATTTCTTCTCTCCATCCATACAAGTGATGGCTTCTTTACTCATATGCCCTGTAAGAAATAGAGGACAAAATACATTTTGAAGTTCAGCTGAACCTAATTCTATGTTTCAGCAATTTGAGTTGAGAATCAACTGTGAATCTTCATCTGTGTTAATTGCTCATGTTTTGTTATTGTGATATGTTCTTGTTTACCTGTAGTCGTATCCAGTCATACTACCTACTTTCTGTTTCATTCACCTCTCTGAGATTTCTGTTCCAATATACAATGGAGATAACAGACATGTGCCTTGGTGGTGTTTTACTCTCTGTGTTACAATGGTGTAAAGTAACTAAGTGCATTTACTCAAGCACCATACTTAAGTACAATTTTGTGGTGCTTGAATGAGTGTGTCCATTATAATGCTACTTTAAGCTTCACAATTGCAGAAGGAAATATTGCACTTTTTATTCACTGCATTTAACAGAATATGATTTGTTATAGATTAACATGTTAATCTTCATCTAAATCAGTTTCACCTTGAGCTGTAACTGTAAAATGATGCAGACATGTTTATGCATGAATATTATTAAACTGAGTAAAATCTAGCCAGTATTTTCACACTTTGGTATTATTGTTTAACTTAAGTAAAGCACACTACAGTACTTTTCCAGCAGTGCTGTGTTGCTCTGGATAAAACACAGACCTCACATTCAACAGTTTCCACTTTCACAAAAGATGCAGACCCAATGAAGCCAAGTTACTGTTGAATGTTTAAACGTCATATTTCACCTCCACTGTCATTAAATTTTGGCCCTCAAGAACATGGGCAGAAGATACAATGTACATAACCTGGCCCGTTGTGGATCCTCATAAATAAACAAATGCTCAAAGTATAGTTTGAGCTTAAGGAAATACATATTTTTTTAAAATCTTTTTTGTGAACTGACCCTTTTTTGAGCTGATCGTTAAGACACTCTTTATTTAAATTAACTTAATCTAATAAGACTTCCGACTTGACTTACTCCTACATATCAGCAATATCATACTTTTCTTCCGTCCTGGTTGTGTTTTATTTGCATGAAATCGACTCCCCATTGTATCTCCATATAGATGCTTTGTTGAGACAAAACCTCTGCAAGGATGTTTAGGCCATGAGCCAAATGTTGAGAATTTATGGCTGTTTGTTGAGCTTGTTTAATCATCCAATCATCACACGTATCCTCCCGATGAAGATTTACAGCAGAACACATTTTTTATGAGGGAAACGATCTGGCACTGTGCTGAGGAAACGGCTGAAGGTACAAAAATAAACTGGAACAAGCAATAAATTCTCTTCATCTTACACTATGAAAACACACCCACCTAGCAGTCCAGTGCAACACAAAACCGTATGCAAATACTGTGCTATGATCAATCCAGGGACGTTCTCAAGACAGAACAGTCAGACCAATAGTTGGGTCTGTGCTTCCAATCATCACAGGAAAAACACTGAAACAAACCAATAAGAGCACACGCAGCAGAACGTACTTTGTTTCAGCAGCATCTTTCTCCACCGTATTGTCTCCAGCCTCGTTATTGGTGGAGGTCTTCCCTGAGGATTTGTTGAGGCCATCCATCCAGTCAGAGACTTTCTTGAGGGCTCCCTCCACGGTAGACACCAGCGTCTGGACGGCCTCCAGCTCCTCCGGGGCCGGATAGATGCTGGCGTGCTTGGCCATGACATGGCGGTCGTCATTTGCGAACGATCGGAACGACCTCTGGTTTCAGACGAGGGGAAAGAGAGACATTATCATTTTTATTTTCAGCACATTTTCATTCTAGCTGATGCTTATATCCAGTATGAATCACACAGAGTGAGCAGGTGGAGGTTCAAAGCAAAGCTCAAGGTCATTCAGAGAGGAAACATGACTGCTGATGGACCTAAATGGGCTTCTGTAGAAATCAAACCTGTGGCCTTTACAATTTGTGACCTTTGAGATGGTCTATTTGCCTAATCATCATCATTAGTCAACATAAATGTCATCCAGGGGAATGTTGTTGATTGTTAAACAGTCAGTGAGCAAGTAGTGACTCAGTAAGTGAAAAGAGCCAGATGTTTGTTTGTTTTTTTTATAAATTAAAGTACCTGAAAACTTAATTTCAAATCAAGCCTTTCTCTAAAATATCAAAGGTTTTTGGAGAGGTTACTACCTAAAAACATGTTGTATGTACTTTACCAGGTTTCCATTTCTTGATTCTGGGGGCATGTTCACAAAACATGTCAGAAGAGAGTTAAGAGAAATTTGTCACAATAGGAAAGTTGATTGATGATGTGGAGTTGCAGAGCATCAACAACTTGAAACAATAAGGGAACACTGGAAATCAAAGTTTTCATAATTCACTACTGCGCCATCCAAAAAAATTAAGCTATGCAGCACTGGTGAATGAATATCACCTGCCTGTCAACAGAATTAATAATCAAAGCACAAATGTGTTCACTGAACCCAACGTCATTTAACAGTTCATTATGTTTCCAAAAGGCTATCTAATTTCTATCTCCATAAATGAATAAATAAAGTTGAATTCAGGGCCTGTCTTTCTGACAGCAGCTTTTTGTCTGGTTCGTGATTTAGGCTAAAACACAATAATATTTTATACGACAGTGTTCTTCAAACTTTGTGTCAGCAGTTTTGGTGTGGAACAACTTGACTGACCTCAACCCCATCTGGCACCTTTGGGAGAGTGTTAGTTTGGAATTACAACTTCAGCTGTCACTAAAGCTTACCTGCCCATTTCCTCCACATGCTCAATATCTACTTGTCAACTAAAGATACATCACATACATTCAGCTGCTTTTTCCACTTGTGTCTGCTTTAAAACAGCTCACTCCAGCGGCATGTTTTAAAAGGTCATCAGAAATCTGTTTTTTACGCTTAAAAGAAGGATTATCATCGTTCTTATTCATCATCTCATAACATCATCAATGCGACGCTCGCTCTGGGAAATCACAGAGAAACTAATCTGAGTTTGTTGACTGTTAACTTCCTGGAGGTAGCAGATGAAATCCAGAACAAAATAGATCTCTTTGAACGTGAACACACTGTTTTTAAAATTTAACGTCTGGTGTTGTTTTCCTCAACTCCCTCCTCAGACATTCTGGTGCAAACGCCGGAGCTTGTTTTCAGTGTCAGAAACGCTTGTCACAGTCTGCACGGTGACAGCAACACCTGAAGCGACCTGTTCGGCTGCCAATCTCTGTGTGGCCTAGATACAGCCTGCCGTTACTTAACATTAACATTTATGACATGTACTTAGGGACAGAGCCCATCTCTCTGAGGGGAGAGGGGAAAAAAAAAAAGGCTGATGTGCAAAATTAGCTCGCTGCTCGTTTTTACAAGCCTGAGTGCGTCCGTCCGCTGGCCAAGCATCACGACAAGCTTTCAGTCCAAGGTCAAACTGCTATCTCTCTCAATCATCCTTTCCTCTTCAACTCCGATCCTCTCTTTTCCCCTTTTTTCCCTCCTCCCCCCCCTCCCTGCCTGCAGCACGTAAGCACACCCTCATTACGGTGAGTTATTTATGATGGTGCTTTAATAATTCATGGCCACAAGTCTCAGGGGCTTGTGCTGGAGTTGCGAGGGTCATTCATCACATCCTTGCTAATCTCTCGCTCAACTGCCGGGGGCATTCCAGGCTGTGTAGTGGCAAGTGTGGGCAGCGTCATCAACCATAACACAGAAACGTACACACAAATATTAACAAGATCTAAATGAAAGATTAAGACTTTCACGGCCCCGGCACCGATTCTGGATCCCAGCCCGGCATCAGGCTGTTTCCTTTTATTTGTTACCTACAACACAGCAGGGAGTTTAGACTCGCAGCGCAATTAGAAGATAATGACATTCACTGCTTTAATTAATTGCATTGCAGGGTTTGTCGGTGGATGCCGTTTACTTAAATCTGACACACACATCAGAAATGATTCCTTTAATATTTTCTTCTCTCTCTCTCTCAGATCACTGGAGAGGATGATGTCTGACACATACAGGTTTTCATGGTGTGAAACCAGCTTGGATTACATTATATATGAAGGGTGCTGAGCATCTGTGAGGGCAACAGATAACCAGCACATACAAATATTATACGAAGATTGTTTTCTTCACTTATTTTTCAAACAAAATACAGATCTATGAATACCATACATTAAGATATATGGAAAAAAACATATACCATTTTATCAGATTCCCAAACATGCACTTATAGTCTACAAGAAAATGTAGACTAATTGCTCCAAATACGTCACATAAAGTTAGATAATTACTAGTGTTGTTATGAGTACAGTGTCTTGATATACTCTGAGAACCACCTCAGAAGATCATTCAGAAGCTCTCAACCTTTACTAATTACTGGACTAAATATTCAACATTTTCTGCAAATGTTTTCAGAAAGCTTAAATTGAATTAAGCTGCTTCCAGTTTTGCTCCGCTTTTCACCCATGAGATGCCCCCACTGCTGGAGAAGCACTTTTTAATGGGTTACTACAACTACTTTCTTTGCTGTACTTTTTTCAGTAATTTGTCAAACACAAGGTTTCATTTCTTGCACAACCACCACTTTATTAATAACAACATCCAACTAATCTGACTAATCTCGGTCCAGCAACACTGTAGTTTTAAGAACGACTTGTTTAAAAGGCTTTCTTCAGGGTCATCACAAAATGCATTTCCACTGGTAGCACATCAATGTGTTGTCTGATGACGCAGATGAAGGTCACACACTGAAAAGCCTTTGCCTCACAATAAAGTTGTTTTGTATTCCACAAATGCTGCTACTTTTGACCTCTTCATACTTCTCCCTTCTTCATGCACAATGAAAGCAGGTGAAGTTGTGCCAGAAATCCCTGCTCCACTTCTGACCTTTGTGGATTTTCAGGTTGGTGAGAGACCAAGCAAACAAAAATATTTTAGGTCCAAAACTTTTTGTGAATCTCTTGGTGTTAAAGGGACAAATAGACAGGCTGATCAGACTTTAAACCACCTGAGGAAACCTGATGTTTTTTTTCTTATTGACCATGGTATTCACACAAAGTACAGATTTCATATTTTACAGTCTCCTTCAGCTGACGGCCAGACAGAAGCTTTCAGTCAAACTGGGTCGGGATATTTTCAAAGCCTCTTTATTCATCAAAACTTCTCACTCAAATCCTTCGGGGCTTGGCTGTGTTATGTACACAAATATGTGTGAACAGGAAAAAATACTCATCAAGTGTTTCAACATGGCTTCTAATCTGGCCAACAATTGATAAACAAACTCTTAAGCTGCAGTACACTCCAAGCTACATCAGTTTAGATACAAACAGGGAACAAACAAGAGTGATGGTTTCAAATAGAAACTACACAGTTTGTGTAGCCTCATCAGCCAAAACAATATTTTCAAAAGTCAGGAATACGCCATCACCAGATGATTAATCACATTATGTTATTCGTTTATGGAAAAAATTATTTACTTCCTAGGAAATGACCAGCCGTGTCTGCTTTCACTCACAAGAAGTTTGTATGTGTGCATACGGGTATTCGACAAGCATTTGAGAAAACACCAAATATGGCATTGTTTGGAGTGTATTAATGGATGAAAAACTCAAGATATACAACCAGCAGACATGCACAGGATGCTCACCATGTCCAGGCAGTGGGGGGGTTGTGGGAGGGGTCTAGGTGAGGACCAGGGTCCTGTTACTCTGCCTCGTCATGCAGTCAAACGTCTCACAGCTGTTGGCCTCTCAGTCAGTCTCACTGTAGGAAGAAAAAAAAAAGGACTGAAGATATAAGATTAACTCTCACCTTCAGCAAATTTGTCTTTTATTTCTCTATTATACAGAAACACAAATATGTTTGTACATTTGTATCTTTGGCGATGTGGCTTTAACCTCTGTATTTGTACTATTTGTTGCTTATAATGTGGGTGATCCAGGATTTAAAGCTTACTCTAAGCTGCTCTGAATAAACATCAGCTAAATGCTTAAAAACGTGGGGCTGCATTATCAAGGCTAAAATGATAATCCCAAATGTTAGATCTACCACCATTGTGCTTTATATTTTACAACTTTTAGTCATAAACATTTCTGACATCTTTTCTCAACATATGCACAGCTGCAGTGGATGTAAATCACATTAAATTTGAAAATGAAAGTGTTTCGAGAAATCTTATATTTTGGCTCAGACAGGCTTCATCAGACAGAAGCTGCTAAGGATTTTCTTTCTCCGAGGCGTTGGATGGGGTTGAGGTCAGGTCTCTGTGCAGGTCATTCAAGTTTTTTCTTCAATAAAAACGGAAAACCTTTCCTTTATGGAGCTGGCTTTGTGCCCAGGGATATTGTCATGTTGAAACAGGGAAGGTATAAAAGGAAACTGCTGACATAAAGTTGGAAGTTCAATGTTGTCTAAAATATCACTGTATGCTTTGGGTTTACCTTCACTGGAATTAAGCAGCCAAGCAAAAACCACAAAAAAAGGCCCCAGGCCAGAGTTAAGAAGAATAAATTAAATTATAAAAAGTCCAATTAGTGCTGAGACATTTAGTTAATCATCTAAGGAGGATTTGCTCTGTTTTATATCATTGTAAATAAAATATCTTTGGATTTTGGACTGTTATTCTAATGAATGAAGGCAATTCAAAACAACTTGCACTCCAAGAATCTGTGCTCTTTTTAAATCTTTTTCGGATTTTTCACACACTAAATTAGTCAAATAATGAAAAATAATCTAGAAATTGGTCTGTAATAATCGTTAGTTGCAGCCCTAAATCTGCTGTTGGATATGTGCAGGAGTTTTCGATAACGTACGACTCCATAGATTTAGCATTCCACTCCTATAATGTTGTCGGCCTCTGAAAAGTTGAAAAAAAGGTCAAAATTGATGCAGCAGAACCAGCGATATCAACTTTTTAAAGTCCAGTACCTGCATTACCCACAACGCAACTCAACACCAACAGTTCAAGCAAAAGATGTGTTATGCCACTAGCAGCTCCTGCACCTCTCACCTGCAGCAGAAATGAGGAGTGGGCTACAGAGGTCTGGCTAGTCCACTTCTTTCTAACTCCACACCCCCAGACTGTTTTCTATTTTAAAACTGTAGTCTTCAGACCAAATTGAGACAGACTCAAGCGACATCACTTGAGGACATTTATCAGATTTCACGCAGCTCCCAGGAGACAACTTTTTAAACACATGCAGTAGTACTTCCCCGGGACCTGTCAACAGACTGTGAAATTGGTGTAATCCCCCTTTAAGCATGAATCAGCTGAGCAGTTGTGACAACTCCTTCATTATTGTTTCACATTCCCTTTGTTCATCCAACAAACTTAATCCTGAGGATCTGAGAACACTTAGATTTGGACCTTTACAGCAGAAATTCTCATCGGACCCACCATGATGCACAGCACCTATTTATAGCAAACTTCCCTCTTACTGCTGGTATAAATTTTCCCCTACTAAAGTGGATCTGTAACCATGTGTCATATCACTGTGGAGGTCCTTCAGCCATTTCATCTAAAGATGACTGATCAAATTCTTCTGTGATGACTTGTTATATGGGACATTTCAAAAACCTGCTTCTTATCCCAACTAACAATAAGCCAGCCTTGAAACAATGCACTGTTTCTTTCACAAGCCACTTTAATTCTGGTGCTGCTGTGAATCTGTCTGAACATTATCTGGTCACAGACGCACACCAACACATTAATTAAATTACGCAGAATATATTCTCACTATTAAATGCATTAGCCGCAGCTGCTTTGCCCACGCGGTCAAATGCTAATGAGATGTGAGCCTGAGCCTGTGGTGGAGCCATGTGTGGCAGTGGCGGTAGTGGAGGAGAAAGTGCGAGCAGTGCTGCTGTGTACCGTCCCGGGGGAAATTGGCGGGTCGAGCTGAGCGTCAATTAGATTCTCCGTCACCTTGACCTCGTTTTCAATGACAGAGCAGAGCAGGCTGATGGTGGTCACTGCTCCGCTTCTGCTTTTATTTGCTGTAAGTCTTATCTGTCCTGTTTGCACAATCGTTTTAACCATCCAGCAAAATCAACACAGAGTGCAAATGTTTGCAGAGAAATATCAGGGAAAAGGATGTTGATCAATACGGCACAACAATTACTGGGCCAGCAGCAGATTTCTGCCTTTCAAAGCCCCACGTTCCCGCTCCTGCCCTGTTTTGGAACAAAAAAACCCTCCCCAAACAGCGGAACTTCAAAGCATTTACAACTGCTCAATAATGGAGGATGTTGCTACGTGTGAGAGACCAGGAATGCAACACATGAATGCTAACGAGCCGTATTCTCACCCCGAAAACGAGAGGAGGGAAAAGGCAGAGCTGTGTTTCTGACACAGTATTCAGTTTGATGATACATCACCTCTTCGTGCCACATTTGGGCTGCATCTCTGCTCTAATCTGGTTCACACGTCTCTGATGAGAAAATGTGACTTAACTGGCTGTCAATGAGTGGCTGCAGAAGACGAAGAGGGCGGAGGACAGGAAGGTGATGTGGAGATAACTACTTCTGGTAGAGGGTTATAGATTACTTTACTTGCACACTTGTACTTGTAGAAATTCTGACTTTGCGCTCATTGCTGCCAGATCTATATAGATTAATCCAGGTTGTAGGCAGCCAGAAGGAGTATTTCATTTTTTAACTGACAAAGATTTTACTTCTTAACCACTGTAAGACGTTGAGAGATTTCAATACAGTAGGAGAAATCAATGATTGCACGTTTGTTGTTTGGAAGTAAGACTTCCATGGATTTAATTAATTCTTGGACAAAATCTTTGTGTTAAGTTACTTTCACCTGTTGAAGGGTGGGGATCGGCGGCAATGTTCAACCTAAACATCGCTGCTGTCACGGTTAGTGGCACAGATTAATGACAGCATCAGTGAAAAGCAAGAGCAGGAGGGAGTCATATGATGCTATAGAGTGACTGTGTGGGGAGGAGGTCGGGATGGATCAGTCCAAAAAAACATGGACAGGGGACATCAGTATGCTTCAGTATGTCCTACAAACAGTCAATGTTGTTTTATTTTTAACATGACCAAGGTCGCTCTTTCTCCTATTCGTACTTAACGAAGTACATATTCAAACACAAGGCATGAACGTACACTATGAAAGTGATTTATTTAACAGTAATTTGTTGTGAAGGAGACACAGACAAATGACGTCTTCCTGCTGAAGTGAAGTGAGTATCAGATCAGAATACATCTCTATGTGTCCTTCTAGAGGTCATAGACGAACAAGATATTTTGCCATAGAATTCGCAGGATTTGTTGAAAGCACGATATGTAAATCAGTCAGCAGATTGGGCTATAACCAAATCAATTTCTGTTTTAAGCACAGCAAATACACAATGACCTTTAGGCTCAGTGATGCCTTTTTCACTCGTCCCTTAAAACAGAAACTTAAATAATAGAATTAAAAGAGCTTTCTGATACATTTTAGATATGCAGAGCTTTGAACTCGGACTTAAACACATCCCAGCTTCTTCTTTCGGTTTTGTTTTTTTCTTCTGTCAAATCTTTATGATGAGATATGCAAACAGTCGAAGTTGCACTGGGGTATAAAATCTAACACAGTCCAAAAACCCAGCTGCTGTGTGCAAACAAACAAGATGTGACCGACAGGAAGAGAAGGAGAAAGTTACAGGACGACTGACATAATTAGAGCTGGAGGAGACAGCGGTGCGGAAGCGGAGTGATGGAACAGCAATCATTTCAGCCAAAATGTCCCCCCCCCCAAAAAAAAACAGGAAATACTGAAACACATGGCACAAGGACAACAATACCATCCATGGCTGTATATACTTGCATTCGGTATTCTGCTGCACTTTTAATAAATTCCCCGTGTGGGCTCATTTTCTAATAACCTTTCATCTCCCTGAAGAGGGGAGGTGATTAAACGAAGCTAATTAAGAATACAGCAATGACTTTTTAAGGACGTTGACGGGGCTGCAGTAGCAGCAGATGGTGAGCTCAGCATGGGACAAAAAGACGATGCTGATTTAAAAAAAAAAAACAGGCCAGAGTGAAAACACGTAAGCATGGGTGTTTTTCCCCCCCCTCTCTGAATAAAAATAGACTTTCTACACAACTCTCAGGAGTCGTCCTGACATGCTTTCACATAAATAAAAGCCAATACAGTGAACGACATAAACGCTGGGTGCAAGTTTATTTGCATAGCCCTTAATCACAGTTACAGTCTCAAAGGGCTTCACAACGCCCACATTATGAGACAACAAATGAAAAACGACACACACCAACCTCAGATCTTCAGTGAGAACAAAACCCCTGTGAGAGCTTTTCATTTTATTTCACCAAACAGCAATTAACATCATTAAACTCCAGTCAAAAACAAACGTTTGCAACAATTAAGCCATGAGAGCAAAATTAGCTTCACTGCAGTTTAGTGACTTGTTACAAATGTAGTGCTTTGTTTTGCATGCAGTACAAATGAGCTCGGTTGGTTATGAAGAACTGGGTATTAATGTAGAGGAACTGAAGATCTGTAGAGGACCAGAACTGGGCTCCAACTCTACTACAAATAAAGGTTTGCTTCCCTGTGAAGCAAAGAAGGATAGACAGATTTAAGATAACTTAACTATAGGTTTATCTGCATAGCCCCATAATAAGGTGCATTAAATGAGTGAAGCTCATTCAAATACATTCTCAAATTCTGATAAAAATGACACGAGAAATAAGGATAAAACGCTGCTCGATAAAACAGACAGATTCTGTTCAAACTTTTTTCAATATTCAGGCTGAGCTTCCTCAGAGTGTGCGTTCCGTTGAATATGGCTGTATGTTGAATTGAACGAGAGAGGAAGAGCAGACAGAAGGCTAGAGGTTGGCAGCACAACTGGCTGTAAGGCAAAGTAAAAGATTCTACTAAGGTAAGAATGATGCTTGCAGATCACAGTTTTTGACTTGTGCAACAACAAAAACAACAACAACAAAAACAACAACAATAATAATAATAACAATAATAAACATATTTGTATTATTTTAAATCGGACTGAAATTAAAATGTTACAAATCCCTCTGACAGGCTTGATTGTGAGATTGTGTGTGTGGGCAAGGCACTAGAGGTTATTAGTTCCACTCCCAGTGGGAGCCAGTGTGTAGAACAAGGCTATAACACCATCAGAGTCAGAGGTCGGACTGCAGTTCTGCTAAAAATGCAACCACTCATGCTGCTTTAATGCACTCTGGACAAAAACAGCCACCAAATGGCTGCGCTCTGCCACTCCAAACCATCACATCCTCAGGTATTCCTCTCCCTAATGCCTCCTCCACCCTCCTCTGTCCCCGGCCTCCATTTTGAGGAAGGTTAGATGAACCCAGGGAGGATATTATTCTAGGGATGTGTTTATGTAGGTCGTTTTCACTGCGGGAAACTTTTATGAGCAGCCTTTTATGTTCACACAAGACTTCAAATAATGCCCCGCGCAATCCTGCGAGCTTGCACCAGGCAGCATGGGAAGTAAAACTAAAAAAAAATAGAAGCCTTGTTCTCTCTTACAAAGCTTTTGTGACTAACATTTGATCTGACAACAAAAGGCAATACAGACTCTCTCATAATAATCCGAGTGCTGGGGATCACACATTTTCCAACACTTGGGAGTTTTGCTCTGAAATGAGGTGTCCAAACTAAAAGTACTCCAACTGCTCAAAAGCACAAAAACTAATGAAAAACAAAGTCATAATAAATTGGTAGGATTATATAAAATCAAAACTTGTAAATAGGACAGTAGGTAAGTAGAGATCCTATCCGACAGATAATGCAGAATGACCTTCAGGTAATGAGATCCTCTTTTCCTAAAATGGACACACATTTTTGTAAATTACCTCATTTATTGGCAGTATGATGCTGCCTCGCCTTGCACATTAAGGCTCTACATGGCGATGTGCAGAAATATGAACAGTGGCCTTTATGAATGTTAACACCAGCGAACTTATTTCATTGTGTGTGCAGATTGCAGTAAATTAGATTCAGGATGTGTGCCACATTTCTGCAGAGACAGAATATTATGTCTGGTGCTCAGTGTAGAGGAGGTATCGTGAGGAAATGATCACACTTCAGATTTTCTTTTGGTCTGAATGGTTAAAAAGTTTAGATTGCAACGCTCTGATTAGGTTATTTACTTTAATTTGGCAGACCACTTCATCCATAACAACTTATATTTGGCAAACTGGGCTCAGAGTCTTACTCAAGGACACTTTGACATGTGGACAGGAGGAGGCGGGGATTGAACAAATGACCCTACAATTAATGGTCAACCTGCTCTGCCACCTGAGCTACAGCTGCTCCCTCAATCCAAGACAACCAAAGTGGAAACATGCATTCTCGAAAAATCGGCATCTTACACATTCTTCAGTGCTTACAGCCCATTCAAGTTGCATTTTTTTATGATGCATATTTCTCACTATTATCTTGGATCTTCACTGGATCACCAATCAGCGGTTTATTTTTGCTTTTTAGACAATTATTCATAAATAGCATGCGAAAGATTCAGCACAATTCCCACAGCCCAAAGCGATGTATTTAAAATGCTCACTGTAATTGTCCAACAGTCTAAAAAGCAAGTTCTTCTATCCAGGTATATCACGTTTCAACGAGACGATTCAACTTCTTTTACATAAATAGGCAGACTACTATCACACTGAAGAAAAATAATAAAATATTTGCTATTTTTGATTTTATTGATAAAATTTTTAAATGATTAATCATTATCAATATTTTCCTTTGTTTTCGGTCCATTTTAATTTTTTCAAAGTTTTAGTAATATACCGACTATCATGAAACTCAGTATTTCAAAACTGACTGCACCTACATGGAGGATTTTACAACATCTTTTATCTTTAGAAACTTGTTAAAAAATTAAAAAAAGAAGAAAAACCACAGAAACACTTGTTTACCTCTGTAAAAGTAAACTCTATTTAAGTGCTTGTAACATTTTACATGCAACTGCTGACTTATTGCATGGCCAGTAAAAGGGGGATGGTAGACAAGGCTGTGCTGAAGTATGCACAGACTATATTCTGTTTCTACCACAACCACCAGTTCGCCCCAAATCCACTCCACTCTCAGTTCTGTTTATACTCCTAGTCTACATAGACCAGCCACTTTAAAACCTGCCTAAAAATGCATAGGTCCCCGTCATTGCCAAAACAAGGACACAAATACTCAGACTTGTTCCAGCACATCCCACAGATGCTCAGTCAGATTGAGATCTGGGGAACTTGGAGACAACACCTTGAAGTCTTTGTCATGTTCCTCAAACAACGCTTGAACAATCTGGCACAACAGTGTGGCAGGGTGCCATTATACGGCTAGAGGAATACTTTATCAACAGCAATGTTTTGTGTAGGTTGTACAGGTCAAAGTAACATCCACATGAATGCCAGGACCCAAGGTTTCCCTAGACCATTGCAATATAATGTAATGATCTACCGTTTTCACTTCAACAGTCAGTGGTTTTAATGTTGTGTTTCTTCTGTGTACGTATGGTTTAGTTGAGATTTGTTAAGAGTTGGAGGTGGAAGATGTGAGGGTAGGTCAGCAACGCAAGAACTACTTCTTGTGCACTTAATTTCAAGAGCACTGTGAGTCCTGACCTGCTAACCTGACCCTTTCCCTCCAGCTTTCTCCTAATGTGTGGGTGCTCGCAGCAGCACTGCGGAACACTGAGCAGATCATAATGCATCTCAGTGCAGGTACTGTAACCCTGAACATTATGACTCCTCACAGCGGAGCAACATATTTCATCGGCTGCACAAATTCTCTGTGATCTCCTCACAGAGCCGGAGATGTCTGACTCTGCTGCAGAGCCAATAAAACTGACTACAAACGTTATATAAGTGAGCCACAGCTGGCAGGGGGTGGGCTGCAGAGGAAACAACACTCGGCAACTCACATACGCACACATCTTAGACAGGAAGGCTGGTACTTATAAGGGGGGGGGGGGGGCATGGTTATGTTTACCTTTTAAAAATTCCATAGTGATCTCTCAGCATGCACTAGATTTAACAGCCTGATCCTGAGCAGCAGCTGAGGAGTGGCTGACATTTACCTTTCTGAGACAATTCAGTCTTGCATATTAATCTATATATTCCAACATCTATCTACAAGTGAGCATAGAAGCTTAAATTCTTACATTATTAACATGTCAAGCAATATACAAAAGAAGGGTCGAGGGTCAGAGCCATGTCAGAAAGAGAAGTGCTGAATTAAACAACAGGCAGAAAAGGGAGCACGTTTTTCAGAGCAGCTGAATATGTGACAGGAAGATGTGATTTACTAGAGGGAAAAACAGCCTAAAAAAAAGCCTGTATGGTTGAGGTGAGAGAAAATAATGTGCGAAAAGTCATCAGAACAAGTTTGGCTGTTAATTAAGATTCGCCTGTCTTACTAAAGTTTCTTCGAGCGCTGACAGAGCTGACGTAACGGTATTCGTTAAGAGGCTGTTACCCTGCATCTGAGGCTCGGAGCTGCAGATTTTCTACACATTTGTTTTGAGACGAGACGCGAGATCAGATCAGGGTCTCTGGAAAAGTGATAATTGAAGAGCGATGGCGCCAAACATCGGGTGGCATCGAGGTTGACACTGGCAAAGGAAAGCAGCAAGGGTGACAGTCCTGATGCCTGGTTTGACAGTCTAACAAGCAGAAGTTAAAACAGAGCAGATTAACTTTTAACCCTTTGAAACATACGCTGCTTTTGCTTAATTTGTCTTTCTACAAACCTATGGCATTGTCTCTACAGCAGAGTATGACAATGGACTGCTGATTTAAAAGCAACTTAGGATAGATGTGTTTTAGGTTTTATACTATTATAAATTGTTAAATATTTTTCCTGTGTCCAGCAGATGTTTGTATATGAATTGAAAGAGGAGCGCATCAGTGTTTCAAGGACATAAAAACAATCTGCTTGTAACATTCATAGCATTGGAAAATTATTATTTTCATGGTGTAGTTGTGTAAAATACAAAAAACAGGCTCTGATTTTTGAGTCCATGTAGTAATCTCCTTTATACTCATGATACTATCACCTGTTACCAATGAACCTGTTTACCTGTGGAATGATCCAAACAGGTGTTTTTGGATCAGTCTGCAACTTCCAGAGTCTTTTGTTGATCCTGTCCCAATTTGTTTGAAACATGTTGCTGCCATCGAATTCAGAAGAAGCTGATATTTACAAAAATCAATGAAGCTAATGAGGCAAAACATCAAATCTATTGTCTTTGTACTGTTTCAGTAAAAAAAGCATTAGCAGGTTATCACATTCCGTTTTATGTTTCACACAGTGTCCCGACTTGTTTGGAAGTCCATCGGCGCGAGATAAATATAGTGGAGTAATAACTGTATTTCCACCTGAAATGTAGAATAAGTGTACTACAAGTACCTCAGAAATTGTACATAAGTATTGTTCTTGAGCTGTCCTTCATTACTTTGTACCACTGGAACTCTTGTCAGGAGGTGGGAGGGGAAAAAATCGTACAAGGTGTACATGAAGATCTCAGAACAAACAGGAACAAACGTGTCAATGTGCAGCCCAAGAAAAGCATGTTTCAGCGTTCAGTTATTTTCTTCAGTTGTTTATATCTGCACCATTAAATTGACGCTGCATTAGCTACTAGCAGTGTCTGTTTGCTCTGTAACCATGGAGGCACAAACAACAAACACCTGCACTACCTTGATACTGAAGAAAAAGTCTAAACCTTATGATGGTTATGAGTCTTTTGACATGATATTTCAGTAGATTTATGGATGTTACTCTTCAATGGAAGTACTGATCAGTGAACCGAGTGAGTTACTCTGATCCCAGCTCTATATGTGCAATGTGTGTGTGTTCTGATTCAAGAGAAGCACGAAGTGAAATATGGGTGCAATGTTTGATGCAAAATGCCTCAATCAGCCACAGAGGGTTTAAACCAGGAGACATTACTGAGTAATTTTAATCTTTCCTGTTTTAGAACGTACAAAAACCTCCATGCGATAAGAACGGACAAACTGCCAATTCGGAACATAAAGCTTTTGGCTAGTGACTCGTGGCTTGTTTCCACCCAGCAAGCGGCCAAGGCACACCTCTCCACAGACTGGTGAACGCCTGATCATTACAGCAGCTTTACCAGCAGATTGAGACAGCTATCTGCATGGTCACCTGCAGTCAGGGGTCTCTGGAGGAAGCTGTAGCAGAGGTAAAGGTTGGGCGGGCCCTGAAGCCAGTTCATAACGCCCAGCTGAGTGACGCCCACACGGAGGACTCAGGGAACACAGCGGCTTTGTTATGAAACAGCAGCTTCAGTGTTTTTATTTTTTCAGCAGAGGATTAGGCCTTCATTAATGCATTAATGGATCAGTGCTGCACTGTGGGCTTGAAAACATCCAAGTAAGCACAACACTCTCATCCCTGTCTGCTACTAAAAGCAGCAGCAGCAGTGTGTGTGTGTCTGTGTGTGTGTCAATTTGAGGACTAACATTGTGTGTTTTAGTTGGTTGTTTTTGTGCATCAGGAATGTGTCACATTGAGGGAACACAGTTTGTTGTTGATGTAAAAATAGATCTTCAGTTAGGAAATAAAAAATGTCACCTGGTGACAGAATGTATAATGTGTACGTTTCTTGTTGTGCTAAATGACAGCTGTTTCCCACATGTGAAAAACAACTGAGCCGATCAGTGCTTTGTGGGACGGATTAGGAACTGGGACGTCATCTTCCCGTGCCAGTGCCAGGAAAACGGCGCCAGAAAAATGGCCACAAAATGGCAGCGAGAATGGATGAGACCGACACAGCTGTACAGGTTGTTGTAAGTCGAGGTGATGAAAATGTAATCTGCTCCTATCAGCCACTGCTGCAGCTTCTGCGCCGACTGTTAGTGGCTACTGATTGCTTATGGCAAAATAACAGCCCCTGCTAGCACTGATCCAGGACTGTGTATCCCAGTCGTGCATGGTTATCTGCCAGAACTTGGAAACATCAATGATTATGATTATAAAATGATTAATCAAATTTGTCACAAGAGGAATGTTGGAAATACAAACTAACTGAATGTATCATATCTTCTGTATTAATTAATCAAATAATCATTAGTTAAATTTGTTTATTATAAATGCATCAAATGGCTGCAGCATGTAATGTGACAGGTGTGGCTTGTAGTGAAAAACATTGAGAGTCATCAACATCTCTGCATGTTTCCTCTACAAAGCCTGTCAGTGTCTTTGACTGAATTGGTTTTTTGTTCAGTTTTTAGTAACTTTGACATTGTTTTGAATAAATGTCATTACTTTCATCAAGCTCTTTCGCAGCTGCAGCAGGCAGCTCTGTCCATCAAACAAGCTCTGGAAACCCTCTGTATACTAACAGCAAAACTAACAGGAGACAGAACAGTTAGTAACCAGCTGGTGAAGAAGCATTTAGCAGCTAGAGAGGTAGATATTTTACTCTGGAGCTGGTGGAGATCAAAACAGAACTTAAAAAAACAGTGAATGTTTGACTTAGATTAATCAGGTGGACACAAACATGGCTTAGAAAGGATGCTAAAATGAATGTGCCTCTGCTGGATGTGTAACACATTTCACATTTGCCGGCTCATTGCAATGATCTCAAGTACTGATTAACGTAGGTTTGAAGGTCTCTTCCATTAATGCCAATACAAACTATGTTAAATCAAAGTTTGGGCAGAACTATTCCTCCCTGAAGGCACTTTATGAGCAAATCACTAAGTGAAAAGTCTGAGTTTTGCGACATAACCACACAAGACAGTGACAGTTTGTGGTCCTGGATCAGGTCCCAACCAGCTCTTAGACAAACACATCAGACTGATTTAAGTAAACCAAATGTCTGATTATCAGTTTTTCCAATCAATTTTGTCTTCACTCAGTGGGTGTGTGGATTTGAACCAGCGACCTTCCAGACACTGTCTCACTCTGCAGTAAGGCTTAATGGTAAACTAGTCAATCCGCCAGCCAATAAAGGACAAATGCCAGAACTTTTTCCAAACAGTTTCAAAACTTTCTCTGTGAAGAAATCTAAGAAAACTGAGTCAAACAGTGAATGTCAGGATATTGCCATAAAGTAGAAATGTAACCGCCAGTCGCTGCATCTACCAGATAAAACCATCTTTGTATCGACAAAGACTCAAAGGAGGATTTCTGCCAGGAAATTATGAGAAAGAACAGAGAGCTGAGAGCTGCTGCTGCCTCCTTCAGACCTGCTTTATTATTCTAGTCCGCAGAAAGAAGCTTGCCTTGCATTTTTATTGCTTGCCGTACTATCTTCTTTATTATCCTTATAGTGTTTGTAAAGCACTTTTGGCTCGGCCCTGGAAAGTTTTATACAGTATACAGCAGATTAAGTTTACATTCCTTGCATGTGGGCGTGTTTCTGTTTACAAGTGTGTGTCAGTATGAATCACTGGAGGAAATGATAGTTTTTACTGTGGATGTTTGCTGACAATAAGAGGTCTCAATGATCTTTCATGATTTAAAGGACCATATCAGTGTGTTGGCAATGCTTACTACAAATCACACACACTTTGTAATTTTGCTGATACATTTCCACCTGTTTCAAACATCCATTGGTTTTCTAGCCAATTCTCTGTGGTATGAAAAGGTATGTCAAAATTTAAGAGTTTACTAATACATTTGTAAAATAATGTACAGCGATTAAGAACAACCAAACAAACTGATCTGTAGTAAATGGGCGAAAATTTGCAAAGACATCAAAAACAGTGCACAAAAATAGTAGTATATAAGTTAATATACTCCAACTACTAGATAAATCATACTGTCAAAAGTTTAGCTTATTAACTTTTAAGAAAGAATTAATGAGGGTTCTGTTTTGCGTTAAAATTTCTTAGTAGTAATACTAATAGGATAAATGCTGAAAAAAACAAACAAAATTATTATATTACATAGTTGGTCATTTTCATATTTAGTTTAGTTTCCAGGACTGTATGTTAATAAATTGTTGATTTCAAGGATAATTTAGTATATAAAAACATTGCTCCAATTAAACCCAACTAAGCATCTGTTCATCCTTCTTTAATTACTGAAAACTATATTCTCTGAATATGATGACTTTTATGCTCATTTGTTGACAAATCTGAACATTTTTGCATGTTTTGTTGCTGCACGCTGATTGAAATATTATGTTGCAGCAGTTTAGTTGCTGATTGGAATAGCTTCACTGGAAGCATACCAATTGAGCATGAGCACTATTTTACCCATAATTAACACTAAATTACATTGTTTTTCCAGGAAATTATTAGGTCTTTAGTACACGGCATAAAAGGGATCAAAAACATCAACCACAAGTCCATTAATTTCCTCTTGAGCTCAGAAACTAGAGAAACAAGATTTATGCTCCATAAAAGTTCATCTGAATTTTCAATATGTCATTAGCTTTCAGCTGCTCGTAATGTGTTAAGGATCAGCCTCAAGAGGCAACTGGCTACAATAAGAATCAAAGCTGCACTTGTAATATAGCAAACACATTTGATTACAATAAGCCTCCGACAGCGACAGTCAGGACATCTCCACTGTTGCCTCATTAAACAACAACAAACAAGGCAGACAGGACACTTTAATGTGCGAGTATCACTGCAGTTTGCCTCCTGGTTACAATTTCAGCTCCTTGCGCTGCCCACAACCAATCTGAACAGAGTGACACATGATGTGAGTCGCCCGCGGTGCGTACAAGCAGCAGGTGGTGTGTGTGTGTCAGCCAGGTAATGGAGACATCATGTGGCCGTGCACGGCTGACCGCTCCGAGCGCTGAGGAGCTCACAGGAGAGTAAACCTGGACAGAGCCTTACAGAACATTTCCACTTAAAACCTCTCTGCTTCCTCCCATTAGACGTCTACATCTCTGTATTGCTGGAGGATTTTATATTAGGGGAAATGACTGCCTGCACCACAGGCTTCTTTTTGAGATGCTGTCACTGATTACTTGCTTTTCTTTATAGTAGCAATTTGACATTTGGCAAAGAGCATTTTTAGTTTTTATTTGGGTTTTAGGCATCAAGGCAGTGTAACACGGCTGATAAAGCAGACGTGAAAAAAGAGATTTTTACTCACTTGAATGCAGCATTTACATCACAGCTATTTGAATTCATACCAATGTATTTTGACAACGCGCCAAAGGGGAGCTGCGTTTTCTTAAAAAAGTGTTCAATATTGTAGAATACACTAACACATAACATCATTTCAGCAGTTTTCAAGGATGTATTCCAACTTCCACATTATGATTTTAACTGAAAAGGTCAATGTCACTGCCATCAAGGCCATATTTTCAGACTGCTGAAAATTATTATTCACAAGAAATGTCACTGAAAGCAGAAAACGTATTAATAAGTGAAAATACTTCCTTAACGGAAACATCAATTCAGATACAATTGTATATCATTTTGAGTCTATCTTAATATTGAGCCAAGGTTACTGTAAAATCTTGAGTGAAATGTATAATTCAGTGATTGAAAACGTTTGTGCTTAAAAGAAACTCAGTACCTAAGGTGTTATAGGCGGAGAGGAAAGATTAAAAGATGCTTAATATATATGTTAAAATGCACATTTTTTTGATAGCTACATTGCTATTATTGCCACTTGCTGACTACTGCTGATGTGAAATTTCTGTGTATTAAAATTTCCATCTCATTGGTTTAACCTTTCTTATGTTGAATTCCCATCTTATTTTAGTGTAGTCGTACATATATGGACATACGTGGACATAATGAAATTTCTTTCCCAGACTTGCCTGGGAGCCCTGTGTGAACTCTGAATAAAGTCCCAGTGTAAGAAGCTAATTATAATATCCAGCAGCGTAGTATTGGGCATCGGTCCAGGCAGCCTTCATGGGCTGAGGCCAATTCACTGCATCCATTCACCTCATACAATCCGAAGCCTGGGAGAGAGTTATCACAGCCGTGAGACTTTTCACCTTGCCGGACCCCAGGAGAGCTGCTGCTACAACACCTGAGGTATGAAATGAAGCGGTGAAATGCATGCCTAAATCCACTCTGAAAGTTTGGAGTAGCATAGGCAGGGGGATGAACCAGCAACCTACACTGTGGTTTTGCAGACTGCTTCTGTCTATATATTCTAAAATATAGATGATTGGATTCTTTTTAAAATATTAATTCTCACAACACTAGATGCTGTCCTGTATGAGGCAAGAATTTTGATGCTTTGACTATTTGACAATTGCGTGAGTTCGGCATCAAAATAAAGAACAAACAAAGAAGATTCCCTGGGCTTTACATGTTGTTGTGCAAAAATCTTTGACCTCGCAGCTTTGTTTTTGTTTTTTAATAAGTGTGAAAGGAAAAATTTTGCAAATTCCTTTTTTTGAGTTGAGAAAGTTTCCCACCACCTACTGTGCTTATGTAACCCTTAAAAAACCCTGTCTGAATAAGCACAAAATCCATGTTGTCGAACTAAAACCAAGCATTTTTCTTCCACTGAATCACTAGGGTTTGGTTTTTTATTTTGAGATACGAGTTCTTTTATTCCACAACAGCGCTGTTCCCTATTATTCGAGGAAATTTGGTGCGAGATGCCAAATGCAGCATCCAAAAAGATAAAAAACAATGATGAATTTTTCCAGTAAAGCTACGGTCCAACAACCTCAGTGACTTTATCGTATCAAAAGATTGCTCCCCAAATCCTCTACACACAATGTAGATATTACAAAACACAATTCAGGCAGCTTCTTAGGTCATGACTCAACTCCCTCTCTCCAATTCAATGACCATTACATATTAAAGCTACTGTCTTAGTACAAATTTTAAAGGCAATATGACGGTTTAAATTGCTGGAAAACAGTGGATCTGTAATGTTTGCCTCTTCCTGCACAAGTAGGCAATCTAAGCAATAAAACAAAGATTTTAGAGCACGTCCACCTTTCAACCTCTCATATTGAAACCAACTGCTTTTTCCTTCTTAAATGAAATTGCAAGAATCCAAAGCATTATGCATTAAAATTCTACCAGCGCATTTCCATGAAGCTCGCAGGATGTCACCATCTTGACAAATTGGCAGCAGATGTTAGCAGTTTCAGAATCTCCTGTCACTCCCCAACAACCTGTGTCAGCAGCAATCAGACCATCTCACAGAGATAAAGACGGCATTTTATTGTGTCTTTGAAGAGTCGTTCCACACTACATTTAGAAAGAAGGAAAAACAGAGCTGTACAAGTAACAAATTCACACCTGACCAGCAGCTTCTTCTCCTCATATTGCCTAGTGTGATGTTACTCTTTATGGCCACATCTAAGCTGGAAAAATCTGAAAAATAATCTTTTTCTCTCCATTTGGCCTTGTGTACAGACCAATCCAACATTCTTCAATTTTTCGTGCCCAGAACTGAATAAATCCACAAACACTGGTCTAACTTGTAGGTGTGAGAGCCTCTCTGTTCAGGGCAACACCAAAAAGTTCAGAATCAATCAAGAAGCATCTACTAACTGTGACTCAATTCAGTATTTTGTGCTAGTTTAGAAACAGAAAAATACACATTATGTGTATGAGAACAACTAATTGTACGGTCATCTTAAGTATAAACAGAACAGATGTCATTTGAAAGTGAAGAGAAAAAAAAGTCTATTGTTGAGGTGTTCAGTATTAACTAAGATCTTCACAAAGATGACCTAAAAATGCTAGTGTGTTTTCAGATCTAGCCAGCTTTGTGTGGATGTATCCTGAGCCAGCTGAACCACCAGAACAGCCCAAAACAGTCAGCAAAACCCCCTCAGTGTCAGAACCTAAATACTCCATGAGAAACACAAAGAAAGTTGAGCTTTTATCTCCTCAGCTGAGCCCTGGCAGCTTTTGCGGGTCATGATGCAATTCCCAGACTCCAGTGAGCTCAGGTGAAGCTGCAGGAGCGTCTCGCCTGAAGCAGCACAGTCCACAAATGGCTTTCATTAATGCAGCTCTGGATGCACAGCATTCGTCCTGGACTCCACCTCATCCTGCTCACAGCTCACATACCGCTTTGGAGCACTCCTGCTACCAAGTTTACAACAAGAGAGACCCTTTCACCACACACCCTCTCCGCCTGACCTGCAGCACTTTACCCAGGTATCCTCAGAGTGGTTGACTTCTTATGCTCATGCATCTTTTTTTTTTTTTTTCTACTTTGGTGAAACTTAACCTGGATTTGAAGATTTGATTCTGATATTTAATCACAAGTAATTCCGATGGTGTGAATCTCAACAAGACTGTATAACAGAAGCCTGAGACTTCCGTCCAGCAGCATGTGATGAGAGATACCACTCTGGGTTTAAACTCATGTAATGTGTAGTAAAGACCTGGAATCAATGGTATTAAATTCTGACAGCAGCTTGTATCTGTGTTTTCAGATAAAAGGGTCATGTGAGTGCTTCAATCTGTGGTTAGGGGATATGACAATCATACATTTTTAAAAACTGCTTATACCGAGACATCCATCCCTTTAATATTTCTAGATGTATGATTTACAGGGGGAAAAGAGCTAATCAATGAGCAGATGATCTTCTTGGGAATACTGGACACACAGGATGGTTGCCTGTAGCAGCTCCACTTGTCACGTACTCAGTTCCCTGGAATAACTCAAAACTGGCTTCCCCACATAGTACCAACACTCAATTTGTGAGGCATATAAAGGAAAAAAAACTAAAAAATGTTTTGATCACAATATACAATAAACTCTTTTGCTAAGGGATTCTTTAATTTGGTTATTCAAGAACTGTGACGATCATGTGTACATGGGACAAATTATGTCATAGAGACACTTAAACTATCTCAAAAATATCTTTGGCTTTTCTGCTCTGACATATTGGTTAGGCTCTACCTACAAAAAAAAGTAATATACTGTAATATAAGATTTTATCCATATCCCCAAAACCTACTTCAAACCTTTCTCGTGGCCTACAGTATACTGGAGTGTTGTGAGAGTGGAAAAGCCTCTGAAACTGAATTAGAAACTAAAACTCTATGCCGACATCACACTATTGACGTTTTCTCTCAGTTTGCTGTTCTTGAATCCAGTGAGCTCCCTCAGTCTACTCAGCAGCAAGGGGAACTCCCTGTTTAAATCTGTAAATAATTAACAGTATGCAAAGAATGTTCATAAAAGAAAATGTATTGCAGGTTTCTTCTCACTTCAGGTAGTTATTCAGGAGTGTTGGCAGCTGACAACCTGATACTGAATACAAGGCCAAATTTGACTCTAAATATCAGTCTAATGCTTAAAATCAATTTTCTATGCTTATCTAGACTTGTGAGACTTGTGTACGAACTCTGTCCTTCACCTGGGGAAGCTGACTGAATGTGCCAGCACAGAAGAGGATGTGAAGACCATCCTTTCATGCTGCCAGAGCAGAAATGCCTGTGCGAATATTTCAGTCCCTGTGAAATTGCTGGCAAAGAGCTCTGCTGCTCTGTGGGTCTTTTTCAGCGAGCCTCAAACAAGCGGCACTCGTCCTCCATGAGCCGAGCAGCACTTAAAGATATGCGAGGGAAATGTTAAGGGGAGTGACGCCGCCTGGCGCGGCAATTCACTTCTGGGCTGACAACAATCAGGTGGGCCTGTTCATCCCGAGCGGCAACAACTACAGAGGCAGAATGAGGCTCAGGAACACAGCCTGCAGGACAAACACACCAAGCTGTTACTGAAGTGAGCTCACAAGTTTAACATGTACTGACTCTGGGCTCCAATTCAAAACCACCATAAGGTTACAGAAATTAAATTTTTCCTCTATTTATATCACGATCAGGGATGTTTAAAATTACAGCATGTGTCATCTTCCTGCCCGCAGATACTCAGCTGTTACTTCCTGTGTTCCAGTTTGGTGATAAATAGCTGAAAAACTCCAGTTTCATCTGTTTATTGGTGCTAGTTTGTCTATTTAGTGTCTACTTCAGCTATCTTTTTCTGAAAAATGTTGTTTGGTTTGAATGATTTATTTGACTTTGAATATTTTTCTCAGCTAGCCAGTTTCACTGAACATTAAACACATCACAACTGCATTTGATATTGACTTGACTGACTTGATCCTCAACTCACAAAAATCTAAAACGCAAAAAAAGCCTATATCTTAGTGCGGGTGCAAGGTCAGCACAGACCGCAGCTGGAGCTAAACAGACTAATATGTCTTCATTTATTATTAAAACAGAACATTAGGAGAGTAGAAACTGTGAATAGTACACCCATAGCTACTGCTGACGAGATCAACATTACAAATCAATACATGTGGAATGCGTAATGTGACAGAGCCACAAAACATTACCAACTCTGCAATTATGCTCATCTCTACAAACATTTTAGCATCTTTCAGCTCTCTGTTTTGGTTTGTAAAGCCCACAACTTTACTGCTCTGGGTCAGTCTCACCTCCCTCATCAGTGCTGTTTCTGCATGAAGCCTGTTTATAAGAGCTGAAAACTGTCTGTTGGTTGTGATTACTAACATTTTTGCCACATTGACCTTAAAAGTAAATAATAGGTGTGTTGTGTTTACAGCTTTGTGTGTAAAAAAATAACTGTGGCAAAAAAATTAAAAAATTCAGAAAATACAAGATTAGGATTGTATCAGAATACATCAGTTAGGCTGTGTTCAGACTGACATCAGCATGGTGTGAAGAAACAGTCTAATTAGGCCACTGCGCTGTGGAGCAGGCGTGCCAACATAGTGTAGAGGCAGTAGACACCAACACACAAAAAGTGATGCAGTCTGCTGATTAATTCAGTAAACACCCTTTTATCATACTCCACTGAAAAAGATTTTTCCGTTTTTAGTAAATGACAACTAAAAAGAGTAAGAAGTACACGAGGAGTAATCTTAAACAGGAATTTATAGTGTGTTTTGAGGTCACAGCCTGGATGCAATTGATCCCTCATCATGTCTCAAAGGGTAATAGTAACATGCAAGCTGATGGTCGTATGACGGAACTCCATGAGGGGTTTGCTAAACGAGTCCTAGCTCTGGCAGAAGCAGGCGACTGGCTGCTACCACAATTCAAACATCCATAGTGCTGCAGGGTTTCTGTTTTCAGAACACATCAAACGGCTCAGGAGAAGAGACGTCCTCAGGGACCCTCACAGAAAAACACTGCGTCCCGGATGATGAGGTATTTATGTCAGCTGGGCAAAGTCAGAGAGATGGATGGTTCAGATTGGATTCCTTCTCTTCTGTCATCGTCAGGGCTCTGAAACGAGGCTACTTTCTGAGGTTTATAACGCAGGATGAGTTGAGCTCTCCATGTTCTTTGGGTGGGTGAAATAAGGGTGAGGGATGAGCTGAAATACGAGAAGATGGAGCTGATGGCAGCAGGAACCTCTCTGCTCAGGTTTCACTGCTTCACCTCAACAGGCCCGTTCAGTTAGACTGAAGAGATGCAGCTACTGCAGTCCAGCCAACACATGAGAGGGAAGTTTGATGCTCAGTCTTGGCAGCAGGATCAGTATACAATATGCTGATGTAGGTAACACTAAATATTAATATCAATTCATAATTAATGTTGGTGCAATGTAATATGGGGTCGATATAATGCAGTTGTATGGTCAAGTGCTAATAATGTTGACTACAGAAACAAAAAAATAGTTATGTGAAAATGTATCTCAAATAGATTTTCTGTAAACCAGTTTTCACTTTAAAAATGGTAACACACCAGCCTTTCTCTACCACATCTTGGGTGCCAAAAGTCATACTGACAGTAAAGGCATCTTACTCTGATTCATGTGGATAGATTCAGGAATCCACAATGGTCTCAAACCTGTTTCAGAGGCATGAGATTGAAAAAATTAAAGATCAAAAAAATATCAGTTGGAATTTAAAAAGGCACTAGTAAACAAGTATTAAGGTATCAGCCTTCAAAAATCTGATAGACCCATTAACCTCTACTGTATATAAATGAAAGAATTGCCATCTGTGAACCCTGCAGCTCAGTTAGGTTTGTGATATTTTATTTATGATGACATAACACGTAGAACAAAAAAAATCTACAAATCCTCACAGCCGAGACGCTGTAGGCATGTTTCCTCGACAAGTTACTAAAACAATAAATTGTTTATCAAAATTGGTGCAGATTAATTTTCTGTTGACAGAATACTTTAATGACTGACAAATTGTTTTAGCTAGGAGGAACGGTTTGTTTTTCACCGATGCTCTCATATCTGAATGGTAGCAAATCTGTGGCCAGGATATAGAATGTGGTAGAAAGCCTGAAACCAGAAGACTGTTACAGCAGCAGATTAACGCCTGTGGATTTGGAAAGACCACGTATGGCTGTAGATTTTGGTTGTCCACATACATTTGGCCGCGCAGTGTATCATCAATTTGTGTTGTCCAATAACAGTATGAGAATTTCATAAGTGTGGTTACCATATGGTTTTAGTTTCCCATGATCCTCTCCTGTAAATGTGTTTTCAGGATCTCTCCACGCTGGAAAGAAAGAAAATGTATGGAGAAACTCAGAATACATGTTTTCCATCATTGAAAGTGCATTGGAAAAGTATCAAAAGGGAATATCAAGCAGCCTGAGATATTCACTTAGTGGAAATAGGTCTGCCATGAATACGCTATGTGATACTGCTGCGAGGGTGAATCAAAAAGACTTCATTGCAGCCATCACTGCATGGACTGCAGAGCCAGGAGTGATCCACAGCAGCCGGGGGTTTATTTAAAAAAAACTATGTGATGGTGCTCCAGAGCGGACGTGTTGGAAAACGACCGAGCAGAGGCTGTGAAACTGTGCAGCTTCACCCAGATGCTCCAACAACAAAACAACACACGGAGCAGAGCCACAAATACAGACAGGATTATTGTTTTCAGCCTCCTGATTAACGTCGTTAATACGTCACAAGCAGAAGCTTTCAACAGGACAAATTACAACCCACAGAGAAACATCACTAACTGTGCAGTACATTCTCGATTTTGAAAAACAGTATTTTGTTTTGGTATAAAAGTAAGACCAAGACACTGCAGCCATGTTAGCAGCTCTGTGGGACTGCACAGTAAAGCTTTGAGCTAAATGCCCAAATCAGCTATCATGCTAACAAACTGTATGACAATGTTAACATGCTGATGTTAAGTGGGTATAATGTTTACCACGTCCAACATCATAGTTTAACATGTTAGCACACTGACATTTACTAATTACCACTAAACACAAAGTGCAAGACTGATGGGAGTGTCATTAGTATAGCAGTTATTTGCAACAAGAAATGTTAAGAGTGATCAGAGTTCAGCCTCTAGGGACCATGAACATAGGTATACAACTAATGATTATTTTCATTAGCCAATAATCTGGCAATAGTTTGGTCTACAAACTGTCAGAAGAATGCTCATTAAAGTTTCCCAAAATGATGATGTCTGTGTGTGTGTGTGTGTGTGTGTGTGCGTGTGTGTGTGTGTGTGTGTGTGTGGGACAGAAGTAGCACGGCTGTAATGACATGATGATGTTGTAGAGACTCTCAGCATAGTTTTTTATTACATGACTATTTTGGTATAAAGATTTACCCACCAGTGTGGCAGATAGCCTTGCAAGATTTACTCGCCAAAGTGAAAATCTACCCGCATTTGGCACTTGCCGGGTGTTAATTTCAGACCCTGTATGTAAGATTAGCTGCAAATAGATACCCAAACATATGCACACACAAACACACCCAAATACATCATCCCCTTCAGGCATAAGTGTGTCAACTTCATCATGGCACTTGAGGGGAAAAAAACAACATAAAATCACAGATGTCAGTAGGGTCTATTCTCTGGAGACCATGAGTGTCTTTACAAACCTTTGTGCAAATTCAGCAAGTAGATGTTGAGATATTTGTGGCATCAAAAAACAAGTTACCTAGGTCTGAAATGAACGACATGAAATTGTTAATTGGGCTGAGTCAAATAATCTAATATATTTATTTGTTATCACATTGTATTTATCAATTTTAATTTGATTGATAAAATGTGGAGATGGCAAACAGCAGCATATGGCCGAAAATCTGGCCTTCATCCACAAAGGTTGGACTGTTAACTGGTGCACCCAACACTGAAAAACAGCCTTAAGTCTAAAGTTAATAGCCTAATCAATACTGAGAAAACAAATGCAAAACAATGCCATGCCTTGTTCTGTTCCACATAATAATAGATCATAATATGGTGATTAAATTAGGATTTCATTGTCCACCTATCATTTGCTTCCACCCCTCACAGCTGGAAAACATCTGTTGTTCTAGGACTTGAAATGATTAATCCATCATCAGAATACCCATTAAGTCATTTTCTGTCATCTGGCAAATAGATTGATCCAGTATTTGTTCCAGCACTACGGCTGCACTGCTCCTGTCATGTGCAAGCAGGAGGCTGGGGACCAACTTCCAGGAGCAAGAATGTAAACAAACAAGGGCTTCCAAAGTGGTGTTTATGATACTGGCTGTCTTATGTTTGGAAAAGAGAAAGAACAACCTGGGATTTTTCCTGTTTCAAAGTTCCACTATCAGCACCAACATCACTCCTCTTCCGCGTCGCCACGTTTACACTTGTGTGTGGAGGAGTGCTGCGTTATCCTATTGGTCAACACTAGGAGCATAGAAATTCTTGTGGAAAGAAATTCTTTCATGCACGTCTTTTTGTTGGAAGTGATGATACGAGATAATCGTCATGAACAACTACAACTTTCAGATACACAACAGACATTTTTTCTCTAAACTGGAAGCTACGTCACAGGACACAATAGACAAAAACACTAGAAGCAATTGAGTAAAAATCACAAGCAAGAAAATCCTCATGCTGATCAACTAGTGTGAGAATTTATTTAGGTAATTATCATATTTTGAGTAAGGACACAAAGGAGACACCACAATCTCAAAGACTATTGACAATTCGACCACCTAAGAGCTCCTGGCTAAAGGGCTGCAGGAAGCTCTTTGAGACTAAACACACTGGTCAGACTTCAGTCAGTGTCCAAACTGAGATTCACTGTCAAGAAAACATTTGTGTATTCTTTACACACAGCATCGGACAAGTCTAATTGAAAAAAAAAAAAACAACCCCAGACACTTCATTTACAAGACAACACCTCGAGCAGTAGCCATCCCTGAGACGGCCGCGGAGGAACATCAGGCTCCGGTTACCGTTTCTATTTACATTCCTCCGGCTCAGAGGAGCCACCTGCTCCGGCCGGTGCTCACTCTGCTTACCGAGCACACCGGACCTGAAACCTGACCTGGTGACGTATAGGACAGTGTTTATCAGATTCAAACAACTGTGGGAAATGCAGATACAGAAGCAAAGCAAGAACAGAGCTGCCTTTTGTTCAGAAACGATGGCACTCAATAAGCTGGTGGTCTTCCACAGTGCAGTTTACATTGCAGGAGCAGGTGGAGGTGGGAGGGTCTGGATGACACTTCAGCAGGACGCACAGTTATGTTACGGGACAGTCTCTTGAACCATCTTGCCCATTTGCCAACCAGCCACCCCCGTCAAGCTGTAAAACCTGAACCGGAGAGCCACTGTAACATGCTGCTACATCCACAGATCTGATTTCACTTAATCCTCATTTGAGTCAAACTGTCATGTAAACAGCCAGAAACATCAGAACTGAGACCGTTAAGTTATTATCAGCTGATTTATATTCATTTGACTTAGCTAGGTGACATAGCACTATCATTTTGACATAGTGATTAGGGCCCAGGCTCTACTCTAGTGAGGCTGATAAAATAGTCTGGGCCCAGACATCTAAATCACTTCCCACATCTCTGAAAAATGAAAAAAAGCAACAGAAGAGTGGACCCAAAAATGGCAACGAGCGAGGATGAGACTGACGCAGCCAATACAAGCTGTGGGAAGTCGACTCACAGAAACAACAACTCAAATAACATACAAGGTAAAACTGTCATTAGAAGCCATCTCTTGCTCCTTGACAGCTTTCAATACTTGCCTCAGTCACATTTCAGGCAGCAATGATAAAAGCATTGAGGTTTGATACCCGAACATGTACAAGAGAACCAAGTAGATCAAGCTGCTACCGGCGCAGGTGAACCTCTCAATAACCACAAAAATCATTACGATTTGGCTCAAACTGTCAATATACACAGCAAGAAAGACTGTTTATTTATCATGGCCCAATGGTGGGTTAGTATCAGTTAGACAGTGTCCTTGGTTGAAGTGTTATATAGAGATAATTTTAATATCAACACATTAAAGTAAAAATCGTCAGAGATTTTAAAAATTGAGATTTTCTTTTGCTTCTTTTGTGTTCCTGGTCTTAAAAGATTTTTTTTTCAAGGCAACTTTAATACAATACTACACAATGGAATGGAATACAATGGAAGAGATGGGGACAATAGCCACAGCCCCTTCTGTGCAAAACTCCATTTTAAAAAAAGCCACATTTTAGAAGGTACACAATTCATTTGATAAACTCAGACTGCTCACTCTATGGGCATGTGAATATTAGAATCAGAGACAGGCTTGAAACAATTTGAATCTGTCCTTTAACTCTTTCACTTCAGCCTTATCAAGCAAACAGTCAATGACCAATAGATCCTTATGAGTTCTTCTCTCATTCATTTCTGGGGTGTAAATGTCCTGAAAGCACCATCAAACTATACAAACATCATGTCATTGTATCAAGTGCACTCATAGGTGACCAAAGAGAAACTCCACCCTGGACAGTCTGGGGTGGTTAAATTACTGCAGATGCTCCATGGAAACCTGGACGTTAACATGTGATAGATGACTGTGTGTACAGGTGTATCAGAACCACGTGGTCCTACCTGGATCACCAGAGACAAACGCGTGCTGCTCTGCCACTGACAGCAGCTTCAATTCAACACAATGAGAGATGAATGTTAGTGACACCGATGATGTTGTGTTTGAGCGGGAAAACGGTGTAAAGAGTTAGTCCGTCATTGGTAAACAGACGTGGTCAGGACGGTCAGTGAGCCGCACGCGGGGCGGCCGGACACAAACTTCACTGCTCCTCAACACTTCGGCAAACACACACACGTAACGCACATTTAACACACAAACAGTCCTGAAGCTGAAATAAACGAAGGCTCGAGTTAACCGAGCCGCGCGGGACACACACCCGGCAGCGGCTGCCCGGACACCCGGCTCTGCCTCCGCGGAGAAAACTGTCACACAGAGCGGACACTCACCTCTCGACTGCCCGCTCAGCTCCGGTGGCGGGACGGCGCAGGAGCCGCCGGTACACAGCCTCCAAACACACTTTGTTGCTTCCTCTCAGAGGTTAAGTCCAGTTCTGGCGTCAGTTTGTATCCGGACAGCGGCTCACAACGTGGAGTGGAAGCCGGCGGCGACGGAAGCGGCAGCAGCAGCAGCAACAGCGGCGGCAGCAGCAGCGTCGGTCTCCGGTCAGCCTGCTGTCAGCGCTCCGCCAGGGGGAGCGAAGGAAGCTGCCGCGCATGCGCACAGTGACCTCTACTGCGAAACTCAGATCGTCTAATGACAAGATGGTCTCCTCAATAACAAAGACAAGTTGAGGTTTGAACCAACCTAGAAATAAAGTTTACTTTGTGTCACATGAAATGAGGAGTCCTGAGCCCAAGTCCTCAGTGATGCTTTAGATGGGTGGAGGGAGATTAATATAAGCAGTGTGTATATATACTTTTAAGCTTATTTTAATATATCATATTTTTTGTGTTGTTTTACTTATTTATTTATAATTTCGGATTTATTTATTATAGTCATTTATTCAAATTCTGATCTGTTTTAAAGGAAGTGTAGCCTATTTCTGTGAGACAATATGTAATTATACAGTGTATATAGATATGTGTGTTTGTGTGTATACGTACGTATGTGAAAAAATGTATATGTAATTGTATAAATAATAAAACTGAAAAGTTATATTTGTAACTGTTTATCCACTAAATAAAAAAAGCTATTTGGTATACAAAAGTGCAAACAGTCCCAACTGATCAATGAATTGTTTTGTCAATAGAATGCCCGAAAATAGACAAAAATACAACCCAAGTTGATATGTTCAAATTCCTTGTTTTATTGGACACTCAAAAACCCAAATGAAATGATAGTAAACTGAAGGCCAGTAATATTGACATTTGAGAAGCTGGAGCCGCTGAATTTTTGACATTTTTATGTTTGAAAAATGAGATGGGAGTTTCCTGCAGATGTGGCATTGTGCTAAAAATAGACATCTTGTGACAAACACAAACATTATAACTTTAATGTGGCCACGTCAAGTATGCCAGCAAAGCATTCTCCAGATCCAGATTAATGACTGATCACCCAGAACTATTTTCATCCTGTATACAAGCTTCCCCCCTCAGCTGGTTAAATGGCTGCAGCCAACTGAGGGCAGCAGGGCAGATATGTGTTCCATCTGTAGCCTCTAATTTGAACACTGCCGTACTATTACCCAGTGTGTTTGCACACTGTTTACTCTTGAATCATGTGCAGCCAAAACCACTGTGCTGCCAAACAACCACTCAAACCTCTGTGGCTCCTCAGACTGGTTGGTTAAGCATCTTGAGCACACATAAATCACAAAGACAAATTTTATTGTAGCCTCAAAGAATGTCAGTCAGTGCACATAACAATTACTATGAGTCACTGTGATACCAAATTATAATATGCAGCATTATCCAGAGACCATTTGAACATTTATTCCCACAAACTGAAAACCTACTTTGAAAGCCACATCGTCTGTCTTTGCACTGCTGCATGTCCACACGTCCACACTCTCAACCTCTAAGCCAGAGACATGATTTTCCTACTCGGTGAAGTCGTTTTCATCATGCACCGCTGTAATAGCACAGCAGATTAAAGTATGAGACCTGTGAAGTGACTGGCCAACTAAAAATTATGTTTATGCTGCATAAAGTAAAGGTCAGGGAAAGTTTGGAATTTAAAGTTACCTAGTGAAAAAGTCAGCATCTCCTGTCGACAAACACAATAAAAAAAATCTTTCTATAACTGTAAACAAGAGCTTTGAGTGGCCTACAGCATAGAAACATGAGTGATTCTTTAGTTGCTAGTGGGAAAACAACTGAAAAGTTGCAGTAATATGTTCAGCATAAACGCAAGTGTCCATATTATTTTTCTTCCAAAATGTATTTGCTGTTCCAAATTAATAGTATATGAAGAATTTTTTGGAGGCAGTTTTAGACTAACTAAGAGAATCATTTCCAATTTAAGTAGATCTATATTAAGATGGTCTGGTTTTGTATATAATGCACTGTCTCTCAGAAAACTAGCATGTGTGTTTTTCCACCCTCACTCATCTCATAGACTGTGCAGTATTATAAATAGGCACCCATGCCATAAGATGTGTAGGTTTTAGAGTCAGCATGAGCCGTCCTGTCAGTATCCTGTTACTCAGGAGTGCGCTCTGAGTAAAATACATTAACCATATGTACATTTGCACTAAATATGAAGTTTATAAACAAACAATGGCGTAACTGAAGTGACTTGCTAAGTATAGTTTGAATGTACTTGTACCATACTTGAGTAATTCCATTTTCTGATACTTTCAGATGGAAATATTGTATTTTTTTTAAATTCAGACACTAAATTTCGAACTTAAGTTACGAGTTACTTTGCAGATTAAAGTACCCAGTTGTGTCTACAGTCATTAAAATCAGCTTCACCTGAACCCATGAATGCATCAAGAATTATAATCCAGTAATATAATATGTGTGATGCAGAGATGGGTCATTCTGCATAATGAGTACTTTTACTTTTGGTTCTTTAAGGATGCTGTGATGCTAATACTTTTGTCCTTTTGCTTAAGTAAAATGTTAATGCATAACTTTTACATGTATTAGAGTATTTCTACACTCTGGTATTACTTCTTGTACTTAAGTAAAAGATGTGAGTATTTCTTTCACCACAGAGCAAATAACAATATAAGGAATTTCTGAAATATCACTTCACTTATATTGAATTATATCATTGTGTATTATTGTAAAAGTACAGTATACCTCACAGACTGAATTTTGGAGCTCATCAATAATATGTCACTTCAAATCTCTAATTTCTAATCTTTGAAAACTGATAGATGAAGATCTCTTCAGTTCTTCAGTTCTGCTGTTGTGTGCTGTAATGTGAAGCTCATTTGAATACAAGAAAAGAACAGCGAGATTTGTGTGAAAATTCACAGCCAAGGTGTGAAGATTGTTGAAGTTTCATTTTCACAGTAAGGCAACTATTACATGCCTTTGTTGATTACATTCTGCTAAGTGAAAAGCATGTGTTTTGTGGAAAAGAAAACAACTTCTGAACACTCTTGTCTCAGTAAGAGTCTCACTGTTGGTTAAGACTCTTCTGACCCCGGAGCCACTTTAGAGTTTTTTTTTTAGAACTTTCATCTGCAGCTCCTCCTCACTACATAGAGTTGGTAAGAGGGATAATAAAATTGATCTGAAGTTCTTTAGGTAGCATGATAACAACTGAGTTATCTCCAGACAACAGTGGAAACTTCATATGGTGAGGACAACCATGTGACGTGGTTGAAAACTGGAAAAAACTGCATGTGAACCATATGAGTAAAGAATATTGTTTTCAAACTACCGTGTCCAAGGTCAATAATGAAATTACATCTGCATTTGCAAATCAAATTACATTAAAATTTGTATTATTTTTAGTTCTGAGCATAAGCAATTGTCAAGGCATTGTAGATTTTCAACACAGTCTCACCACATGGTAAAGTACAAGCACCTCACAATGAAGTGCAATATTAAGGCAAATGTACTTAGTTATATTATATATATATATATATATATATATATATGTTATGATATTTCACCAATATATGCAATGCAGAGACTTGAGTGGCGTTTTTGGTTCCAAGAATCAGTAGCAGAGTGACACCTCTTAGATATTTTCACTCCTCTCAGGTGCAAAAGAGGAGAGCTGTCCCCCAGCAGACAGAAAGGCAATTCAGGTAACACTAAGTAAGCCTGCTGGTGAGTCACCACCACCATGCAGATTAATGCAATGCAAGTGCATCGTATTCAACACGGCATATTAGCCAAATGAGCAGAACAGCGGTTTGTTCAGATTAGTTCACGGCAAGTCATGTCAGAAATTACTGTAATTGCAGCAATTTACACACTTCATTGGCTTTTCTTGTTAATTAAACACCCTGGTGAATAATCGCAGACAGTTCCAGGTGAAAGTTGCCCTTGAGTCGGGGCCTGAGGAAGGTGACATGTGACAGCTGATCGTTCAGGCTCTTGTGGCTTGTGTGTGTACATCTTCATGGTGCTCTCTTTCAGTGGTGGACTCAGGCTGTCTGAGGGCCAGGGGCCAAAAAAATGCAAAGGCCACCAGCACACCGAGAAAGTCATGATGCAGCTTTAATGTTGCAGCGTCGTATTTTCTCCACTGGAAGAGCACTGCAGAGGGTATTTTATCACCATGGGGCCATCCAAGAGGGCACTTTTATACTTTCATTCTATACTGTCTTTCTGTTTTTCTCACATTCAAACTGAACGCTGGCTTCCTTTCACACACACATACACACACACACTCACAATCTCACTCTTTCAGACACACACACCGCTGACGCTCTCCATCTGGTATGTGCTTAACGCCACAGACGTCAGGTCCCCCCCAGCCCCCACCCCACGTCTATCTATAACGCCGTGCATCACCAGCCATCTCAGCTCCGAGGAGGGCGACGCTTATCTTGTCTGTCATGTTGCACCACTCTAAGAGCTCTGCATGCTCAAGTAACCCTGTTTAGATGGAGAGACACACTGGCTGTTGTTCTGCTGCATCAGCATAGTGCTGGGTTACAGGGGTGAGCCTCTGTGTGTGTGTGTGTGTGTGTGTGTGCTCTCCGTCTACGTCACATAGCAGCAGGTGGACTGGAGAGTGAGAGAGAGAGCCTCCCTCCTCTCTGCAGCAGACCTCCAGCCTGTTTTCATACAATCGCACACAAGTTTTGCTGCTTTTCACACTTGGCACCTCTTGTCTGCTTTCACACTCGCTGCAGTCCTGTGGACATATGGACGCTTTTAAATGACAAAACTATTGAGCAATTAGCCTGATGTTAAGATTCGATAACCATTTTGTTGCCACTCAATGATTCAGTCTGACATGGCTTTCTTTAGAGGCAGTAGTCGAATGTAACTGAGTACATTTACTCAAGTACTGTGCTTAAGTACAAATTTGAGGTACTTGTACTTGACTTGAGTCCTTTCTTTTTATGCCACTTTCTACTTCACTACTCAGGAAAACTAAATATTCTGCTTTTGACTTCACAGCATTTATCTGACATTTACTAATTACTTTACAAATGAAGATTCTAGCATACAAAAACATACTAAGAGTTTATAACTTATGTTTTATCACAAATTAAACCACCTACTTTTGATTATTAAAGGCAACATTTGGGCAGATTTCTATCAAGTTGGGCAGGTTTTGGGTGATTATTGGGCCGGAAAACATCAAACCAATCTCAGAACACTGCTGATAAATCTTGAACTAATTCTGCTATATATATTAACATAAACTGTCCTGCATTGTCTTAAACTTGAACTAAATCCCACCAAGGAATATAATGATGATGATGATGATGATGATGATGATGGTGATGATGATGATGATGATGATGATGATGATGATGATGATGATGGTGCAAAATAAAATTTCTCTCCATTGTCCACTGTTCATAGGTGTTAGGACACCTCTGAGGCCATTATGACTGTTCTCACATTGACAATTAAGAGAGAAAGACTAGACAGGATATTTATTAAGTCAGCATTAATTGTGGGAGTCAAGATTTATTGTGCTTTCTGGTTAGTTTTGAGTGTAATACATTTATATCATCACGTATCAGTGTTCTTATAATTAACAGTCATTTAATAAAGTAATTGTTATGACAGCATTAAGAAAAATGAAAACAGGTTGGGTTGGGTTGGTACATGAGCAGGATTAATAAAGCTAACATGTTGGCTATGACAGTAAACGTTTGCCAGCCAGTCTTTATTATCTTGTGTTTGGTATTGCTCAACATCATTATACATCAAATTTACCAACCCCTAAGACACAGAAATCTCCAGTCCTGTGTGCACACCGAAAGACAGACAAACTTTAACTCAGGCACAAATGTTTATTTTATTTTATCCAACTGTGTTTTTGTATTATATTGATACAGTACACATTCAAACAGTCAGACAGTCTCTGGAGATAAACAGAGGGATGAGGACTCCACTGCCAAATGGAGAGGACTTGTATAGAATGAGTCATGATAGATCGCACACACACACACACACACACACACACACATACACACACACACACACACACACACACACACACACACACACAGATGAACAGGTAAACCCATCACTCAGCCATCAATCACTCGCTCGGATACAAACAGCATTGACGTCTGCAGAAATGCAGAGTGAATCCCTTGTTTGACATGTGGAACGATCAGAAACACACGATGAGTCCAAACTGTGGACAACACTTTTTGCTGAGCTGTAGCTGAAGTGGTGAGACAGACTGCAGAAGATTGCTCCAGGGGAGTGTTCGCATGTTCAGGCCCAGAGTTAATTGGAGAATTTAATCAATTTTGAGCTTCAGTCCCAGTATTACATTATGTAGTTTTGCCCCTTTAATCAGATTCTCAGGGACATTTTGTGGTGGTTATTAATCACGTGTAGCACAAAAGTTTGGTTCAACTTCTGATTACTGACCTAGTGCGTGCACCATTTTGACATCAATAGATTAGACTGAATTAATTTGCTTGAGCTTTTACTTTTAAAATATTACAACACCATTCTAGTGGACAGGTTTTATATGGATTGATTGAGGACAGAGAGACACCTGAAGCCATTAGACATGTGCACATAACTGACACTTGACTGTTTCATCTTCACTGACACCACATATTTATTCTTAAATGTAAACTCTATGTACAATATATCCCTGGTCGGCTTGTTTATGCTGCTATAACGAGAGTGGGAAAATAAGATGAACAAGTGAGATTGACCCATTCATCAGCGACTTTATCGCTGTGAAAAAGAACAAGATCACAGGGGACTGAAACCTTCAAATGAGACTTTAGAGGCCTGTGCGGCTTCATACACACATTATAAAACACACCACACCAGTCGGCATCGGCGCCTGTTAGCAAACACGGGCTCCACTCTGCAGGAGGAGGAGACACATAACAACAGAACTGGCTTGGCACACAGCAGCTTACAGGAGGGATAATGGACTTGCTGCAAGACATAACGCGCATAATTACACAGTATTTATATGTCAGATATAATGAGACCACAACAGGTCTGTGAATTGTATCTGATGTGCATTGTGTTGCTATAGTGGATGATTTAACTGGAAGAGAATTTGCCATATGTGAATGGATGATTTATCCATGAGTTGGCTTGGTCGGGCTCCATGGACCGTCTGACCGAGGCTGGAGCAGATCCTGGCAGGAGGGTGTCTGACAAACGAGTCCTGAGCCCTTGAATGTGGCGAGCAACACAGAGATAAGGAAAAGGGTCAGTTGGTGAATGGAAAGAAACCGATAGAGGCCTGAACGCGACGAAGTGGGAAGAAGGAACAGGGTGAATCTAGCTCAGTACTTCAGTAGACGTCAGAAAACAGAGCAAGAAGTCAAGAGTGTTTTCATGTGTTTACTACAGCAGAGATGTTCGCCAGTGCTTTACAGGGATATGTGAAATTGCAGGTCAGGGCATCGGACATAAAGCCAGGCCCAGGTGCCAAACCTGAGTGTCTGCAGGTGTCCGAGCAGCACACAGCCTTTTTGTGCCAGCTGAGCGTGAGCGTGATTACCTCTCCATTTCAATGCAGTGGCAGCCTGTGTGCTGCTCATGCCGACCTGAATCTAAGGCTCCTGTAGCAAGTATAAAAAATATCAGGGTCGGTAAACCACAGTGATAGTAAACACACATATTTAACACAGCCTAAAGCATACAGTAAAAGGCACTACACATTTAAAGGATGTCAAAACATTACATCAACTCTTTCACTCCCAGGCTGAAAACTGAGTCTGCCTCTTACAGTCTGTTCATAGTAATTCAGAATTACCTGTCATTTAAGTTATTTCTATGTTCCAAAATTGTTACCCCCTTATTCTCTAACTTCACATCTTGCTCCCATGTGCCTATAACGTACATGTATGTACTAGTATGTACTGCACCTTTGCACCACTGGTACAAAAAATGACACTTTAAATTAGGAGTAATTCCACTGGAGTCTGAAAACGGACGTGTTACCAACGATTTTATAGCAAAATGCATTTTATCAGAATTCTGACGGTGTCAAATATGATAATTCATTTTAGCCCTGGTGAGTGAAACTGGCAGCAACTGTGGGCTGACAAAAAAGATTACAACAACGAACATTTACTCAAAATGAGATTTCACCCAAGTCACATCATGGCCACCTTTCTGACTTAATAGAGGTAAAAAGTGAACTTCTGGAATGTAGATAGTTTACTTAAGTGTCAAAACCAATGAATAATACAGGGAACTTTTTAGTGAACTCTTTACAATCTATAGGGAGAATAGGAAACAACCAAATCTAATGCCCACATGTTTGCATGTTTGTCCTGAAGAGAGGTTCAAATTAACAGTTAAGGCCCAGGACTATTAATGTGTTGATTGACAGTCAGATGGTCCAACTGCCTCATGTACGAGCCTCACTCTAACAATGATGCTATTGTTTACAGTGTTTATATCTTGTACAATACAACTCATCCTAACAAGTGTTACCACAGCATCAACACATACAACTGACAGAGATTGAGTGTGATACCTGCTGCCTCATATGCCTCTGCGCTGGTTTCCCCACTCAACTGGAGCACAGCCACTGAGAGTCATTATCAATGTGTCATATAAGCTGTGATATCTATGCTTTAAGAGCTTGGTGTAGAACCTGGTGCTTTTGTGAAGCGCAGCCCCGCGGCCGGCGCAGAGATGCTGCTGAATCACGCCTCAGTACTCCCTCAATATCAACTAAATGCTTCTGTACAATGTGAAGCAATCTGTGGCTGATAAAGTGAAGCCAGCTTTATTGAATGACTTTCCTGAAGAGCTCGAATAGCCACTGTCTTTATTGAATACATGAGTGGGTCATTATACGACGTCAGAACAAAGTCAGCCATGCACACACACACACACACACGCACACGCGCACACACACTTTGGGAAAGTGCGACTGAATTTACAGATGGAAAACAAACAAAAGACCTCGTTAATGGATTTTTAATCCCGATAATTCAAATGCAAATCAGCTATTAGCATTTTGTCTTCATTTGATGAGCACAAAGAATCAGGACAGAATTTACATTCAATTGCAAAGTGCAAGAATGTTGTTTCTCCACGGCTGCCCTCTCCGATCACTCTACCTATGAAACCCCATGAGAGGAATGATCTAGCTTTATTTCTTCTTGGAAACTCATTGTTTACTCATTTGCATTGCTTGTTATTCATTATTTCCCACCTTTGACTTCACCAAAGATGATTAGCGCAGAGGCCTAATGACTAATGTGGCAGTGAATGTTTAATTCTTTCACAGTCTCAGCTGACTTTTATCGTGAGTCACGGTGAACGTGGTGAATCTCGTGTTCAGTCAAATGACCTGCGGTGAAAAACACATCAGATGTATTTACACCTCCTCAGCGCTCGGTCTCTTTCCTCAGATCAGACATTGAGCTTCCATCCGTTCTGCTGTTTGAACCGCTGCCCTTTGCTAACAAATCGACAAACGTTCCTTTTAATGTTTCTGCTTCTGTTCGGCTGGAACAGACGAGACACGATGTCTTCATTAGTGAGTGTTAGAGGCGTGTTGGAGTTGTATTCAAGGTGAGCTGTTTTCCCTTGTTTCATGTATTTATGCTCAGATAATCACCTCCTGACCCCGGCTCTGTAACTAATGCACACAAGACACTGACACGGATCTGCTCTTCTCACTCTGGGCAAGAAAACAAATCCACACATTTCCTCAAAAACTATTCCTTCATAGATTTATAATGGCTAACCTTTGTAAGAGTTTTGAGTTTTGACCTGCAGGTCTTGAGCTAACAAGCACAGAAAAAGAGAACTCCATTTATTTGCCTTTGTCTGGCATTTTCTGGTTTACTGATGTTGTTGATCCAATACTCTCAAAATATGATAATCTTACCTCAAAATGTTACAAAATGTTATTCGTCTAAAAACCCTACCACATGCTAGGTTTAGTTTAAGCTGCACCTGAGGGCAATGAAGTGCTCAATTTTAGCCATGATTTAATGTGAATCGATTTCATTTTAGTGTGGTCCACGGTGTAAAAAACCTTACTTCCATTGGGTGCTTTCAGAGTCATAAAGATTTATAGTATTGCCCCCATTTAGGAAAATTACTTGTAAGAGTTGCAGCCAGTTCACAGTCACTGTCTACTAATCGACGTACGGCTCCATGAGTCTTATGTGCTGCATTTGTCACTTATGGCTCATTTGATAAAATTGGTTCCATGCCATAGAGCTGATCAACGCTGAATCTAAAGATGATTGATGAATTGTTCCGGAGATGTTTACGCGAACAGCAGTTCACAAAAAAGTCACCCAGCTTATCTGAATCACACCAGGGAAGCTAATGAAGATAAAACGATTCGGTTTTCAGGAGCCGCAGGCCTGATCTCTATCAATTATTCTGCCTGACTTGTAGTTGAGATAAAAAAAACATTTCATCACAGAAGCTCGTCATAGAACAAAATAATATCTTGCTTTTGCAAAGTCCAGCCCTGATCCATGAACTCTATGCTACCAGCGGCGATGTCGCCTCCCTCCTCCGCCTTTCCCTTTCACATGTTCGCTTCCACCACCACCACGCAAACATTCACACTCTCCACGTTCCTCCTTTGTCGGAGTCACCTTCAGCCTCTGCTGTTAATCACTCCTTTCACCTGAGGGAAGTTCCTCCTCTGTTTCTCCTCGGCGCAGATTGGCTCATCGCCTCCATCTGCCCTTCACCTCCGCCGCTGAATTACAATCAAGGGATCAGGACAGAAAAAAAAGCGAAACAGTCGAGCACAGCGGTGAAATAAATCAACAAGCTGGTGGTCGCTCTGTGAGTGTGTGTGTGTGTTTAGGTGTTGAAGGGATCTGGCAGTGTGATAATAGATGGACTCATGCTGGGCTTCAGGCCTCTGACTGTGCTGCTAATACTTCACGACTATGATTATAAGCAACACTGACATCAGCTGCGACTGCGTATGACCGCCAGTTTCTGGTCGTGGCACTTTCGGCCTCATTGTTCGCTCCGACAAACACATTGTTGGCGAGTGGGGAAGCGGCGAGCCTGCTGCACAGAGGGGGCTGGGTCCGTGGGAGCTCACACACATCGCTCGCTGCTGATGAAGCTCAACACTGGAGGGTAAAAAGATGCACTTCATGCAACTCTATCAGACAGAAATGGCAATATTGGATGGTTCTGCAAAAGCCCACGTTTCATGTTTTTTCTAGTGTTTTTTAAATTCTTGCAACTATTGTATGGTTCAGATCAGGGAAAGATGAAGGTTGCAGTTAATAAAATCTGTGGCAGATTTCAGTCTCCTGCATTAAAGTTGTATGTGCTACATGCCAATCCACCTCCCCCCATTCCTTTATTTTCCACTTAGCTACATAAAGGCTGCACTACCTTGTGGATTAGTACTGAACTTTGGCATTGGAAGGAAATCAGGAGGTGAAAAATCCCAAAATTCTGGAGTAAAAAAAGGAAAATTGAAATGCTCCTGAAACAAACATTTCTCTTCTCCACCATGCGTCTTGTCAAACTTGCCTCAGTGTTCATCAGCCTAAGCTACAAAATCCAGCATGTCAAAACTCTGGCAATGTCCAGGAAACAGAAAGCTAGTGGTGAGATCAGGTAAGATGTGACTTAAAACCTTTTCAAAATTGAACTGACTGTTTTTGTCCGGCGTGACGTCACCCAGCCTGGAAAGTACAGCCGAGGCTGCCAATGACTGACTAATGTTTTTAGGTATGAATGTCTGGCCT